>VZRW01007567.1:5767-44115 GCA_013398125.1 Aegotheles bennettii | reverse complement strand
TCTGTGGCCTCCGCAGAGCGGCGACTCGGATGTGTGGGACGACACGGCCCTCATCAAGGCGTACGACAAGGCGGTGGCCTCCTTCAAGGTAAGGGCGGCTGGGCCCAGCGGGGGCCGGGGCTGAGGCCGCTGGGCGCCTGGGATTGTTCCCCTCCTTTCTTCTCCCGCAGAACGCGTTAAAGAATGGAGAGTGCTCGGAGCCCTCGGACAGACAGGAGCAGCGCCTGGGCATGAAGAGGAAAAACAACAAAAAGAACAGGAACAGGAACAGAAAGAAGAGCGGCAGCGTGCCTTTGAAACAGGTCTGTAAGTGCTGGTGGTGCTCGTGCTGTGGTCGTGCTCAGTGGTACTCAGAAGCAGTCCTCACCTTGAGAATAACACTGGGGGCGGGGGGGTGACAGTGTTGTAACCCTTACTTATGGGCTTCACTGAGTGACTTCACTAAATACAAAGAAAAAACTTTCTGGGTGGGTGTCATCTCTCTTGTGGCTGGGACAAAAATCTGTTTAGAAACAAGCATCTTTCTCCCTGATCCTTGGTGCAGGTGTTTACTTCCGTCTTTTGCTTCTGTTGCAGTGGAAAGTTGGTGACAGCTGTAATGCCATTTGGTCTGAGGATGGTAACGTGTACCTAGCAACTATTGCCTCCATCAATCAGAAGAGAGGCACGTGTGTTGTTACTTACACAGGATACGGAAACCAGGAGGAGCAGAACCTGTCTGATATACTTCCTCCAGCCTGCAATGAAATGGTAAATGGGATGGGGCATCCTGGGGAGGGGAGGGTCACTCTTTCATTCTTCGGAAAAGAAAGGAGAAAGTGGGAGAGACAACCTTCAGTATTTCTGGTACCACTGCAGTCGGTGTTCAGAGTGAGAGTCAATACCCAATTCCATTGTAAACAGACTCGAGCTGATGGAGGGAATGAAAGCATCCCCTTACTGCTTGAATTCAGCATAGAAGAAAGGGGGGGGGACAACAAGAAATTCAGGAGTGGAAGATAACGTAGCTAAAGTGGTGAGCAAAGGAGACTAAGAGGTTATAACATCTTTCCTGAGCAGGAGTGGGAGGGCTAGAGAGAGGGAAGGATGTGGATGGGGCTTTCCAGCCTGGAAAGCTGGGATTTTCACAATGAAATTGCTTGCTGTAAGCTTCTGCTTAGTGCCTCTCATTAAAATGTCATGGTCTTCTAGAATGAAAATGAGACTCCATATTCAACAGATGAAAGTGAAAAGTCTTCCCAGTCACCTCGAAACAAAAACAACTGCACGAAAGCAAGATTCTCCCCTCAAAACTTGCACTTTCCCATACCACCAGCAGCCCCAGGCCTGGGAAGGGTAAGCTCAGCCTCATCTGAAATAATTCCTATGTCACTGTTAAGCCTGGTGTCTGAATTCTGAGACAGCAGGGTGATACTGGTCATTGTCTAGAAACCAAATAACAGCATGCGGAGAGTGGGTGTGCAGATAGCTTGTTAGAACCTGCTGTTGTGTCATTTTATAATAACATGGCCACCGTGTGGCCCTTCTGCAGTGCTGCTGTCCCATGAGAAAAGCCTTCTCTGTAGCTAACACTAGCTTTGCAATTGCTGTGCAATTCAGAAGAGGGATGTTATTCCCTGGGCTGCTGTAGTGCTGCTCGTGGTAGCACTGTTGATGTTTTAAGATTGCATTTTCTCTAGCCAGTTGGTAGGTTGCACTGCACAGCACACTGAGGGCAGCAGGAGTGATGTCCAGATGTCAGAGCAGCTCTCAGCTGTAGCCTCTGTTGAATCATGGAGGCTGGGATATTTGTCCACTCTTCAGTTTTCCTTTTGTGTAGGAGTCAAGTGACAGTGCGGTTGAATACAGCATTGTTTTCTAAATATTACTGTTTGTGCAAGGTTTCTTTATAAGGTTTTCTTTTGTCTTTTGTATCAACAGGTTTGTATGTAAGCACGTTTTAAAGATGTTCACAAGCGTAATGGAATTCAGTCAGCATAGAAAGGAGCAGAGAAATTACATGTTTGCCTGTGGGCAATATTAGATAAGTTTCTTCCAGCGAGAGTGCATCTTCCATTTAGAAAAAACTTTGTAAAGTGCTTGTATTAACTAGAACTCTGTTTCAGCATCATTTACCTTGGTGGCACGTGTAATCTAAGTTTTACTTTCCCAGGCACGGAATGCTCCACAGAAATAGCTACTGCGTGTTGCTACTGCAGTACCATTCAATTGCTGGGATGTGTTGCCTTTAGTTTTGTGAATTGCTTCAGATAATTCTCTTGAATAAAATCTCATGCCTGAAATTTCTTTTTAATTTGGACTTTTCAATTTTTTCAATGTAGCATGGATCAAAATTCAGGGCACCTCCATTGTTTTCAAGTTGCTGGCCACCGCCCTTCCCAGCAGGACCACCGGTAAGTGTCAGGAGAACGAGGAAGTGTCAGAGATGAGTAGGTGATCTCAAGTTTTCTGTCTGAATGTGCTCATCGCCTGTGTTTTTAGAACACATTTCTGTGTTAGTGTCTGTATTTTTCAGGTATTTGATAACATGTTCAGTTACAAATACTACAAGAATCTAATGCACAAGGTCTGGTCTGCAGTCATTTTTGTGACAGTAAAGCTATTGGCAAGAATGGCAAGAGAAAAAATATTTGAAGAAATTACACCTTACATTTGATTAACAGCATTTCACTGATGCGGATAAATATTTTCCCCTAATAAAACTTCCTGTGTACAGTCAAGCTACAGGAATCCTTTTTCTCCCAGGCTTTGGGAATCACATGTCTTCAGAAAATTCCTTTCTTACTTTGACTCCTTTCAGAGAATGCATTAAGGATATGTTCCTATTTTTCAGTTTTATATTTTGATCTCTTAGAATTGTATGCTATCTCACCTGGCATACACCCTGTTGAAACACAGACATTCCCTTTGTGATTTCTTAGCTGATTCCTCCTCCACCACCTATGAGACCAGACTCTCCTGAGGACGATGAGGCGCTGGGGAGCATGTTGATAGCCTGGTACATGAGTGGTTATCACACTGGGTATTACTTGGTATGTGCCACTTCTGCTTTGAAATGTCTTTGTAATTCTGCTTTTGTGTTGCTGCTGCTGTTTTCAGCAAGAAGTTAAGGCAGGGAGGGCTGCTTTTTGGATCTCTTATTTGAATTTATGGTAGTTAAATTTAAGGGTATTTTGTGTTGTGTAAGTATTCTTGTCCTTGAGAAGGAGCCATGTGAGCCAATGTGTATGTATAGTCAATGTTGTTGTAGTTCATTGTTCCACTGGAAGGTCCAATTAGGTACTTTTGTAGCCATGCTGGAATTTTATAGCCGTGCTGAAACAACCAGATCTGTCTCTGTAGACAGGTGGAGCAAATCTGTGTTTCATTAGTCTTCTGTGTACTTGCTTTCAGTATGGGTAGTAGTATCATGTTTAGGATCAGATCTGGTGTTTTTGCAGACTATTCATCAGTAATTGAGGCGATTGTGAGATCTGCTAGAAGCCGTCAGCATAGCTGTGAAAAATCTGTGGCATGGAGTATTGATTTCTGCTTTCCTTTGTACACTTACGGAGGAAAAAAGCTACCCAAGGAATGAAACTGTTTGCATCAGGGAATTTGGAAGGGGGGTGTTTGGTGCCATAGGGTATCTTCAAAAGACTAGCTTTGGAATTTCTTGCTTCACATTATATATAATTGTGGATGGCATTAATTTACTTTTAGTTGAACAAGAAATACATGTTTGAAATTATTCCTTAGAGCTGCAGACTATAAGGAAGAGATGTAGTTTGGCTTTTGTCCTGTTTAAACCGTCCTCTCTGACTTCCCTAGATCTAAAAACTATTCTTGATTTGTAAAATTGTCCAAAAATGTTTTAGTTCTGCTACTGAAGCTTTTCTTTCCATGTTAGTAAGACTGAAATTTTACTAAATTGTATCCTGTAGGGTTTAAAACAAAGTCGAATGGAAGCAGCACTGGAGAGAGAAACACATGCAAAATAACTGGATATCCATCATTGTTTTGAAGGATTGTAAGTATGGTAATTTCGTGCTAGATGAAGATACAGTGTTGCTTGACAATTTTTTTTGAAACTACAGTTCATTTTACAAGCTCTCAACAGGTTTTCAATTCTGTGCAAAAACTTTGAGCTTTGGGACATCCATCTGCTCTTAAGGCTCCCTACAAAGCCCACTTCTGCCAGTGTTAATCCCTTCTTTGCTTATCAGCCAGGAATAGTATTTTCTTGGCTAGAATGAAAGTGTTTTATTGCTCTGATGAGAGGTGTGACTAGAGCATCTCTACATCAGGATTAACAGTGCAGCTTACTTGAATTATTAAGAGTTACCTTATTTGTTTATGGGATATTTTGAAAATAAAAGGTTATTAAGTGAAATGCAGTTTTTGCATCTGTGCACACATCTTCAGAAGCACCTACATCATACAGACAGGACAGCAGGACATGTGCCTAAACTCTGTTCTCAGGGCAAGATCAACATTTCAGTTTGATACTGTTGAGCAATTCTTTTCTCATTACTTCACTGCCTGTGCTTTTATCTGAAACCCTTTATTTAGAATTCTCCAGTACATTGTTCAGTTCCTTACAAAACAAAACTGTATTCTGTTGGGGACTTGGTTTTCTGATTTTCTGTGACAGCGTGTAATTTCTGTGCAGTTGAGTAATTCTTATTTGTTTGTTTAAAAGCAAAAAGCTCTTGTATACTAATTTTTGCTTCTTTTTTAAAGCCAGGTACAAATCTTTTCCACTGAGAGGTGTATATCACTTATGCAGTGATGGTTGATGGTGAAGATCAGAATTTTATGAAGACAATTAATCTTAACATTTTCTTATCATTGAGCTGCCCTTGATAACAAGTAAACAAATAACTTGAGTAATTATATGCGCATTGAAATGAGCTATTTTTTGAAGACCTCTAGTCAAATGTATTTAGAAAGCCCTGTATCAGTGAAGTATTTTTTACTTCCTCAAAAGAATTTTAGGTCTTTTCACATTACAGATTTAAGTCTTTTAACCCCACATGGTAGATTTCATTTCTCTTTCATTTTAACATCTTTTGTATTCCTCAGACTTTTTGTCTGAATGACAACACCAGAACTCGCAATTGCAGTACATTCAAAAACACAGTAGGTTACAGTATGATTCAAACACTGTATGTTAGGAGGCAGCTATGGCAGCAACGTGTGTTACGGTGGCCACTGGTGGCAGTGGCCTGGAAATGCTATACTGTTGTATTCAGAGATATCTTACAGGCCTGATTAGAATCCCGAGTATGACAGCTGGATTCAGAAAGGCTCATTTTTTGTTTCAAATGCCTGTTAATAAAGTTACACTTTTCAAACTTTGAATTCAGGCGTGTGGTTTGTTTTGGGGTAGTGTTTATTTTTAGCTTCTGCAGACATCGGCCTGTTGGATGAACAGCTGAAACACACCAGAAAGTTTTGCTGTGTGGCCTTTTTCTGAGTACCATTACTAAACTTGAATTAGAAAGAGCCGACTGTGGAAAGGTAGTAGTAAGTATGGACTTAGATTTCAGCTGTTACAGTCTTGTAGAATAGAGGCTGCACCCACAAAACTAGGCAGTAATTTAGTTAATACCAGTGGTTTGCTTTTCAGGGAAACTATCCAAACACAGGCATGAACTTTGCTGCTTTAAGTTCCTTTTCCTGTGTGGTCAAGTGTCAGAAAATCAGTTTTCCCACAAATAATTGAGCAAAAAGAAAAACATAATTCATAACTTCCCTAAGCCACTTTGAGGGCTTTTTCTTAACTGTCTAGCTGAAGTAAATTAAGATTGCTTGCAGTGATTCAAAGCTGCTAAATTGGCTGCTCAGTGGCTGTTCATTACTAAAAGAGGCACAGTTGCCATCTGCCTCGATCAGCTAGTTCCATGTTACAGTCTGGCATTGTGTTACAGAAAGTGGCCTTTAGTGGTGTTACAGAAAGTGGCCTAGTTTTCAACACTAGTGAAGTCTAGCATCCAATGTTATTTTTAGTGCACTCCAGACCGTAAAGGGTCTTACGATTTTTAGTTCATTGATTCATGTAATTGGTTTCATTGCAAGCAAAACAACTGAATAGAAATAAATTTATTTTAAACAGGCCTTAAGCAAAATTTTACATTTTTCTTTGAAAGGAGACTGTACTTGGGTACAGTCTGTAAGTCAGGTTTTTAGAGTTACGTTAATCCTGTCTTCTCGTCCTTGATGCTTTACATTAACCTAATCCTGCTGTAGAAGGGACTGGTGTGTTTCATCCTGGTAAAAACTTTGCAGTATATGTTTATTGTAAAATTTTTATGTGTACAATTCATAATACAAGAAGGAAAAGCAAAACCCTAACACTTCGAAACTTTTCTAGTCTTGAAAAGTTGGTGAAGTGGCAAGACCTATTGCCAAGATAATTTTAAACTTCTAGACTGGGGATGCTGCTCCTTCATGATATCAAATATTTTAAGGTCCTCTGCGTCAGGGAGCCAACCCATCATTGTTACTGTCACAAGACCAGGCAATTGAGAAACACTGGACAAAAGCCGTAACAATTGATGCACTGGCTTTGATCTGCTGTGTGAACATCCAGCTAATGTCCAACTCTTTTAAAGCAGACATGGCGTCAAGTGTTCTAAAGAAGTTTCTCCGAACAGTTTCTGTATCGTGATTTATGAGTAGTGAGAGCTTTTAAAGCTTCTGGAAACCTTCACAGTTTGCAACATTTGCTGCAAAAGTAAACAGACATTAGTAAGGCTTTAAAGATGTTCCAAACTTACATGAAACATGAACAAAAACACAGTGAAGAAGCTGAGGTATTGTACGTTAAAAAGTTGTTGCTATTGGGTTGAAAAAGAGTAGAACTTTGATCTCATTTAAGCATTTTGGTACTTCCAACTGAGAAGACTGATAAAATAGAGGTTACTTTAACAGGCACATTAATGCTTAGTAGAATAAAGTAGTAGTGTGTTTATGAGTATTCGAATACCACTTTTACAGAAGAAGGCAAATAAATACAACACCAGCTTCTGCAACACACTTGAGGTCAGACACCAGATCAGCTTTGCACAGATGCAAGATACTGAGTTTAACAATCTCTCCCATGCCTGTGTGCCATCATGTATGCTCTTCAGTCTTTCCTTGTGGTCAGCCTACTTATGAGAAGGGACTCCTGGCATCAAGTCACTATATATACTAAAATATATGTCAAAAATAAAGAAAGATGATGTGACAGACTTAGGATTTGCTTACACAAGAAGACATTTTCCCTAGGCTATATATGAGATGGGTATAGACTTACAGATTTAGTATAACATTATACTAAATAAGTGTTAAAGAAATATTTTGGTTACACACAGTTTCAACAGCTAGGGCATATAATCTAACATAGCTAGCAACAAAGTTAGGAAGCTCTATTTTATCTCAGTCTATTTTTCCACTGATTATTTTCTTGTACTTTATGTTGCTTTGTAGAAGACAAGGAGAATTAAAGAGGTGTTTCAAAAAAGGTTTCAGCAGAGTCTAGTATATAAACACTCTGAATACACTTTAATGAGCAAGAAATATTTTGGGCTGTGTACGGAACAAACAGGAAGAAATTATGCCCATTAAAAATTACAAATAATTTGCAATTGTTGCAAAGTGTACAAACAGATTTATTTATCCTGAAGCAGTATCTTCTTTACTCAGAAATGTTATTTCATGTTTGAAGTTCTCTCCTTTAAACTCACCTATTTCTAACAGTCTGTCCACATCCAGACATAGGGTAAATGAGAACCATCTGAGGTGTAGCAGGTGTAGACACTGCTGAACAAGCAGTTTGGCTGCAGACTTTATTCCTTTCCCTGCAGGAAGGACGAGCTTCTCCAGGTTAAGAACACCACCTAGATTGTATGCTGCAGAGAGAAGAACTTTCCTGTTAAGATTAAACAAGTATACGTTTCTAAATCTTATCATGCCAGTGAGTGACAGCAGCAGAGCCAAGTTAAAAAAACCAAAACATTTCAATTTAGATTCTGGGCGATGGGTTACTAACAAACAGCTTGCTTTCCTCAGGTTCACCCCTGCCATTGTTGTGAAGGTTGCTTCACTCTGTAACTCAGTACCTTGGAAAGGTAACAGAAAAGGCAGAGCTACTTCTCCAGAAAGGGTCTAAGAGGTCTCATGAGTCCTCTACAGATAAAAGGAATCTTCCATGTGGCCAAACTCAAGGTACCCACTGGAAAGAAAAAGAAATTATTGCTATCCTTTCTTCCCAAAATGCAAGCCTTTTCATCCCTTCCCATTCCCTACAGATTGGGCTTTGGCAGGAGCACCAGCTTGGCTTTCAGAGGTGCTTAACATCTGGTTCCATAGTTTAGGACAGCCATCCATCTCACTCAGCTCACCCATCTCAGAAGGATGTGAATGCATGCCCTTCATCAGACTTCTTTATGAGACTTCATTTAACATTCTAATTCTAGGTATTCTCCAGTACCTAAGATGGCATTTAAGCTGTCCAAGTTACTTCTTAAATTCTTCAAAACAACATGAAACAAAATAATTCTGTCAAATGCAACAAATGAGATCAGCTGAAAGATACGTACAAACCAAAAATTTCACAAGTTTCCTTGTTATCAAAATACTGGCTTTCAAGACTCAACACAAATACAAAAAATACACAAAATACAAAATTGGGCAGAGCAGCAGCTAGGAGGAAAGGGGCTGGGGGAAGTATCCACTGTCATTCTTGGAACTTACTTAAAATTAGACATTTGTGTCAACTATTAAGTTTTTAAAAGTGAGTTTTCTGTATTAAAAAAAAAAAATCCTACCTAAAGAAAACAAACCTCTGTCTGTCAAAAATGACCCAGTTACTTCATTTCTGTTAATTTCTTGCATGAAGAAATTGCTGCCAGAAGGGATTCAGAATTGAAGTAGTTGAAGCTGTTCAAGTGAAAAACAGAGAGATCTTGGAAGCTCTTAATAAATTCAATTACAAAACAAAGTGTTGCAACAGTGGAGATTCATTATATAGCAAACAAAAGTCAAAAATCAAGACAGTTCTCCTAGCTCGTCCACCTGTGAACTTTACTGTAGAGGGAAGCATCTTCTACCACAACAAAAGCAAGTGAAACAGATAAAATGATGCATGGAAGCAGCAGTTTATTTCCTCTGTTTAAATGTTAAAATCAGATGGTCCGTGATTTTTTTTTTTATAGCTAGAATCATGATGGATCATTCTGGCCCTTAAAATGTAAGCTATTTCTGCTATAGATTAATTTCTGGTTTCTTTTTAGTTTTTTCAACACTTAAGGGGACTGAAACTCTTTAAACACCTTCCCCCTAAAGTTATCAAGTTTAGGAACATCGTAAAATCCTATCCAGCAGCCAGATACTAAGGGTACGGCTCACTGGGTGTTGTTGGTTTGTACTGTTTAGTTATATTGAAGTAGAGCTGAATGATCATAATCATAGCATACAAAAACCAGGTTATCTAGGGGCCCTGGACTAAAAAGTAAACTTCTTCCTGGAATAAGGCAACTAAAACAGAAGTCACTCATTGGTCTGTCAAAGCAGCTGTGCACACGATCCAGACTGTTGCCAGTTGTGCTCCCTCTCTTCCTCCTGTCTGGGGGACTGAGTAGCAAGAAGGGAAAATACCCCAGGAAAACAGAACACAGTCCTGCCCATTCCTCCTACTAACTTATGGAGGTCAATAAAGTTACAGCATTGCAATGTTCATCTCCCCTTTTTTTGTTGGGGTGGTAAACTCAAGCTAGGAGCTGCAGAGCAGGAGCAATAGGAAGACAACTCAGAGACACTATGTGCCTGTTAAAGGGGAAGTTAAAACTGCTACTCAGTATTAACAAATTCTAGTGGAATACAGCACCTGAAGTTTTAAAGTGCACCTTACCCACCCTAGAGCTGTCTTCACGCTTCGTTTTGCTCATCAGCAATTTCTTCATGTTACAGATTTTTGAAGCCATCAGGTATTGTATCAAATACATTGCAGTTCTCACATTGACTCACTGACAGCTCCTCCAGGCAGATGAATTTGTCCAGGTTGGAAAAACAGTAGTTCCGTGATGAAGCCAGACAAACGCACAATGAATCTGGGTCGATCTGCTTAATTCCTCTGTTCTGACAATTTGTCAAGGTTTCTGTAGCTGAACTTCACTATCTGTTATCCTAACATCTTTGGCTTCCCTCGACTGCTGTCTCCTATCCTCCTTGTGCTGCTGCCCTCCCCTGCCACAATCCCTCCTTTGCTGAGGCTTCTGCTGCTTGCAGCCTGAGCGTACACCTGGCGAGATCAAACAAATGCACCTGCACTGCCTAGAACTCTTCTATTTTGAAAGCCCAGTGCAGACCCACCCAGACTGCCCCAAGCAGAAAATGCACACCCATCAGTGCCTGCTAGCTTGTCCTCCCTACGGCACTCTGCCAACGTGCAGTTCTGCCTCTGCAGTGACACACACCTCTTGGATCAAAAACTAGGGCCCAGGATGAAAATCCGCTGATGGAGAATGGCTGCCTATCCCTCTGAAACGCATATGGTAGAAAAAAACTATTCTTGATGAATATGGAGCTGTTCCATTGTTAGGCACCAAGGGGAGAGGAAGAAAGGGGAACGAGAGAGCAAAATTACATTCTGCCAAAATTCAGTACACTGTACCCAGCATTTCTTTTTCTTGTCAAGACATCCCACAAAAAAACATTGAAAGAAGTAACTCTTGCTCTGTTATGCTCAAGTTAAGATGACATAGACTACATTTCTTAAAATGTTCCTTGTACTATTCAAGAAGAGGTCGGGTAACTTCTATGAATGCAGGACTGTTACTCAGCTGAAGTTCCATATTATCCAAAACAGAAAAAAGTTCTGCTGAACTTTTAAGGTCAGCTTCCTGAAAGGAACTGACATTGCTAAATTTACGTTTTAAAAGCAGCATCTTCCTTGCTGTAAGTAGGCAAGGACACACTGTGGAGTCTGGTGTGTGTCTTTGTATCAGTGAAAAAAGCTATTAATGTTTTTCTTTTATTTTTTGTGCCATGTCATTAAGAAGTGTAAAGGCAGGAGCGTAATCCAGTAAACTGTTGGCATCTCCAGTGAAGAATAACAAGCAGCTATTTTAGGTATGTTACATTCTTGTTTGTGTTCACTTCCTTGCACTGAAACTTGAAAACTACGGGATAGAGAGAGCAGTTCTGGGTGATCCTGAAAAACATGCAACTCAAGACTTCTGTAGTGATGAAAATTAACTTAACAAAATATCTTTGCTTCTTAGGAACTGAAAAATTATTGGGACATGCACAGAGGCAGTATTACCCTCATAAAATACAGAAGTAGCAAAGTCCAGTAAATACTGAATAAAGAAGAAGCAGTGTCGGATCAATAAAACTCCACTGGACAACGAACAACATCCTTACTGGAAGGTCTGAAAGATGCCGCAGACATTCTTCATTTTCTGACTGGCTTTCCAATGACTCCTTGCAGTCAATCTATTTAAATAAGTAGGATATAATTTGGGGGACTTCCGTGGAAGAAAAGCTGCAAGGGTAAACCAATAAAAAACTATACCGTCAAGCAACTTTTCTAAATGTGTTAATTTGCTGCAAGTATTGCAGCCCTCGCTCACATTTTTCCAGATCAGTCAGTCTTCCCCCTGCAACAAACTCCTGGAACAAGGGGTGAAAGAATTTATTAAGTGGACTAAGCCTTTGGGCAGTAAATTTGCTCAGTAAACCCAGCTTAACGCTTTATCAGTTCCTGCTTCAGACAGATCATACTCAGTCAAAAGGTAGTTTAAAAAGATGGTTAAGGCGAGCCCACCACATGAGAAAAACACAGCCAGTACACGCTCTCTTTCTTCACTGTATTTTAGTAAGTGATAGAGCAGACAGGCCTTAAAAATAGCCTTATCACTGATATTACCCTTTGGGTACCCAGTATGCATCATATCAAGATGCTCTCACCAGTATCAAAGTATCTAAAGAGCCAGGATATTCTTTTGGTTTGAAATGGCCTACCAGACCACACTAAAACCCACAAATACATCCTTTTTCTGCTAGTTTTTAGGACACCCTTACAGAAATGGGCACTGAAATCACCTGATTGTACAAAGGGTTTATAGGGATTGTTTGACTCTGCACAAAATGGAACACAGATGCTGAAACAGTCATTTTTCTGCTAACACAGTAGAATTACTGCATTCTAGCCAGTCTGCAGGCATAAATTATAGAAAAAGCACAAAAGGAGCTATAACAATTGAGAATTTGTATATTTAAAAGACTTGAAAGCTGCCTGTGAAAACTGAAAAGTAGCATGTGTTATTTGTATGTAGCAAGCATGAAAACAGGGAACTAACTTAAAAGACAGGGGTTTGCTTATTTTGTTTGTTTGCACTTTCAAGATTTAGCAGTTAGGTTAGATTATTGCCATTCCTAAACTGATAACAAAGCTCACAATTTTAGAATTAAAATCAGGTATGTCTGAGTTACTGGGGATGTATTACAAACATCACAAGATGACTTCAGAAAACCAATGTGACATACTGCTTTAAGCACTGCACCATCACAACCTCCCCTTCCTGAGGTGTAGCATGTTACACTCTCACTGTTCCAATCACAATCACAGTCTGAACAGACACTGTAAAATGGCAGAGAGTGTCCTGCATTTGTCTCAAATTCCATTCTTCAAATGTTCGATAAGGACATGTGCTTTCCCTTCTCCCCCCACCTTACTGTCTATTGCTCTGGGGGTTTAGCCAAGGAGAGAAGATGACCTGCAGTTCTGGCAATTCCTTCTAGTCCCAGAATCAAAGCAGGATCACCATCTTCCGTACTGTGACCACCAAAAAAATGTTTGCATAAACTCAGGCCTTATGCCTTTGCAAACTCATTGCCTTTCAGCAACCTTATATCCCCTACAAGAAAGTGAAACTTAAATCATGTAACTACAGACACAGCAGTTAGGTTTGGGTTGTACCATTAAAACCTAAAGCATGTTTTCAGCACACTTGTAATAGCTGTATTTGAGTTGCCTTACTGCAGGCCAAAGTGAATAGCCACAACACTTGAAATAAATATTTTAAATGTCTCCCAGTTAATTTGTCAAAACAATCTTAGATCAAAATATTTTTCGGTAACAATTTAACTATACAACTCTGTCATCTACTAAAAACAAGGGTTTGTAACAATAGATGTGTAAAACGTATTTTCAGGGCTTCATTTTGAACAAATAATGAAACAAAGATGAACCACCACGCTATGATACAAACCAGTTTTATCACTTTCAATTTACAAATATACACATTACTCACAATAATGTTCAGAAAAAGCCAGAGCTTTTCAGACAACAAAGAAAATAAATCAGATACAGATAATTCAAGAATATATTAACAGTAACAAAATCCTTAATATATTAGGTAAAAATTGAAGTTTGCTCCCAAGCCAATGTTCATCCTTCTGTGATCACCTAGATCCTTGCTGCTTTGAGGTGCCTCAGTGAAAGCTATGGCTGAATAGATTTATGCAAGAATGACATACATATGACCATTTCTGAAAAGAGATGACATCATACAGATACAGGAGCAGGGTGCTCGTGAATACAGCCAGGGCAACAGTGCAGAGAATCATGAACAAACAAATCGCATTCCACGCAAAATGCATTCTGACACACTTTACATATGTAAACCTGTGTGGAAAAGACAGAACATGAAGTCAAATTAGATAAAAATCATCATCATCACAGCACTACAGTAGAGCAACAGTTAGTTGTGTCCTCAAGAGAGTGTAAACAGACTATACTGCTCACATCACAGAAACCCAACTGAATTAAAGTTTCTAACAGCGAGTATGTCCAAAGGGTTGAGCTCGAGTCACTGTAGATATGACAAAAAGGCTAAGAGTGTAAGCTTATTTGTGCAACTCTAGGAAATCCCTTCCCACACTTTTATAGACTTTGCAGTCTTAAAGGCGTGACTCTGTAGCAGAGAACTCTAGTTAACCATGAGATAAACTCCCACAAATATTTTTCTGGCGTTTAGAAGACTGCACTAAAGGATCATTGCTACTTCTGACACCTCTCAGTACAAATTCCAATGCAGTTCAATATACTTACATTTTGATCTTTCATTTCTCCCTGGCAGCCTTGACAATACCTAAAAGCAAAATTGTGTTTTTTAACTAAAAAAAAAAAGTCAAGACAGTGTAAAACGTTGTTTAAGAAAATTCTTATGCATAGTAACAATTAGTGGCAATTATTTCAGATATTCAACTGAACACACAGGGTAACTGTTAATGGGAACTACAAGTACTTCTTATTGCCAGAGGTGCCCAAAGATGCCCAAACATTCAACAGTGCCTCCAGCAGCAAAGAAGCTGCTACCAGCTATTCTTATTTTCATAGCAAAAAAAATACAAGGTCCATGAGTACACTCATTATCACAACTATGATCTGCATACCTTTCCCCCTGATATTCTTCCAGAGGAACTTCCTGAAAGGCATCCAAAGGAAACAAGTGATGGTAAGACCGAGCCAGGTGAGGTGCAGACACTAATGTAAGACCTGCAAATAAAGAGACATCAAAATTATTACAAGAGAGGACTTACTGAAAGTTTTTTCTGTATCACACAAAGCAAAGTAGAGCTTTTCAGAATTAAAAGCCAAAATTATTTGCTCTTTAGTTCCCACAATCCACACCTGTAATCCTTTCCAGAATTAAATCCAAATATAAATAAAAGAACAAACTAAATGCCCTAATTTTTAACTAAAAGGTTTAACCAGTCTTTAGAAGTAGATTTACAATGCACAGTTGTAAAGTCCGCAAGTTTTTCATCCTCACATCATAAACAAAACGCAACAATAGAAGAGTCTTTCAATTAAATCTAAATGCACAATCCCTCTTTGGCAGCGATGGTTCTGCCATTTCACATCACCAGTTGCAGTGGTGCCCAACTACAAAGCTCTGCTGCAGCCTGCTACAACACTGCCAAGGCCACACCATAGCCCTGTTTCAGCTAACACAGGTCTGCTTGTTTTGGCTGGGATAGAGTTTGTTTTCTTCACAGTAGCTACTCTGGGCTGTTTTGGATTTGTGCTGGAAACAGTGTTGATTACACAGGGATGTTTTTGTGCTTACACAGAGTCAAGGCCTTTTCTGCTCCTCACAGCACCCTGCCAGTGGCTGGGGGTGCACAAGGAGCTGGGAACAGACACAGCAAGCACAGCTGACCCCAGCTGACCAAAGGCATATTCCAGACCATGTGACGTCATGCTCTGCCATAAAAGCTGGGGGGAAAAGGCAGAAGGGGGAGGACATTTGGAGTTATGAAATCTGTTTTCTCAAGTAATCGTTAGCACAATAGAGCCCTGTTTTCCTGGAGATGGCTGCTGGTGGGAAGTAGTGAATCAATTCCTTACATTGCTTATGTGCATGGCTTTTGCTTTACCTGCTTTACCTGAGTCTTTACCTCAACCCGCAAATTTTCTCACTTTTACCCTTCCGATTCCCTCCTCCATCCCACATGGGGGGCAGGGGGACAGGGAGTGAGCTAGCAGCTGTGTGGGCTTAGTTGCCTGCTGGGGTTAAACCATGACAACAGACTAGTGCTAGCTGGGGCACGGGCTGGCACAAACTTCTCCACTGCTCACTCACATGCAGTGTAAACTTCCAAGCTCTTGTTCTGCTGACAGCTGTGGAGAACCTGCTGCTGATATGTAGGATTTCTCCAGTTACACTATTACCTGCCTGAATCAAAACTCATGCTGATATGAAAGTCTTGATATGAAACTAGGACAAGGCGACCCAAAACTAGAATTACTTCACCCTCTTGCCAAATATGCCTCTTCGTAACACCTACCGTGCTTTAGTAATATGCCTGTAGAAGCTAACAAGATGAAAGCTGTTTCTCACACAGCATTAATACTACAAAAAACGCTAATTCTTCTTCCCTCCCGCCCTCATTAAGGCTGGGGAGGAGGGGGGAGTGGGGTGTGGGGAGGAGAGAGGGAGGTACCCCTGGTTCAACTTTGAAACCTTTTATCCACAAACTCTGTGAGGGAGTATTTTGGTGCTTTTATTCCAAAGCACTCTTTGTCCTCATGCCCTTGCACTGAGGAGTCTGAAACTTTTGTGCGTCTGTTAGATAAGGACTCTTGAGGAATTTATTTCTATTCACACACGAATCACCCTTCTCCCACCTCTTTGCTTTAGGGCTTTCAGTCAATAACATTACACTAGGGAGCATGATACAGCTTTACTGTTACAGGTATAGTCCTGAAAGTCCCTTGTAGGAAGCTGACAAGCCAGGACATAGGAATGCAGGCTTCTTAAAGCAGAGCTGGCTTTTAATTCCTAACTATACCTGAATTCTTCTGCCCCTTAACTCTCTTACCACTAATTCATAATTCGTCTGCTCACCTTTTCTCGCTACTCACCACAGATTTTGCATTCCACGGGAAGTTCACAGTATTTGGCTCTGCACTGGGGACAGAAGTATCCACCTAGTGTAAGACCTGGCTCACTGTTGTTTTCCAATTGCCTAGAGTGAAAAGCGGCAGTTTAGTACCTAAGAGATAACACCATAATACTACATAACTATAAATACTACATAGTTCTCATAACAAATAGTTTAGAAAGTTTCAGTAGCTCCCATGCAAGAGTTCCATGGGTATGGAAGTGTCAGAAAGCAATTGGTAAGAGAGATATCAGTAACCATACTTTCCCACAGAAACAAGACCAAATTTTCCTAAAAGAGCCAATATATCCTTGAAAAATAGAATTATAAAAGATAACAGCATTAGTATTTCTAATTTAGATACACACCAATATTCTGTATTGACTTTTAGATGCATGTTTGTACTTATTCTTTCAAACAGCAGGCACTGGTTCCTTCTGAGAATTCAGACGCCCCCATCATCCCTGAAAACTACGACCTCTTTCATTAAGAGCACTGGTACACCACCTAGAGGCCTCTACTTTTAACTTCCCTTTAAAGTCACATTAGTACATAGTTTAAAAATACTTGATTCCAAATAATACCCTTCATCATCCTTCTCATCATCATCTTTACAGTGGTAAAAATACTTCAACCACGAAATGCAACCACTTTGATAACTTCCAGCACCCTTGTGTTCTAATCACTGCACAACACAATTAAAAGCCATTTACTACCTTTAAAAAATTTTAAATGTAAATTTTAAAAGCATATTTAACAAAGGTAACTGAGGCCACATAGTGGCGTGCAAATAAAGTTTCTATTGAGAAGTCATAAGACATTACTTACTATTTTTTAATGTTATTTTGCTGTATTTTCACTGACAAGCAGATTTTCTAAATATGACGAATTATTGAATTCTAATCAACTCTACTTACACCATGCTAAAGGATGGCTTTGCATCTTGATCTGACAGAGAAGCAATAGTATGCTGAGGGAAACCTGGAGAGGAAAAACATCCCATATTATCAATTTTAAACATACAACTAATCATTCAGTTTCTTACCTCAATGGAGAAGTTCAAAAGCGTATTCTAAACATTAAGGCTTATCTCTTGTTTTGTTTGTTTGTTATTACAGGAGATGTAACACACTCTTTATTAGGTATCAAATTCTTCCTAAGGTCTCTACCTACCCCCACCAACAAATCCCTCATTGTGTTTCCCTCAACTGAAAAAAAATATTTTTGTGGACTTTGTATTAACTGACGCCCCCTGGAGCCCCATTTTTGAAGAACAGCTAAAAAAGAAAATGATGTGCAACAGTACCAAAGCAGAAAGAGCACTACATGAATGTTCACTTGAACAATGGTTCCTGATTAAGGAGAAAATGTTTTTATACGCAGACAGCAAGCGTATATTCACCTTCCAAGTGCAGTATATGACAGATAAGACTACAGCATTTTACAGAGACTGTAACAGACACCGTTCTTTCTACCACTTATTTTTACAGCTCATGTCAAGTGAGCAATTAATTTTTCCATCTGCTACTCAGGCTTCACCTATAAGTAGTAAATCTCTTCGGTATCTAGATCTACACATAAAAATACATACATTCTTATCTGTGAAAACAGGTGGATGAAAGTGAGAAATCAATGCTCTACTTCATGGTATGAGAGTTCCTATTCTGGTTTAGCTCCAGGCTTAAATTTATTGAGAAATACATCAGGAGAAGAGAGGTGCCTAACCCATTTGTTTAAAGAACACCACAACAGTGCTCCTAACAAACATGTACTACTACGTGGTCAAGCAAGTTTATAATAGTTGCCTTCTGCAGGGAAAAAAAAACAGAGGGAGAAAGAAAATAGTTTTTCATCTCTCATTTCTAAATATTACGTTTATACCAATTACTGTACAAGCAGTATTATTCCACTTTACTGTTTCCAACTGCAGTTGAGTAAATTGTCTTATTTGTTTTAATTCTTACTTTATTTATAAGTTGAATTCTCTGCAGGAACATCAAGAAAATTGATACCTATTTCACAAAATAAAAGTTAAAACAAAAAAAAACCAATTGTGCAATGTCTTTATTATGCTTCTAACTATTTGTATGGCTTTAACACAGAATACACAAAGAAAGAAAAAGACAAGATTTGCAAAACTTGTGCTAGGACTTTAACAAAACCACATCCTACCCATTCGAATAAGGGAGCACTCGGAACTTGAACTGGCAGGTGGAGGACTAACATGATGCATCAGCAGCTCCTTATAATGACTTTCATCTAAAATAACGTGGTATGTTCCTGCCATGAAGAAAGAAATGCCTTACTATCAGATTATGAGCAGATAAGAATACAAATATATTCTACAAATGACAGGAAACAACTTAAGTAAAAGAATAATTTAGTCAATCTTGTTACCAAAAAGTCCTGTTAATGATACTGACAATAAAATTAATAACACCAGAATATTTAATTAGATATGAAGGCTCATAGCTTTTTCTCCAACACTACATTGTAGTAATGATATTGTAAGAGTAACCACTGTAGTAACTGATATTAACATGTTACATTAAGTTCGACATCACATGGATCTATATGTAGAACACTAGCTTTAAAACATACATATTTTCTCTCTACAGAGATGCAGCTTTCAGCTGACAATAATTTCATTAAATACTGTGTATTTTGTAGATTTTGGAAACCCATAAATTTTCTGCCAGCACACCAGAATATTAATCTTTAAATACAGAAATGCATTAATGAATATATGAAAAAATAGTTAATTTTGATTTTAAACTTGTATTAGTAGTATAACTAGTGAACTTCAGATACATACCACCAGTTTCTCGGGCAAGTACTGTGCAAACTCGAACTTCAGCACTTAGGCCAATGACAGATACTCTGATCTTAACTGCTTTTAAACACTTCAAATGGAAAAAGAAAGGATACTCCAATTCATATGCAGAACAGAACACAGTGAAAAGGTTCAAAGTTTTAAATGAAAATTAACTGGCAATGACACTGCAAATGCGAGTTTCCAGTTTAATAGCTTGGACGTTCAATGTAGTAGTAAAACTTCACTTCTGTACCTTAATTAGATCATAGATGTTGGCTGGATCACATGTTGTCAGACTGCTGAAGACTATCAAAACCTCTCTGCTTGTATGTCCTGGCATGTGCCTAAAGAAAGCATGCAGTTAATTTTCTTCTGTAAACTAAGCTACTTGTATGCCAAAGTTTCCAAGGACTTTAACACACTAAAGTCAGACGATGACATGATAT
The DNA here is from genome assembly GCA_013398125.1 of Aegotheles bennettii. Taxonomy (NCBI): domain Eukaryota; kingdom Metazoa; phylum Chordata; class Aves; order Caprimulgiformes; family Aegothelidae; genus Aegotheles; species Aegotheles bennettii. Next base: position 24,432 of record VZRW01007567.1, on the reverse strand, counting down.
GAAGTCCCCTATAAATTATAAGAGACCATGGTAAGATCCTTTTCTAAGCACCAGAATTTCACCTTCCAAAAGCCAAACCTTTCCAGTGTCTAAAATACAGTATTTGATTATGTTGTTATCTAATTGTTTACTCTAATGCTTAAGTAATCCCCGTAGCTCACAGAAAATCCACCTTCAAACTAGCAAAATTGCAGTAAGTATTTCTGACTTCTTAGAATAAAAATATCTAGTCCATTTATAGATGTAAATCCATTACTTTTAACTACCGTCTCTTAGATCTTAATGGAAAACTCTTCCAACTAGTCATTCAAATATCTTTTTATGACACTGACTACTAGGTTTATTCTGACAGTGTTTCTAGGTGTATTTTTTAGTAAAAACAGTCTTCCACAAATGTTTATCCCATCTCAGTACCTCAAATAGCAAAAAAGTTTTTAAAATATATCCTACCCAAGAGTGTACCTTTCTAAAATGTGTCAAAACTCCCATCAGATTATTGTGATTCAATGCTGCTTCTTTTCCTTTTCTCTTACCATTATTAACCCCTAACTCTGACCTCTCTTGTACTTTAGCCCTCTAGTAAAAAATAACTGCAGGGTCTTTCATCACCATATTCATATAAACCATAAATTTATCTACCTTGTTTTAAAATACTGTTGCATTTTATAAGCAGCATACCTCTAAGCAGAAGCATCTTATGTTTGAAAATCAACTTCTGCATTACTAGCATATTTAACTTAACAGTTTATATTGTAAGAGGATATAAAGCTGCCTTTTCAAGACTCAGGTCAGCATAATGCAGGACACTACTTGTAAAAAATACTGTCTCCACCCCTCCAAAAATTCACAATCAGCATTATACTGATTATGAACAACAAAGAAAACAAAAAACTCCATGTATATACTAACTTTAAAGTCTGCATGGCCAAATTTAGGGAATTATATAGAGATGGCTCTCCACTGCAGTTCATATCGACTGCTTTCTTCAGAGCAGTTATGTGCTTTTTCGAGTTACCTGTAAGTGAAAAAAACAATTCACGTGAAATATCAAACTAAAAGAATTGAAATATTTAAACCATATATTTAACAGGGTGTACTTGTGCAACAACAGCTTTCAAACTGTGTTTCTCCTTCAAAATTGACCATTTGAACAGAATGCAGAAAACGGTAAACCAGAAAATTATTAACAGAAAGACTTTTACACTACAGGCACTCAATTGTTAGAAACTTTAAGAAGTCAAAAAGAATAAAATCACTGTTGCATATCGTGAAGCACTTAGTATGAGTGTCAAGTGCCTCACAGAGTGTTTCAGCAGAAAGACTTTAATTTCCCCTGTTATGCTCAAAGAACTGTTCAGAGATCCTCACATTCCCCAGTAAAGTTGCTCCAGTTTTACAGGTGAATAGAGAAGAAATTAGAAGACTTCATCTCTGAAGCCACAAGGACTGCTAGTGACAGAAGGCAGGAACCAAAGAAACCTTGCTTCTTAATATCTGATCAGATCTCCCAGAACACAGATGTCATAAAATACACAACTAACAAATGGTTAAAAATTAACTACAGGGGAAACAAAACATAATTTAGTTGCAAACTGGGCAAGACTTGATCACAAACAAGCACACAATGACAATTCTAGATCAAAACAGATAAAAATAAAGACTCTGGTTTCAGAGAAATTGCAGTAATTTCCCTTTTAAATTAAAAATATGTTAATGCTACTTCACTTTCAGCAGCGTCATCAAGGTAAAACTTACAATTTCAATGCAAGGGATGAAAACATCTCCAATTTAACAAAAATATACTACCTCCATACCTGAAAGTTCTGTCATTTTTTCAGCTCTTTTACTCTTGGTTACAATTAAGCCAAGCTGGAGAAGGAAAAAGGCAAAACTTTTCTTAGCAAGTTTAAAAATAAGTCGATTAACATTTTTGCTATGATTTAGCTAATACGTCTTTATGGATCACAATTCCTTAACTATACAAGTTTTCTTTGAAGTGTAACAACAGCAGCACAACACCACACATCAGTTAGCATATATTCCTGTATCTCCTGTACGTTTTCCACAAGATACAAACAGAAATCTAAAATTCTGTATGCCTGAAGAAAATAAATAAATCATGTCTTCAGCATTAGAAGTTATGTTTAGGAAAAATGGAATAGATGGGTTCTTATTTTCATTAGTTCATTTAGAAACAAGAATTTCAACAAACTGATGAGGAAGGGATGGGAACAAATACATCAGCTGAAAAGCGTACTAGATAGCGTTAAAACCAAAATTAACTTTTAAAACAGTTTTTAGTTGCTTGTTTCTTGCATGGTTGTACATACCTGACTAATAGGATTTTGATCAAAGTACTCTTCAACAAAATATTCCAGTAACTATAAAGAAAAGTTAAGATTGTTAAAAACTAAACACATTTTTTTCTACATGCATTAAGTAGGGGATACTTGCAAAACACCCAGTATAATAAAAAAAAAGTTGGGGAAAAAAAGCTGGGGAAGATGCCCTTCCTTTCCATACTCCTTTCACCCTAGGCCTTCCACCCTTCTTTCTCCCACATTACCAATGCAATGTAAGTTCCACAGACTAGCCACCCCTTACTTTATTCACTTCATATGTTGAAGTTTTAGGTCACTGTTGGTCCAAAGGGAGGTTGACGATACACCCAAAAGCACTAATCCGTACAAAACCATCAAAACAGGATTTCAGTGCTTAGTGTTGTTAGAGAAGACCACACAGTACAAGATGTACAGCTCAAGTCCTTCACAGCCTGAAGCAGCAATGCAATTCAACTGCTAGCATCCATTCAAACCAGAACTCACCAAAACACAAGTGTAAGAAAAAAATAAATCTAGAACTGTAATGAAAGCACATTTGTTCTTCTTTCTTCCCTGATTATGGGCAACACTTCAGCTTAATTTCCGCATACTTGTCATAATGTGCCTTCTGAAAATATGTCCTCATAAAGTGTTTTTACTGTAAACAAGTACTTGCGCAAGGCAGACTAATGTCACACAGATTTTACTATTCAAAAACACAGACTAACAACAGAAGCAAGGTAAAAAAGTACCGATGAGAGGAGAGAGGAGGATATGCATGTAATCTTGTCACAGAAGACAGCAAAATGGAATCGGTTTAGAGAGAAATAGTAGATTAATAAGACAAAACTTTCGCATACAGAAATACCTTCAAAGTGCAAGTAAGTCTGTTCGGTTTCAAATCTTGGTCCTCCATAGTTCTGGATCCATCAACAACCACATAAAGGTGACGCATCTGCATTTCCACCATAAGTGATAATCACTCACAGAACAGATATTTAAATGAACTGTGCATTATTCCATTTACTTAAAAAAGCAACTACTTACTCCCTCAAACAGGTAAAATTCAGTATACTGAGCTATACCATCAACAGCAATTGAAAAAGCAATGCATTTTTTTCCACTTTTCCTTCAAAATGAAAAGACTATCTTGAAAAATGCACACTGTTCCTTTCCTCTCATGATAAGCTACAAAAATAAGCACAGTTCGCACCTTCACCAATTCACCTGAAGAGTTCAGTGTCGTATTAAGTAACTCATTCAATTTATGCCTGTTTTTCACATGAAGAAAAATCAGCAGTACAAGTGTGTGTGATCTTACTGCAGTTGCAAAACACACCCTGATACAGTGAACGCGTCAAACCTTCACCTCTGAATACTCACGCTTCACACCCCACACTGCCAAGTATGTTTAAAGAAAGAAAAGAAGCTTTGTGGAAAACAAGAGCTTTGATCTCAAGCACATTAGGTCAGCAAAAAAGTGTATTTCAGATTAGGCATAGCACCTCTGTTCAAGTAGTTCTGAACTCAGGACAGACAAGCGTTAAGACACGAACATACCATTCCAAGTCGAACTTGTCCATGGTGTTCATAGAGCCTAATAAAGCAAAAATCAGGATTTAAGTAAGATTCAAATGAATGAGTGGTTCCTAAAACAAAAGTCCAGAACAAATCCAGTACCAGACATCTAGCAAATACGAAGCAGTAACAAACCACAAGACACTTATTTACATTGAAAAAAAAAAGCAATTCAATTACAAAGAGATGTCATGTCTCTCAGAAAACAAACAAGAACTATTTCCTACTACCAGGTTTAATGAAACTTTAAAATTTTATCCAAATTTGTATATTTTAACATAATTGCTAATAAAACAAATCCAGATTTTACGTAGCAATTTTTCTGAAAATTTGAAACACAGATGTGGTGCCATGATGCCCAAAATCTAGCTGGAAGCATGACTTGTGTATGAAAAGAATGCTGCAGGGCTTCCTCCACGCAGTCAAATGGCAGTGGCAGTGCCCTTCACGCTGCCTCACCAGACCAGGACCTCTCCTCTCCCAGCACACACCGCCGGGTATCCCGCCCACTGTATACACTCAGATTAAAGGTACAAATGAACGTTATTCCTTTCTCTGGCAGAACTAACAGCAAGAGGCACGCCTCTGGAGCTCCGAGGGGACAGGGACACCCAGGCTGCACGCAGACCCGGAACGGCGAAGCCCTTGTAGCCGCCCAAACCAGCGCTGCTCGTGCGAACACGCCGTACCTCTTCCTCTTCGCCTTGAAAAGGATGTCCTCGATGGTGGCCTTCAGCGACCCGGACTCATCTTCCTTCAGGATCTCCCTGGAAAAGCAGACTGTTGTTGAGCAGAGCGGGGTTTTCCTCGCCCCACGCCGGCGAGGGGGCGCGGAGGGAAAAGGGCTCCCTACCATGTTCGCTCGTAGCCGCCTTCCCAGCGCTTGGTCCGCTCGGGCTCCTCATCCATCCCCGCGGCTGTGGCTCTGCGGCCGCGCTCCCGACCGCACCGAAGGGCGCCGGCCTCGGCCGGGGAGGCGCAGCTCTCGCCGGAGGGGGAGCCCGGTTACGGTGCCGCAGGGCGGGTGAGGGGGCTGTGCGGAGGGACCGGCCCAGGCGAGNCTAGGTCACCCTGGGGAAGAGGAATTAAGCCGATACCAAGCGCAGGGATCACCTTGATTTTCCATGAGCTGGTAGTGGGATACCCCCCTCCGGTCAGGCGAGCACATCCCCTTGAAACCCCACTCCTGTGTGAGCAACACAGCACTGTTCCACCATTAAGACACCAGCAATATTCCTGATCTCCCATAATAATTCACTGTGATCCTCAAAATAATGCAAGCCAACAAATTAAGTACTTCTGTGATTAATATAACTAATGGGAGGTAGATCTACCTCCGCAGAGAGAAAAAGGATTTCTCTTGATTGGAGACAGATGCACCCTGCAATTAGCTTCTTGTCTGTCACAACGCCCGCGCACTCCCGCGGCATTGCTGGCGGGGCGCTGGCGCAGCGCGGCCGGGTCTCGGTGCGGCCGGGGCACCGCCCGGTGTGCGCGGCGCTGCCAGCGAGCGGGTACTTCGGTAATCAGCGAGAATCGGGAGCCTGGGGCAAAGAGCACTGTTTACATACAGCGAGCATCGCATTCCGGTCCAACCCCTCAGCCGCGTGGTGAACACACCCGCCTGTCGCCGGGCAGCGGAGGCGCCGCCGTGGCCGCCCTAACGCAGGCACCGGGGTCCGCTCCCGCCGCAGAGCTCGGGGCGCAGCTCCCGTCCGTGCTTTGGGAGGGGGCAGCCGAGCCGGGAGGACGCAGGCGTTTGCGGGCACGCAGGTACCGCACTGCACTCGGCATCGCCCCCTGAGGCTTCGCCTTCTGCTGCAGGGGCTTCTTTTGGAGATTCTCCCAATAAACGAGCGCTACAAAGCTGCGAGCAGCTGACCGGCAGCCGCAGTTGAAAAGCGGGCCAGGATCCCTCTTACTCCACCGAGTGTGCCAATTGTTCCGACCAGAGGAAATGCAGTTTTCCACTGAACGTCTGCGTTCCATTTCCAGATCTCTTTAAATTGACCGTCTCCTTTGCAAGCGTGCAATTTATTTTTAAAGGCAGCCAGAAATGTATGGGGAGGACTCCTGTCCGTATCCGGCAGCCCTCGTCATTACAGATTACCACAGGGAGATTTTGAAATACTGATTAACCGAGTAGAGCAGTGCCTGGTCAGGCTGCTGGGGTGCATATGTTTTAACCATACGTGCCTGTGCAACTTCAAAAAGTTTTATTTTTGGTCTATAAAACAGCACAAGTCTAGGTAAGAAGATGTTGTAATGCAGAGATTGCTTAGAGATGAAAACTTCCTGAAGCTACAGCTTTTCACTTACTTTTCAACACAGGGCAACAGGCTGTCTTGTTTGCACACACAGAACTGACTAGACACTAAAGGAAAGCATCAAGATGACAAACAGTGACAGTTTTAACACCCAGTAGAAACAGTGGGGTTTTGGCTGGTACATAGGTCTGGGAGGGGCTTTTATTGTCCTCTCCAAAGAAGAAATCTGAAGCACTTGTAATAGTGATTATTCATACACAGGCAGAGAACAGGTGGTGATTCTCACACTGAAAATGCACTGTTATATTTAAAGACATTAACTATTCACCTTTCACAACCACTGTAGAAAAAATTATAAAACTATGTTTAACTGCAACGGTAACTTTCTTCTGTTACCCTCACTTCGCTTTACCCAGAAACCGACCAACAATTCCACACTAACATCATGCCAATTGATGCCAAATGAAGTGCAACGTGGTCCCTACATTCAGGAGTTCACAACAGAACTAGGTCACGTTGTTAAATCCAGGCAAAGATTTGTTTAAATATAAGAAAAGCATTTTCAGTTGTATGGATTAATGTCAGGGTGCTTGAGAAGATGACATGGTGTCAAACTGCAGCCACAGGGTGAATTATCCCTTGGGAGAATGAGGCAACAGGGGAAAATGCAAATATAAGAGCATAGGGGACCAGGGGGACAGATTTGTTACCAGAGCAAACTTACTAAAAACAGCATCAGAACTATGAAACATTCAAAACTACCAAGACCTGAAACCTGCTGTGAAAAAGAAAAAAATAATTTAGATGTAATTTACATGCATGTATGTAATTTTGGTAAATCTCCAGAACAGAACATTACACACAGTGGTAGAAAAGGAAAATTGCTGTAACTACTCAGTTATGGGCAGATGGGAAGAAACTCAATGACATCTACAGAGCACACCTAATTTAGGACTAGTAGGGAATAAGCAGTCTTTCAGGATGAAAGAACATGATAGCCATTTTACATGTTTTGTTAATTTCACAAGGTCTTTATATTTAAACAGTATAACAGTGCAGGTTCTGGAACTGTATGAGTGTCTCAAATTACTTATTAGAGTCAAAATTAGATGTAGTTTTAAAAGCTTGCAAATGTCTGCTTTCCCACAGCACAAGCAAACGGAAAATGCAGTTATACAAAAGTTTACTCTTTCACACACAGAAAGATTTTGAGATTAACAGATTTACATAAAAATACAAGATGAGCTAACTAATTAGTTTCAGGTATTTTCATGTTATGTGATTGTGTTTTGCTTCTAGTCTTAACTAGATTAACTAACTTAATTCTGAGCAGCATGGATCCATCTCATGTCACCAAGTTTCAACTTCATAAGCATCAGTGAGGATTAGGCTCGGTAAAGCTAGAGATAGTTCTAGATCATTTCTCTGCAGAGCAATCCTAACTTTACTGGACACAGTGGAATTGTGCCAAGACTGGGTTTGACCTCTTGAATTACAGGAAAGTTGTTAAGCATCCGTTTCTAAGGGGTGTCACTCTGCATCCAAGTAAGACAATAAATGAGGAAGAAAACCTTTAAACAGTAGTAACATTTCCTTAAATAAGAGTGGAGGAAAACTTACCACTTCTGTAGCCTTCTACAGGCTGCTGCATTTATCAGGAGCAATTTCTAAATATAGGGAAAACAGAGGAGAAATGGCTTTCAATTAAGCCGTACCTGGGAAAAGCCCAAGATATTTTGAAGGAAGGCAATGAAAGCTACTTTAGTTGGAAAAAGGGTAATTCTTTAGTTTAAGAAGTCAAGATTTGCTTCTAGGAACTGAAATAAAGTAGTTTGGTCTACTCCCATTAGACCACATGCCTTCCTTTCTTAAGAAGGAAAAAGTCCAATTTGTAAAACACAGAAATAGAAAAATGGCTGCAAGCCAACAATTTTAATAGAAGAATAGAGAAGTGAGACTTCTTCCACAGCAGGCATATTTTTTTATTGTCAAGGCTGAGAATTTCAGTGCTGGACAGGAACACATGATATACAATTACTTTGTAGATTATGATTGCCCAAATGCTTCAAATCCCACCACAATTTTGAGATTAATAAACTAAACACTGGATAGCTGCTTCTACAATTTCAAATCACTTAGGTTTTCTATTGCCACAAGTATTTTTAATTACACTGTCACTATAGCTAGTCCACCCTACTATGCGATACAGACTCTTGGTTGCATTTGTTAGGCACTACTTTATCTGCCGCACAAGAATGTACAGATTAGCAAAGAGCATGCAGATGTCACCACAATTATCATGATCAAGGATATCCATCTGTTTATCAAGTCAAAAAAAAAAAAGCAAGCCCTTTTATTGATTTATTCAAGTCCAGTTTGAAACCTGTTATATTCCTGGAAACTGTAAGTCTCTTGGACATTTCCCTTTGTTTATCTGTGGAGCCAGGCAGGCATTTTCTAAGAGGAAGAGTGAGGTATAAAAGTTCTTGTTACATACACCCAGCATCTGAGGTCAGGCTGTAGTTTAAAGTGAATGTTGTGTGCCCATTGGTGTAGAGCCATATCACTTGGCAAGTTTCAAGTAAACATTAACTACCTTGTGCAAAAACCCAGCCACATTGAGTAAGACCACATAGCAGACTGTTTACACGTACATGCAACACATACGTTGCAACATACATGCACGTATATTCACAGACCTGAGACTAGGAAGACTGCACAGAGAGACCTAGGTGATCATCATCTAGTAACGTAGTTTTGTCTTCAGTATGCTTTCTGTTCTTTAAGGACACCAAGAGACCACTTTCCCTGATAGTTCTGATTGTAACTAATTCTCACTTGATTTCCTCCTAATTTCTGTCTTGCATTTGACTGGTTTCAACTTCCATTAATCTCAATTTCTTCAAGAGATAAAAATGTTTCTTAGACTGGTATTTTTTAATTTGGCATGTTCATAGAACTGTTGACGAGTCCTTTTTCAGTTCTCCATCGATAGGTTAGAGCAACACCAGCTCACCAATTGTATGCACCAAAAGTGCCTGCTTAGCAGTGTTGAGGTCCATGACAGATCCAGGGATGAGCTGGTAATTTGCTGTAATGGTTGCAACGTGTTGCCCTGCCAGACTTCCTAAACTGCAAAGGTAAATGCCTTCTCCTGGAGCTCTATGCTCAGCACACCACACTGCCATGCACTGCAATAGTTCTATTCAAACCCCAAAAGGCTGGCAGGGGGGAGTATTCCTACCTATTTTCTCCCCCTAGCTTTTGGAAAATCCAATCAGCCACACCTGTGGCACCCTGCTGGGAAACATGGATTGATCCACACACAGCTGTCTATGCTTAGTTTATTTCCTTGTTCCAGCTACAGGCATGGCATCCTCCCTTCCCATCCATTTGTTGGAAACTTTTCAGGGAAGCAGGAGCAGGATGGTTCTGCAGAGGCTAAGCAGGCCTTGTCTGAGGGGCCAGGAGCCAGTTTCTCAGGCTGAAACACTGTCAAAGGGAGCCTGGAACTGGGTCTTGGTGTCCTGCAGGATGAAGACCTATTCAGGGAGCAGACTGTGAAGCTTCCAAAGAAAACATCTGAGTCAGCTTCTTTTTGAACTTTATAAAAACACCAGTTGATCCTTAAATTAATCTTTTTCTTCTGGTATGGAATGCCCAAAACTGTCCCTGAGAAAAAAAATGAGAAACCTGGGTGTATGGTGAGGGGTCATTTAGATTGCAGGGATTTGGACAAGGACCTCTCTTACAAAGAAAAATTCAAGAATTATACAGCCCAAGAGGCTTGGCCCAGCTCCTTTTTAAGGTAGAGCTGTTTTCTCTTCTTTGAAAAGAACAGAAACCTGATCCAGAGAGAGAGATACCTGAAAACAGAGGGGCAACAAGGGATAGCACTGACCGCCACCTGATTCCACACTGATGAAAATATCAAGACACATTCCAGGCAGATGAGACTGAAGGCTTTCAAACGAAGACGTGCCATGTCTTCAGATTCTCTCAGTGTTCCCATGGTGTCTTGTGTTACTTACTTCATTCACTAAAACTCTTGGAATTAAGTGGCTGATAAAATTGGAATGTCCACTTCATCAATATGAAAGTGGGTTTGTAGCCATGAGGATTGCAATGTGATGATAATCAAAAATCAGAAGGGATACAACTGCCAGAGTGAGGTTCATTAATGCACTTCCAGCACTGAAGAACAGAGGTGGTACTCTATCACTGTTCTGATCCGGAAGCAGCTTTCCTGTTGTCTTGCCCTTTAATTAAGGCAAAAGTTGAAAACTTTCTTTTAAAGAAAAAATAATCACTAACAAAAATTTGAAATAACCTTAATAAGAGCACCTTTTTCTGACAAAATGCCTTTATAAGCAGTAGAATAACATGGCTACACTGGTGTTTTTTTCTTCAAGTTTAAGTATATTTCAGAACAGACAAATAGCAGTTGTAGAAAATGGTACAAAGAAACTTCCAATGCTTCTAACAATTTTAGTAAGTAAAAAAAAGTAAACAAAGATGTGAAAAAAGATACAAAGAGAAAATTTACTGGCTTATGAAAATGTTTGCATATACAAACCTATCCCCAAGATACAATACAAAAACGTATACTGAATTTACGTAGATATGCTCTGGAAACATGTCTACTAAAACACTTTACCCGGCCTTACAAAGGACGCTGATAATTTATACTTTGAATAAAAATTAATTTTGCTGTACTTACTCTCTGAATGCCAAGTTCACAAATAGCTGCTGCCTAGGCAAAAAGTCCTGTTACTTGCTGGTGAAGAATAAAGTAGTTTCTTTTTAAACCCATGGATTCCTACTAAGATGATGCAGAAAAGGTATGCAGAGCATACTAGCCTATAGCAACACTAATGGAACGCTAGCACAAGTCACATCCTGTAGCTCTGTTCCTTTAAGGCCACGTATAAATTTGTTGCATCACCTCTAAAAGAGGGGAATAAAAAAAGCAAAACCAAACAATAAAATCCTGTCACCCCCACCCAGCCCCAGTATACTATGATTGCTTAGATAGGATTTTTTGCACTCCTCTTGAGTGAAATTCCACATAATTTCTGACATACAGCAGGCATTTGGAAATACAATACAAAAAGTCTTATTAAACTAACTTTTGAGTTGCCAAAATTATTAAATATGATTAAGCACGCCACCAAACCCCAGCCAGAAAGAACAGCTCAACTCTTTCTGATACCATTAAGATGTCACCTATAAATAAAATCTGAAAGTGTCAGCGACATTTATGTGCAAACTTTCAACATCATGTTTAGAACTGCTTTCTGTGGTGGGTTTTGCAAGTTTGCAGATACAATATTTTCTAATAAAGTATTCATATTTAGGAGGCCAAGCCGCGTACTGTCTAATAAAAGCAGAATGTTAGCACGGGTTTTCTGAACTTATCTGAGAACTTAATTTCACTGATTTAAAACTGGATTTGCATATAAAACCTACCAGTAATATACAACATCTAAGTAAGTGACAAAGTGATTGAGTGATCCCCATAGATGTACTGTTCTGAGAGTAATAAATAGTTTAGAATACGCATATTGATTTAAAAAATAGAAAATAGTATCCACAAAGCGAAGGCACAGCTAAGTTTCTACATTCCAATTCATAACTTTATCATAGTCCTGAATTCGTTGTTTTATGTGAGACAGCTTATTCTTTAGGTATTCACAACGCTCCTTTTTCTCCAGAAATGCAGGATCCTGCCAAAAATACAAAAATTTTTACATTAATAAATTACTCTTTCAGACTCATCCACAAACAGTCTGTTATCAATTATGTTTTTGATTAAGGACAGTATATAAATATTCTCCAAAATCACACTTTTTTTCCCCGGCCACAATTTCTCATTTCCTGTTTCCCTTCATTCATGAAAGGCTGGAAAAAGAGGTTCTGCTTTTATGTCCTGTAGTTGCTTAGTAAACAGAGCAGATTTCTGTTTTAAAACTGCTAACATAAATGACATCCTACTACATACTTTAGATTTTATACATGCATTGTGGTACATTTAATAAAGCCCTGCCCCAAAAAAAGCAATGGAGTTTAACTAACATGGACACAAAATCTGAATTCCATGAAAAAAAAAGTATTGTAATGTATTACGTTTTTAATGGAACACAAGTACACATTTACTGCCCGCATTTAAAAATGACAAAGTAAAACCTCTTGGATTACATTGAAAATTACGTTTTGAGAGTCTAAGTTCCATGCCACAAAGAAAATACAAAACTTATTTTCAAGGGTGAGAATACGTTTTCTGTTGTTAACTTATCTGTTGTTTGTCTCGGTGAATATAAATGAACCGGATCCCCAAAAATTACCACTCTTCTGAATGCAGAATGCTAAGAGATGAGACACTCTCAGAAGATGAAAATGCTTAACTGTTGGGGTGAGGTTTTTCCCCACACCTGGCTAATGGAATCATTATTCTCAAAACAGGTTGTTGGCGTGAGTGGAGTGGATTGTGTCCTAACTTTGCCGAAGTCTTAAAATACAAAATATACAAAGCCCACTAGTAGCTCTGGACACCCTGAGCTAGAAAATTGTACCTAGTGTCAGACTAGCGTTGGCTATTTACATGCTGTGCTATTCACTAGGTTCACTAGCAACGCAAAGCTAAAAACACTCACGTTTTTCTTCTTCTTGTATTCTTGCAGAACTTTCGATATTCTTTCCTGTTCCTAATGAGAGACATCACACATTTTTAAACACTTGGAGCATGCTCCATATCTTCATGTAAATTTTAGAAAATACTTGTCAGAAGTAAAATTCTCATCTGATCAATCCATTCTAGTTGCAACATTTTAGTTGTAAATCTTGTACTTGAGAAGTAGTGAAAGTACATCAACTGTAACTTACTCAAACTTGGAAAGCTACTAGCATGGAAAAAACACAAACCAAAAAACAGAAAAACACTTATAATTGGAGGGGACAGGCAAAATCTTATGGCTTTGCTGCAAGGACCCAAAGAGGGAGGGGTGGAGTTTAGGACCCTTTGTGAAAAGGGGTCTGGGGTGTCAGTATTCCCTCCCATATCCTGCCAAGCTCTATAAAGCCAGGAGGACAGGAAGTTCTCCCTCTCTCTTTCCTTTCTGCTCATTCCTGATCACCACGTGGAGCCGGACCTGAGGGGAGGCCCAGCCTTTGTTACCAGCTCGCCACGTGCTCTTCGGGATCAGACTGCATCGGGTGCTGGGGGGGCTTTGGACTCTTTTCCCCATTGGCTTTTGCAGTGGAGGACTTTTCGGGAGCTTGTATCAGCAGTCATCAGAGTTGGGTTGTATATATTTGTATATATATTCTTCTCTTTTTATTTTCCACCTGTTACTCCCCCTCTCTGTTCCATTAAATCTGTTATAGTTTTAATTTCCAACCGTTAAGCCTTTATTCCTTATTCCCCTTCCATTTCCCGAGGGGGGTGGAGGGGAGTAGCAGAAGCAAACTCTGTCTCTGAGTTGTTGCTTGCCCTGGCCATTCTAAACCGAGACAAACACATACACAACTTCATTGCAACTCTGTATCCTTGGCTGATGACCAAATAAGTAGTAAGGTATTTGGGGAAACTTTCTCTCCCACCAAGTCATTGCCAGCACTACAAGACGTTGTGCTAAAGACAGTCAAGGAGCTGCTGAATGCCACACCTATTTTCCATAAGCCCATTTCACAGGTACTTACATATATGCTGTCAGGATGGTGAGGAAGCTGCCTCATCAACGCATCCAGCTCATCAAACTTCTTTAATACGGCATGAACTTCCACAGACAGTTCTTTATATTCAGCAAACTGATCATTGAATACTGCTTTGTACCGGTCTCGCATTTCATTTGTTTGAATTGCTGGGTATTTCCTTCAATAAAAAAAAAAACAACAAAATATTTTCAAGGACTAGTTATAGAGATAGGACTTCAACACACACATGCACCCTTCATCTTGATAGTGTGTTTCTGTATTGCTTGCTCATCTCACAACCTGCTGAAATTTGCATGCATGTGAAGGATTGAAATCACAGAATGACAGAGTGGCTGAGGTTGGAAGGGACCTTTGGAGGTCATCTGGTCCAACCTCCCTGCTCCAGCAGAGCCACCTAGACTAGGTTGCCCAGGACTGTGTCCAGGAAGCTTCTGAATATCTCCAAGGATGGAGACTCCTTAATCTCTCTGGGCAATCTATGCTAACCCTCACAGCCGGAAAGATTTTCCTAATATTCAGGTGGAACCTCTTGTATTTCACTTTATGCGCTAGTCTATGGCAAATAGTATAAAAATTAATTTATGATCTCATACTTCAGCATGGAAAGGCCTGCCCTTTAAAAGGGAACAGGTTATAGATCTAGCAGGCAGAAAGAACAAGAGTAGTCAAACTCCAGGGGCTAAAAAGACAAGTAATTTCCCATGTATTTTTTTTTTCTAAATTGTCTGTGTGTTCCTTTGGCAGTAATTGTACCTGCTAGATTATAACATTTTGCTTTAACAGTTGAGGTTTGGGTAGTTTTTTAAAAATCTAAGATTTTTTCAATTTATATTAGTGATTCTATGCCATTGATACCAGCCCCCATCCCTTCTATTTTTAACTTTATTAATGAAGAATTATGACCTCCCATAGCACATGCATGGCAGAGAAACCATAAGCATATATATGAGAAATGCTGAATGAAAAACATCATTCTAATATTCTCCATTAAGTTTGTTCATCAAAGTCAAGTCACTTACGCTAGGTAGTCTGGCATCACTATAGGTTTAGGAATGTGGCCTGCAGGTATATGACCATTAAGCAGTTCCGGTTTTCTTTCCACTGATTTAAGCTGCCTGTAAGTGATCTCTTCTCTTGGCCTGTCATCACTTTCATACTGTTTCAAAACAACAAAAAATAGTTCTTAATGAAGTCAGTTTTACTTCCAATGCTATATACATAAACTACAAAATACCCAATTCATCTGAAGACAGAGATACAAGTACTGAGCTGCAGTAGAAGCAAATAATAGGTATTTCTTACAACCCTTACTGTTAGTCAGTTTACTGGTAGGAAATTAGTAAAGAGTTACAGTGATGTTTCTCACACAGTTCACATCTTCAGTTTGTCCTAACAGTGGTACCAGTGACAGGTAAGTACTTCTTGGGGCTTGGAAAGATTTGTGTTGTATGTCTTTAAAAAAAATAATAATTTAAGGAAGTTTCCTTGGATATCCATCTAGTTTGTGAATGAACAGGAATCACTCGTTTCATTGGAGTTCCGTTTCCCCCTTGTTTCCCATTGCACAATTTATCTCTTGACCAATAATTAAAAGTACATGGAGTCTTGTTGGAACACAGAAAAAAGGATCCTGATCCAGTACCAAAGCAATAGAGGAAACAGTGGTAGGAAATTCACAGTATCTAACACGAGACATTTAAGACTGAAATATATACACCATAAATTCTGCAGGAGTCTCCAGCATCTGTTGTAGAGATCCAATACGATCTTTGTAACATACACAACTGCATCTTTGTGCAGCAGGAGTACTAGAATTGCTGAGACTTCAAAACTGGCAAGTAGGTCTTTGGAGCAGTCTCAGAGACACAGGATTAAGCTCAACTCACAGAGCACCCACCACCATGCTTCCACAGGCTCTCCTCCAAATTAAGCAGCCAGCCAGGGGAGAGAGTCTCCAAAATCTACAATGCATCACATCACACGCTGTTACAGCCGTCTCTACCAGACTGTGATAAATGCAACAGAACTTGACACTTCGTGAGAGAGGGTAAGAGCATATATAGAGGCAGTCATCAGATTTTGCTATTTACAGTAAATACTAGAACCTTGCCTAACTAGTAGTAACTTCTTTGCAAGCTTCTCCCAAACGTTGTCCCAACTACATTAAGGAATTAAACCTAATCTCTTCCAAGCCAGATAAGTAAATAAATAGACAGGTCATCAAAATAGTCACAAGAAAAACAAACATTTGGAAATATCAGTAAACAGAAAGATAAATTCCTACTTCCTACCTTATTTTCTGGAAAAGAGGACTGCGTTTTCATCTATAAAACAGTGGAAAGAACTGTAAGTTTTATTTTCAGCAAAAATAGTATGCAAAAGCACAGACCTTAAGTCTAAACTTTTTCAAAATCATGCCATACCAAGAATCACATTTATATTTAGGTATGAAGAAATTTAGCATAAGGAATATTTTCAGATCAATTGATTTAAAGAGTGTTTAAGAACAGCAGAATGAAAACAACCACCCAACCCCCAGAATAAGGACAGGCTCTCACAGAGCACAGCTGTAAGGAACAGCTTACAGGAAATGTATTTCCCAGTCTCCCTTGTTATTTCACACTCCAGCCCATATTAACTCGCTGACACTCTGCCACCTAATTAACTGCCCAGAAATCACAACCGTGCGCTAACAGGTAGCTCAACCAGCAGCTATTTTGCACAGCACTCTCCAGAGCCTAGCCCATATTATGAAAGTATTCCCTTTAGAAGTATTAGGTAACTATCCATGTTCTTTTATTCCAGTAAGAGGGAAGAGTGACTGAACACCTTCTGTTTAATTCCAGCAACGACATCATTCTTGCAGGATGCATTGAAAGTTGGTTAAAAAACTGATAAAAGAGTTGCAATGTACTTTTCAAAAGGGGATTCCCCGTTTTACGCAAAACGGTGGAATGGAAATGAGCGTTAAGTGCTGCAAGCAGACTGCAGTCACAAAGCAGAAGTAATACAACTTCAAACTCTTTCACTCCTACTAAAACCACTTAAATGCTGAGCCTTCTGCAAGTTAGGCTTATGTAGGCTTCACATAATGTAGCATAAAAATTAATGTAAGTTCTATTATTTTTTAAAGGTTTTTTGTTTAGTGGTGTATTAACCTGAAAGAGGTTTCACACAAATGACTTTGAATTCTCTAGTTGACAGCGTTAAGCCTTTACTGTTACAGTTTATCATTAACCAGGTGAGTACCAAGTGCTTCTAGTAAGAGCAAGGTCAGCGACAATGCAAAGTACTTGGCTTGAACACGATGAAGTTGTTTAAAACTTCACCGATTCTGTTATTACTATTGTAATAGTAATACCTATAGTAAGGAAAACAAAGTTTGAAAACTTTAGTATTTTATGTTCTTATGGTCATTCACACTAGCCCTTCATGTGCTGAAAGCGCAGTTTTCAAATAAATGCTAGGTGGCTTTAAGCCTAACCCCACTGAACAGCTGAACAGGCACATTGTTCACTTCTTCCTTTGTTTGGAAAATACACACCAGGAAGCAGTCCATCAGCTGATGCAGGAAGAGAGAGGAGCATTACAAAAAGAACAGAGCCAGCTCCTTACCAAAGTGAATTTAAATTAAAAAGAGTCCAAGAAATTGGGTCAGACATCTTAAAAACACTTTCATTTAGCAATCTTAAATATCATTAAGACTGGTGAGAGTTCACCCTCAAAGGCTATGGACCTGCTGCTGAGAAGACACCTGATATGACTCCACCTACAGCACAGAAAGATCTTAACAACTGCTCCCCATCACCATACCCAGTAGAAATAAAACGTAACTAGTGCCTTACCTCGCGTTCCATTAATTCCCTCTGCCTCCTAGCCGCTTCGTGCCTCCACAGCTTTAGAGAAACCACTGCACTAATTAGATAGATGATCACCGTGACAAACAAGAAGATGATTGCTGCTGTCTGACCTCCCTCCACACGGCAAAAAGATGCATTTATGGGTGTCTTAAACAACTGGTAATAGCAGAGTCCCCCTCGGTTGGTATCGTTCACGTACACTATGGCAGCTGACATGTACAGGAAGAACAAGGCCACGTTAATGCCGAACTCCGTCAGGGGCCACCAGTTGGAGTCGAGGAGGATAGTGCGGTAGTACATCGACATGCCCAGCACCAGCAGCACGATGGTGACGATCCACGCCATCCCCGCCACCACCAGGACGAAGGGTGTTTTGGGTCCGCTGTAGGAGTAGCCCCCGTAGGCGCTACCGGCCCCGTAGCCGTAGGGCTGCGAGTACCCGAACATGTTGTACCACTCGTTGTCCTTGTGCACGTAGGCCGTGACACAGGCGAAGACGGCGGCGCCCAGCAGCAGCTCAGCCACGCCGAGGATGCGGAGCAGGCCGGCCCAGGACTTCATGTAGGCGTAGCGCAGGTGGTAGGCCTCCACCCGCTCGCTGTAGGTCTGGCCGGTGGCAGCGTGGTGCCCCAGTGACCCGAAGGGGTCGGCGGGCAGCATGGCCTCGGCCTCCTTCCGCGAGTTATAGCTGCCGCCCGACCCTCCGTAAGGGTCCTTGTAGGAGCCGGGCACCGACCTGTGCTCGGGCCGCGGGGGGGCCGGGGAGGCCGGCGGCGAGCATTCCACCCCGTCCGAGACGTACCTGATGTCGGAGGCCGTGCTGTCCCAGCTGGAGCCGGCCTTGCGTCTCCCCTTGAAGAAGTTCTTCCACGAGTCCGGGATGAACCGCCGGATGGGCTTGAGCTCGGCCGGCCCGCCGGGGCCGG
>VZRW01007566.1:1864829-2074733 GCA_013398125.1 Aegotheles bennettii | reverse complement strand
ACTAATGAGCAAAAAAAAATAAAACTCAATCTGGGCCATTTATTCCCCAGATCGGGAAAAAAACCACCAAAACAATGAAAGTCCCCGAGCCAACAAACCCGAGGCAACCTGAGCGCTGCGGAGTTTTCCTCTTGGCAGCTCTGGGGAGCTCTTGCCGCAAGCGAAGCCTTCGAATGGGCTGCCCAGGGAGGTGGTGGAGTCCCCGTCCCTGGGGGGGTTCAACAAACGGGTTGATGAGGCACTTGAGGCCATGGTCTGATGGTCTAATGGTTCGGAATATGATGGGATAAAGGTTGGACTTGATGACCCTGGAGGTCCCTTCCAACCAGAATGATTCTATGATTCTATGATTCTATGATCCCCATTGCCCCAAACCTGCACTAATGCACCCAAAACCACCGTTTAAATGTACCCGGTGCAACTTTTTAATGGCAAATTTCATCTGGGTGCATCAGCTTCACATAGAAGAGTCCAAAATACTCTGTTTAAAATCAATACGTGTGGCCACTGAGGGTTGTGCCAACATCATTATAATAATGATTATAATAATGATTCTAATATGGAACTTGGCCTTTTGGGGTTGCTCCTGCCCCCACTGACCTGTAGGGCAAAGCTCCTCTTTCCCTGCCCTTTATTTTTCGGGTGGGTTTTAGGAAATGTCTCATTAAAAAAATGCAATGTCAAAAAAAACCCCTCAGGGAACCCCTGTCAGGGACCTGCTGCCTCCACCGTTGGGTTTCCTGGGGATTGATGGTCCCGTGCTCCTCCGATCCTCTCCCTCCCTGCGTAGGAACCAAAGCAGGAGTGCAAACAGATGATGTTATTTGAGCACTGACTCACTTTGCGTGGAAAT
Organism: Aegotheles bennettii; assembly: GCA_013398125.1. NCBI lineage: Eukaryota > Metazoa > Chordata > Aves > Caprimulgiformes > Aegothelidae > Aegotheles > Aegotheles bennettii. Next base: position 2,073,880 of record VZRW01007566.1, on the reverse strand, counting down.
CAGGTCCCATGGTGGCCGTGCTCACCGACCTGCAGAGCAGAGATGGTTTATAAGGACATCACAACTCGGAGCTACTCACAACAGTCAGCCAACATCCAACTGGGGTAGGAAAATGCTCTTGGCCTTTCTCACGTTAGGGAATAAGGATGAATTAAAAGGCGTGGAAGGGCTGCAAAAAACCCTGAGCTTCAGACATGGAAGCAGAAACGGGGTTTTCCAGGGTTCAGGAATCCTGCCCATCCCCAGGCTACTCCCAAGAGGTTTAAAATCCACATCAACTGACCTGTCCAGCACGATCCCAATATTTTTAGGAATATGATGGGATAAAGGTTGGACTTGATGACCCTGGAGGTCCCTTCCAAGCATAATGATTCTATGATTTTATGATTCTATGATCCCAAGATTCACCTCCCTAAACGCAGCTGACGCTTTTCTTCCCGGTATCTTATTTCCCAACTTGTCATCCAAATGATCCTATGTCACAAATCTGCAATTACCAACATTTGAATAGATATAAATTTTAAATACAGCACTGTTTCAGCTAAGGATAGGTTATTATTTCAGCAAGCAACCCATTACTGCTTATCCAAGGCTGGATAATCACAGTGCGTGCAATATGGCACCAGGAACAATGGAGCCTCCACGGGCACAGGTATGAGATGGAGAAGTCCTGATTCCACCATCCATGTCCGTTCTTGCAACAAGAGGACATTGTTCACCACTCTAACGTGGGGCAAGAAAAACAGAGCGCTCGATTGTGCTCGTCATAATGCACGTGTAATTCATAGTAATGCTGGTTATTAAGGGATTATTAGTAATTAACAGCAATGTGCTCTCTCACTGCCTTTTTTTCTCCCCTATTCTTTTTTTTTTTGGCCTGTCATAATAACAAACATTCCTGGGAGATGCTCTGGAACACATCCTATAGGTCTTGGCACAAAAGCTTTTGAAAGCCTGCCAGTCTTATCTGACACGGATCTCCCAGGTACTACACAAAGCCAAATCCTCTTGGGCCCAGGAGGACCGTGGGTGGCCGGGAGGGCACCGGCACCAACCTCATCCCAAAGCCAAACTGGGTGAGGAGAGAGAGGCCAGCGCTGTCACCACATCCCCACCAGCACCGTGGAAGGAAGGTGACAGCAGAGCCCAGACCTGCGTTTTCAGTAAGGAAAAGTAATTTCAGCATTTTCTGCTTTTTTATCTATGTAGTATTTTAAACATTTACAGTCAAAGAGAGGGATGCAGAGGTTAAAATATAAAATGAATAATTGCCATCTAAGTATTCCTTTAACACTCAGCCCGTAGATTATTTTAATGTCTTGAAAAGGGGGTGGAGATGGGGACCCTGTTGAGTCGATGCTGAGGGTGGGAGCGGGGGCACAGAGCGTACGAGCCCGGCCAGAGAAATCACGACAAAGCCACTGCGCCAGAGCGAGGGGCTCTGCCAAAAGCAAAAAAAATGCCTCATAAAATCAGGCTGGCTTTGCTGGAAGCTGATTTTGAAAGGAACCAGAGAAAAAAAAAGTTTTGACAGCATCAGAATGTCCCGTTTCATTTGTTTTAATGGCATTGCCGTGATTTTCCAGTTCAAACCGACTTCGCTTTACCCTTGCAAATGTTCTCTTCTGCGTGGTAACACACTGTGATAGGACCTTGGACCATCTTCAACATGGAAAGCACTGAAATCAGAACATGGCATTTTGATAAATCCAAAGCTAAAGAAAAAAAAAGAAGTTTGAAGAATTTTCTTTTATGGAGAATTTCACAACCACTGGATCCACGTTCCCAGCCCTTGGCATCTTGAAACCCTTCCTGCAGAAGATGTGATCTCACTGGCCACCTTGGTGTCTGCCCCCATCCTGGGCAGGCTGCAGCCATGGCACAGCCCACCCCTGCTCCTCCAGACTCAGGTTGTAGCCACCCTTTGCCATCTCCCGTGGGACACGTGCCGAGGTGTGCGTTCAGGTGATGCAGGGGTTGTTTCACACCGGGATTTGGTACCTTCACGTGTTTTCCAGCTGGCAATAAATGGAGTTTGCAGATGGCTCTGAGATGGCCCGAGGTCAGTGGTTTGCACAGACTGCTCTGGGTTTGGTGCACTCGAAAGCAGGGCTCAGTGGGAAGCACAGCTCACATCCCACCGACCTTGTGCCCCAGCAGTGGGTTTGCGTGTCCCAGACCCTGATCCAAGTGAGTCGGACCCTGCTCCCTACCAGGAGATGCCCAAGTCAACGCATTTCCATCCCAGCACAGCGACACAGCCGGGGGGGGTTTGCACCAGCTAAATCTCTACTGGCACCTTTGCTCCGAGTGGGATGAAAGCTTTGCCATGAGCGGCCCCATCCAAATCCCCCTGGATCTGGTGGCACCACGGCGGGCATTTGCTGCCCAGGTGCAGGGTGTCCCACGGGGCTCCAGGGGTGACCCGGGGTCACGGCAGCCAAGTTGCTTAGAGACAAGTCAAAATCAAATGTCCTTCAAAATTTATCAGAATCAGGAAGGGGACGGGGAGAAAAAGGGACAAAATCTGGTAGAAATTCACCAAATCCTGCATTTCACCAGACCTGAAATTAATGTTAATGGGTTAATGGAAACTCCACAAGGCAGGAGCTGCTGAGTTTCCAGGCTTTTCAAGGCCCTTCCCACGAGTATCTGCTGTGGGTGGGGAGAAGCTGACTCACAGTTTCCAGGGCTGTAGTAACATTTCAACACCCCGGCGCTCCAGCCTTGGGGACTGATGGCAAAGAGCACATTCCCAGCAGAGTGGTTGGGAAGTTTCTTGATAACATGTTTTCTTGGGTCAGAAAATGTCAGTTTGGCAAAACCAAAACTTTTTGGGTTTGGTTTTTTTTTTTTGGTAGCAAACTACCAGTTTCCACGAAGTGCTGCTTGGGAAGGCTGCCTGGGCTCAAGCCCAGATTTCTAGTCAAACCCACAGAAGTAGAATCATCTCCCAACAGGTCCTCACCAAGGGGTGATGGAACCTATCCATGGTGGTCCCTACCCCATGGGAGGCTCCTTGCTTGGAGCAGGGAGACAGACTCTGGCATTCCAGGAGAAGACCCAGCCCTATGGGCGACTGCAGCCCCAATTCTCTAAATCACTTCTGGGTCGAGCCAGGACAATTTGTATAAATTATTAAGAAGTTATCCAAGGAGAAAGAGTCTGACTTTAAGCCTGGAGATGAAAGCACCCATCAGAGATATGGGGTATTAGGTTCAGTTCCCTGGTTTGGGTCAGGATGAACAGGGATTGAACCACATGTCAGGCCAGTGCCACGAGTACAGGATCATCCCCCATGCTGCTGCTTTCATCTTGTAGGAAAACAAACTCAAGCCATCCCAGCCTTGGTGCAACCCAAGGAAGACACTGGTGTCTCAGGTTTTGTAGGGACAGAAAGGCTGCCTTCATCCAGACCTAGCACCAGCCTCCACGACAGAGAAAGGTGGTTTTTTCCCCCTTAATAAAAGCTGGATTTCCATCTCTCTTGGGCTGCCCCTCTCTCCGAACACAGCCAGAGGGACCTTGCTTCATCCCACTGCCTGTGGGACCATTCCTAATGTTGTCACCATTTCACAATTCAGCCAGAGATGAATATTCACACACTTCCTCTGTTTGAAAAATACAGAACAAACAGAAATGTATCCTTGCTGTGAAGTTCCATTATTATATATTCCGGGCAGGGCAAAGTGAAAAGAGAAATTTTGGGGAACATCACAGAAGGTGTGTCTTGCTCCCAGGCTGGACCGGTGGTGGCTTCACAGCCTGAAGTCATTCACTGCTGCCCAATCAAACCCAGCTCTCAAACCTCTGGGGTTTCCCTGTGCCACCTCCTGACACCCTCTCTGTGTCAGGATCCCATGCAAGCACTGTTCATTTACCCACATCACATTTTCTCTTGCAACACTCCAGGAGGGAAGGAATTGCTGTTGACTCCCTCCTGTACTCATCCGGAGGGCTTGCAGTGGAAAGGATCCTCAGAAGCACAGAATGTGGATCTCCTGATCACCAGTGTGGCACCAGAATGAAGGATGGGCATCATTACTCCTCCGTGCTCTGGAATGAAGCTGCTGATCCAAGGGAAGATCTGCTTGCCACCAACCCTTCCAGTGTCCTTCCTGATGCCACTGAAGCAATTTTCTATGACCTTTTGAACTGATGGTCTCATAAAATGAGGCATATGGGTGGAGAGGATGAAGACATTGACTCTTGAGCCTTAATCTAGTGTTTTATCCCAGCGGACATCCTACCTTGTGGCCGATTATGAGCAAGCACCCTCCAATGGATCCCACAGCAGTGTGGGCACAGCGATCAGCTCCCAGGACTCGCTCGAGGAGGCACCAGTGCAGGGTGGAGAAGTGGATGGGGAGGAGAAGTCACCTTCAGCCAGTCCAAGGATGTTGCTGCCTCTGAGACTCAACAGGAGAAAGCTGGATGTGCTGAGTCCAGGCCTTCATCTGCATAAGAGCAGTCTGGGGATTTCTAGGCCCACAGAAACTCGTAGCACCTACTTCAGCCACATTTTTTACTTCCCCAGTTGCAGGCAGAACAGCAGGTCCAGCCATTAAACTCCTCCAGCCCTGCTCTGGCCATAGGAGTCAAGTGGTATCACATAAACCAGATGCTCTGCTCACATAAGAAGGGAATTACAACTGCCTGTGTCCACCAGAGGACACATCTCAAACCCACACCACCCATAACAAACACACCGGGGTTTGTCCTTTTTATCAGCATTTATTCAGCAGCCTGTGCAGACAGTCTGCCTTTCTGGAGCCTTTTCCAGGCAGATAACAACCAGGTCTCAAACTGCCCTTTGCTGTTTCCTAGCTTGGCTTGGGTCAATTGTCATTTTTGAGCTGGAAAGGGTCTATCTGGGTGAGAAAAACAGGCCAGGGCTGCCTGCTGCCACCACGCTGGCTTGGCAACCAACCGCGGGCTATGCCAAGCCCCGTGTCTCCAAAAAATAAATAATCAGTCTACCCCTATCCATATTGACCCATACAATTTGCAAACACAAAGCTGGAAGTTCCCTGGGAGGGCAGGATTAGAAAAAAAGGGATTATTCCATCTGGAGCTGGTCCAGAGGGCAGAGGGAGTATAGGTACACGTTGAAAATGGATTTTAATTGAGGTTTGTTGTGTCCAGGGGTGCTCTCCTAGGAGCAGGAGCTAAAACCACGGTGGGGCTGGAAGGAAGAAGCATGGGTTGAGGAAGACATCAAAGCAGCTCTGAGGAAGGTCAGATATAAATGGCAACCTGTCCATTTGTGCAATAGTTTGCTCTTCTATTTACGATGGTATTTTCTGGGAAGAGCTGGTCAGAGCCAACTAGGGCAGCCTTGTAAAAAGATAATTTTTCTCCCTTAGAAAACACAAAGACAGACAGACTGGGCTGCTGGCTTTTCTCCTCTTCCCAAGATCTGCTGCCCTGGGCAATTTGTTCTGTTGCAGCAGCTCTTTGCTGAAGTGACTGGCGTCTGGTCCGCTTCAGAGCAGACGCCAGTCACTCCAGTAAAGAGCTGCTTCCCACATCTTTGGTAAATATTTTCTGCAGCGGTGCAGCAGCGTCTGAAAAGAGCAGCAGTGTTATTTCGTTGGCATCTCCAATAATAACTCAGAGAGAAGCAGCCACAAGACATTAGCAAAAGCTGCTGCCACTGACCAAAACTTCAGAGGAGATGGAACAGAAATGGGAACAGAATAGAAATAGTGACTGAGTCATTGGCCGGAGAGGCTGACTGCAGCAAGGGCAAAAAAAGAAACCCAGGCAGGCTTCAAAAGCTGCTCCCAGGACACGTCTGTGGGACCAGCACGCACTGCTCTGATGCTTCCCCAAGTTTCTTGCAACCACAAAACGGGGATATGAAAATCATTAGGGGAAAAAGAGAATATTGTCTTGTCTGTTTTGAGCCCGGACCAAAGGCAGCCAGAGGCAATCATTGCTAAAGCACCAAAACTGCATCTCTTTTTGTGTCGAAACTGTATTTTGGGAATCTCTGCTGGCAGCTGGCAGCAGGATCTCCAGGGCTTGCTCATGCAGAAGTATGTGAAAATAGAAAGCAGGATTAGGGAGGAAAGGAGCTGACCCTAAAGTCATTGACACTGCTGGGTGTTACTGGGACCAGATCATCCTGAAATACACGCCAGGACACAGAAGTATTCATTTTGACTCACAATTGCTTCTCAGACACCCAGCACATGGAGCAGGATTTGCTGAGGAAGGAGATGGTGGTTGGAAGCCAGTTGGGTCTCCAGGGAATCTTCTCTGTCCCATTACCACACCATAGAATGAGAAAACCCCTCTCTGAGCAAGCACCCCACGGGGCTGGTCCTGCTGTGCCCTCAACTGTGCTGAGAAGCTGTCTCTGTCCAGGAAACTGCTGGCTCCACCATCTCAGGCTGTTGCAAGATGATCAAAAGCAGAAGCTCCTCTCCCTAAGGCTCCCTGGGTGCCAGCAGCGCGTGTCCCCACTGGGCAGCCAGCCCAGCCACCAGCATGACCACACGTGGGCACGGACCCATCAGTTTGTGCCTGGATGAGATGCCGATGGAGCGAGGCAGCCCTGGAGGTGCAGGTCTCCTCTGGACACCCCTCATCTCCTTTCAGAGCCACGACTGGGGTTTTCCATAGCTCTGTGTGTGCTTATGGCACTAAACCCTTTCACTGGTATTTTGGTGCCAGCCATCTCTAGCAGCCAAGCCCTTGGAGAGTGTCAACTGGCGTAGCTCCTATCACCTCCAGTGGACAGGTCCCAGCCAAAATCTGACCATTTATTTACCTTCTCACCCGGGCAAGTACCTGGGACCATGCCTGACCACACAGCCTGACCCTGCACGCTGGCTCCCAACCACCCTTCCCAAAGTCCAGCCCGTGCTAGAGCCGACCTGACACGGGGATCCAACACTGTCCTGCTGGCTGGAAATGGCAGAAGGCTTCCCATGGCCCTGGCATAATATGGGATGAGAACAAGAGGATGGAGTATGGAGTGAACAAGAGGATGGAGTACGGAGTGGAGCAGATACCTGGTGATGATATCTGATAGAAAACCAGTTTTAGATAAGATTTTATAAGGGTTTTAGCTCTCAGCCTCTTTTTATTTGGCCAGTGAGTGACTAATGATCAATGCATGGTGACCAAATGCGGTGAACTGAGACCAAGAAAGCAATGAGAGAAAGCGAGGAGGAGATGTGTGAGTGCAGAAGGCTCGTCTGAGGACTCAGGTGCCAGATCTGAGGGAGCTGAGACCCAGCAATTCTTGTCCCACTTTTCACGGGACCAGCCCTCTCTCCACTGAGCTCCATCCAGTCCCGTGGTGGGGACAGCAGCTGCTGCACAGCAGCTAAAGTCAAGAGTCATTTAGGAGGAAAGAGAATAAATTGTGTTGCATTAAAAAATAACCCCCAAAGCCAGGTTAGGACATCTTTTTCCTGTCGCAGTGGCAAGACCTGCCAACACCTCCAGAAGCCACCTCCAACCAAGGGCTGCTGCCCAGCCCTGCTGCCAGGTCCCCTTGCTGTGTCACCGGTCAGTGGTTGTGGTGATGACCCAAGGGATGGCCACTGTCAGGCACCGAGGGCCAGCACGCTGCCCATGCCAACACTGAACAGGCAGGACAAGGGAATGACATCAACCATCCCAGCACAAGTTATTAATACCATCATTAGCCACACAACAAACGTTCCTCTCCGAGTCGTAAAGCAAGGGTGGCATTTTTATTAGCTGAGGTTTCCTCTTTTTTTTTTTTTCCCCTTTTTTATGGCCTTATCCACAAATGCCGAGAGCCAGAGGGAATTATTTGTTACTTACATTAAAGCAAGAAGCCATCAGACCACAGCACTGCAACCACTCCCCATATCATTATTTTCTTCTTCTGGATTTATATGAACCTCATTATTAAACTTTAGCTAATGCAGACATCCTAGCAGTGCAGCAACTGCTAATAACTGCTAAGCAGCATTATTAATTATTGTAATTACAGCATGTAAAATACGTTTTGATTATATGAAAGGGAATACTTTCCTACTTTTCCAACCAAAAAAATCCACAAATGTAGCTTATTAACGCTAATTCTATTCTTATTGGTAAAACTATTGTTAGATTTCAAAGGCAGCTCGTCTGGGCCCTAGAAAAATCCAGCACGCTGGGACGGCGCAGCGTGGTCTCAAACTGTGGTGGGGGCTGGAGGGAGCTTGGGGGCACTCAGATGAGGACTTCAGCCCTTGAAATCTGACAGCACCCAGTACCAGTGCCTCTCGGAGAGGTATAAATACATCCATGCCTTTACAGCTTTCATCCCCCCATCCATCTCCCCCTAAAGCTGATTTCAGCAGATGCTGGCTGACTCCATACAGGCTCCAAGCAGGATCACCTGCCCGTGTGCAGGACCAGGAACCTCAGGAAGCACCTATAGGGTCACCTATGGCAGGTTATAGAGCTGCTATTATGAGTACAATAGAAGTCCCCAGCCTATAGATCCCCCCCTAGAGCTGATTTCAGCAGATGCTGGCTGGCTCCATACAGGCTCCAACCAGGATCACCTGCCCATGTGCAGTAGGTGGGACCAGGAACCTCAGGAAGCACCTATAGGGTCACCTATGGCAGGTTATAGAGCTGCTATTATGGGTACAATAGAAGTCCCCAGCCTAGGACAGGCACTCTGGTCGTTAACCCTCACTTCTAATGTTCAGAGGAATTATTCACGCCGAGCCCAGACACACAAATGGCCACATAAACACAGAGCCACACTTTTAATTAAAGATGCGCCCAGATAAAAAGCTCCAGAAAACAATTTCAAACAATCAAAAATAATAGGGGAGGTGTCTGGCTCCCCAATCTGCATGTGCCCTGAGCAGCAAGCTGGGTTTCCACCACGGCCAGGCAGGCTGAGCACCCATCCAGACCTTTCTTTGCTCCAAAGAGTTAAGATTTCACTTGTCGGGCTGTTTTTGTTTCTATTCACATGTCAGTGCCTGTCATTTATTTAGTCAATGGGACATGTCCAAGGGATGGAGACAGACTGGGTTAGTCATTCTGACCGTGGGTCGCCAGTCCCTGCAAACCGCCTGAGGTCATTTCCAAAAGCTCCACTAACAATGAGGGGGAAGCTGGGCCTGGAGACCTGCAGGAAACGGCCGAGATTAAAGACAGAGATAGTCCCTTGCAAAGTACACGGGAGGAATGTTCCCTATGTTCTGTCAACAGAGTTTCTTCCTCGCTCAAGACTGTCTATTTTAAGGCTGAGCTCACACCAAAAATGGAAATCCTTGCTCAATGGCTATCAGTGCATCTTGGGTTTGTGGGGCCGCAGCAGCCGAGGAAATGAACCCTCCGGCTCGGCCTTTGGTGCTGGGGATGCTTTAAACAATTCCTGCTCGGGCAGCTCTGCGCTGGCTTTGCTGCTTGGCTTCAAGTGTGAAATCCAGCTGGAGCTCACGGTGCAAGCATCGTCCCCACCGGTGTGAGCATCATCCCCACTGGTGTGAGCATCATCCCCGCCAGTGTGAGCATCGTCCCCACCAGTGTGAGCATCATCCCCACTGGTGTGAGCATCATCCCCGCCAGTGTGAGCATCGTCCCCACCAGTGTGAGCATCATCCCCACTGGTGTGAGCATCATCCCCGCCAGTGTGAGCATCGTCCCCACCAGTGTGAGCATCATCCCCACTGGTGTGAGCATCATCCCCGCCAGTGTGAGCATCGTCCCCACCAGTGTGAGCATCATCCCCACTGGTGTGAGCATCATCCCCGCCAGTGTGAGCATCGTCCCCACCAGTGTGAGCATCATCCCCACTGGTGTGAGCATCATCCCCGCCAGTGTGAGCATCGTCCCCACCAGTGTGAGCATTGTCCCCACCGGTGTGAGCGTCGTCCCCACAGGCACACCCCAGCACTGCTGCAGCACCCCCAGCACTGCCCTAGGCACCCACTGGCACTGCCACAGCACCCATCAGCACTGCCTTTGGTATGGCACCCCCGGCACTGCCCTTGGCACGGCATCCACTGNACTCACTGGCACTGCCCTCGTCACCCTTGGCATTGCCACAGCACCTACCAGCACTGCCCTTGGCACCCCCAGCACTGCCCTAGGCACCCACTGGCACTGCCACAGCACCCACTGGCACTGCCCTTGTCACCCTTGGCACTGCCACAGCACCCACCGGCACTGCCCTCGTCACCCTTGGCACTGCCACAGCAGCCACTGGCACTGCCCTGGACACCCCCGGCACTGCCCTTGGCACAGCTGCGCCCCGGGATGCTCTGGGGGTGGCACCTCAGCCCACGCAGGGCAGTGGAAAGCTCAGGCTCCAGGACACTCCTGCTTTGGGGAAGGGAACGGGAAAGCAGCGTTGAAAAGCAACCATAAATATTTGCTGCAGCATCTTGGGCTGAAATCAAGCCCCGTGACTGCAGATTTGGGGGAACGGGAAATTCCTCTCCCGGCCATCTGGGCATGGAGACAGGGCTGAAACACAAGAGTGGTTTTAGGTGCAGGGATGCACATTTTGCTTTTTAAGCAAAACAGCCCAGGCCACTCTTACTTAACACACAAGGTACCTCTGGGTGTTTTGGAAAACATTAATAGCAACCACATGATTGGTGTAAAAAAGCTGATTTTCCATCCAGGCACACTATTGTTTTCAGATAAATACATTCCATCGAGCTTTTTTGTATCTGAACTTTCTACATGTGGCTTCTGCATCTGAGGCAGATGAGAATGGGGGGCTGACAACAATAGTGGTGGCCCAGAAGGAGCCACCAGAGCCCGCTGGCTTGGCAACCAGTGATGGGAGCTAAACCCTGTCCTCTGGTGCGGGTGCAAGCACTGGTGATGTGGGACAGGGGTTGAAGGTAAGGAAGGGACAGGAAAAAATGCTGCACGGTGGATTTGAGCTGCTTTGCAGAGATAGAGGAAGGCAGAAAATGCATTTCTTAGCATACAAACATCCATCACGGACACACACGAGAGTATCCAAATTCCTCAGTGTTGTATTTATGAAGCCATTCGGAGACATGATACAGGCCAGTTCCTGTAGGTTTTTCCATGTGTTGTTAAAGATTCAAATTACAGAGTAATTTTCAGTCTTTGAAGACATTGGTCTTGGGATTGCAGAGCCCGGAGGCTGCTCCAGGCAGGGTCTGTCTGCGCCGCAGCCAGGAGATAATGCAGAGCCACCACCAGCACCCAGCGAGCTCCGGAGTCAGGAGCAGCCAGGAATGACAGTGGAGGCACTGGAGGGGAATTCGCTCTGCTTGCAGATAAGGAAAGCATCCTGCTTTAAGCACGGGGGTAAACAACTTCTAATACACAAGCTGGTTATCTGGAGAGTCCCACGGGAGGGAGCGTATCTGGCGGAAGATCCACCAGACCAGGACAGGTCTCAGGAGCCCAGATGCTCATGGGCGCTCACCAGGGCCAAGGCTCCATCAGCTCGCACAATGGAGTTGAGATGGTTGGGTTTGTCTCTGGGAGGAGGGATGGTGGCTCCCAATCCCTTGGTGGCCTCATGGTTGCACACACAGGACTTGGGCCACCCAAGTTAGACATCACAAAACAGTTGGGCAAAATCAGAAGGACTCAAAAAAAGAGACTTAAGAACTCTTTTTCAGCACAAAACTGCCAACGCCAACCATTTTTCCCATGAATTGCACAGAACACCCTACCAAAGTAAATTCAGGTGTGTTTTCATTGACCAGGCCATGCAAACACTCCCAAGCTGGAGAAGGCAAGCCCTTTCATTCCAGCACCATAACACCAGGGAGAAGTAAGGAGATCCTGGCTGCTCCCTGGTGCTCCCTGCGTAGCTGCAGGGTTCATCTCTTGCTGCAGAACCCAGGTGTGAAACCTGGAGGAACACCACTCCCGGGTGGCACTGGAGGGAAGGCAGGCACAAGCTCGGCCCTTCGCCTTATCCCAGAGAGGTGATGAAGTCAGGAGAGGTGATGGAGGGAGCTGGGAGAGCTGATCTCAAGTTCAGAGACTGATTTACAGCTGAAGCCTCAGGCAAATCATTTACTGCCTTTGTGGTTTCATTTCCTCATCTCTAGAATCTTTTTCACGGGTGATGTGTGAGGGGGAATTAACAGTCAAACGTTGTTTTTAATAAATATTTAAAGATTTGCCTTGTGTTCTGTGAATATTTTTGAATGATCTTTCTGCCCTTTTGAATAAGGGTCCTTCCCTGCCAGCTCTTTAACCCGAGCTCCTCTCCCCAGAGTGGGAGCGATGCCTCTGCTGCAGATTTGGGCTTTCATTGAGCAACAATTAAGCTGCCTGGGCTAAATGTAAAGGCATGTGAAGAAAGTTTGCTGCTGCCAGTTCTGCGCTGTGCTGGATGCCAGCAGGACACATCAAACAAAAGTGTTCCTCTGCATAAAATAAACCCAAGCAGCACTCAGCACACGCCGATGAGCTGTTAGCAAGCTCCAAGTGACCCCCAGCACTCCAAAATTCTTCATTTATGTGTGAAGCATCACTAAAAACTCTGTTTTCACCAGCCCAGCATGATTTGGAAGTGAAAGCGTGGGCTTGAAGCTCCTCTGTGCTGAGGCCAGTGGAAATTCGGGGTGGGTTTGACCCGAGGACTATTCACGCTTCAGTCCCTGCCTGTTTATTGTTAACCTCATTAAAAACATCAGGGCTTTTGCATCTTAAAAGTCTTTGCTAACTTCATAAAATATGTGAATGCCCAAGAAAGAATCTGTGTGCAACTGTATAAATAGTGACTAACAAGTAGGAATTTGGTGGTGTTCAAAGGGAGCAAAATGAGCTGACGAGCCTGTGGTGTAATGAGTTAATTTGCCTCGCAGCCTACCTGGTGTCCAGCACCAGCTCGCCCTCCCTCAAACATCGCTGGTGATGGGTCATGTGCTCCTCCACCCAGATGAGTGATTTTAGGTTAAAGATCCAAATTTAGCTGTCTCAGATGTGCCCCAGCCCAAGGTCGGTCACTTCCTTATAGTACGGATGCTGAATTTCTATTAGAAGAAAAATGAAAGCATTTTAAAATGAAGAGGTTTGACGCTTCGAGTTGAAATCATCTCCATTTCTAAATGGCATTGCATTCTATTTTTAACATGCTACAGAGTTTTGAGAGCAAATGCAACCATGCCTTCAACCAAACCAACATTTTTGTTCAAATCCTCATTTCCCAGAAAAATTGTAAATCATTTGTTTTATTCAGAACTAGAACAAACCTTTTCCCCAAAACTTTGCAACTGCCAATAAGCCATTTTTATCCCAGATTTTAATGCTGTTATAAAACTTCCTTACTGGAACTGCTGGAACTTGAAGTTGTCATTAAGTGGATACCTTGCACTGTCACTAAAATTCGTGCCGTTTTGTAATCCTGTAATTCCCCAAACTCATCTCAGGCTTCAGCGCCCCTGTCCAAGGGATGTTTACAGCTTGTTCTTCCTTCGTAGGCAAAATTAACCCAAGAACTAGAACTGATGAAAGGCACATTGCTGTCTGTCATAAGGGGCATATGTTGAAATATGGCAGTGAAAAAAGCCAGCAATGCTCAAACCACTGCAGAATCCCAGCAGAATGAGGCATGTGAAGAACATTTTATATTTAGGCAGAGGAGGGGAAAGGCAGGAGCTGGGTGATGTTGGGTTTTTCGTGATGAAGAACATTTCCAGGGAGAGCTCCCTGCCATGGGAAAAGCTCCATGCTTTATTTTTCTAATGAACAACTGTCTCCAGTGTTTCCCAACGCCAGGTTGCTGGAGAGCTGGAGCAAACCTACTTTCTCTCTTCGTGTCCTTTGCAGCTCACACAGCTTTATTAGCCAGGATGGGAAGACGACTTAGAAGTCATAATCAAAAAAAAACCCAAAACCACAACATCAGTTGCAAAAAGAAACGACCTCGTCTTCCTGGGCTCTCCTGAGCTGAGAGGCTTCCTTTAATCTCCACCATCCCTGGAAGAACAGATGTCCAGGTGATTGCTCCTCGACTGTTGTCTTCACGTGGCTCTTCTGTATCTTCCCTGTTCTCCTGATGCATGTCCCTCCTGTGGCTGCAAGCACCAAGCTGTGTGTAAAGTGAGAAACCAGCAGTGCTGGGTAAAGATGGAACCCAATGGCTGAGAGCGTTCTTGAACTCAGACAGGCTTGGTGCTGTGACCACTGCCCTGGGGAGCCTGTGCCAGTGGATCAACTCTGGCCTCATCAGGTTCTGCAGAACATAAGCTTCAGGCTTAAAGAGAAAAACAGTTCAGTTATTTGGGAGTCTGAGATCCAATTCAAGCATCCAACGCGGATGAAAGCACAGTTGTACCCTGTGCTGCCCATTCACCTTTAAATCCCACTCCAGGTCCTGGAGTGCCACAGACACTCTCAGGCTGAAGCCACTTCTGGTAAGACCAAGGGTGTCCAGCAGCAGGAAACACAGAGGGATCACAGGAAGATGCTAAGAGCTACCATGGTAGTGCTTGAGATGATATTTAGACCGTGTCAAGGCAAGCACAACATCCAACCTACAGACAGGACCAGAGCTGCTAAGCAAACAGAAAAGGAAGATGACAGATGCTGCTCCGAGTGATACCTGAAGCCAATGGAGCTGCTGTGGATCTGTGCTAGAGAAGCCAAACCAGGGATGTAGCACCAGGTTTGGAATGGGCTGCGTGCAGAAGTGACGTAGAGTTGGAAGACCAATAATAAAGGTGGAACACTGGGTACACGTGCCATTCTGGTATGGATATCTAAAAGAACGGAGGGGTTTGGTCTTTTTCCCGTTTAAAACTTATAAAATTAATCGGTGAAACAAGAAATGACACAAGCCAAGTGTTCAACTCCAAGCACTCACAATCCATAAAACAGCACTTGCCTCCCTCCTCCCCTCCCAAAATAGACCTGAGCCTAAAAATTGGTAATTTTTAAAACAACATGTCTTTCACTCAAAATCCCTAAATAACTACAGGTTTTGCTTTTTTCTAGTATCTCCACCACCAAGAAAGCACAGCGGCTTCATTCCGATGGAATAACTGGGCATTAAAACCCCCATAACTGACCCTGTGGTAGGTCACCTCTATGCTATTGTTTGCCCACAGATCAGGGCTGGTACCTTCACCGTGATCATTTGTACTTGCCCTTGGCCTTCAGAACGTATTGCTCACGTACTCCAGACAGACTGGGAGAGCGTTCCCCGCGCTCACCGCAGAGCAAAGCTTTGCCTCTTCCACCAGCTTCATGTGACTGATCTGTAGGAACTTGCTTTGGCACCATCAGATTAGTTGCTGTTAACATCATTTATCCCGTTCAAGTTTCTTCCCAGTGAGCAACGAAACATACCTAATCCAGGCAGATTAAAGAGAAAGGGTTTCATCATCCATCCCTCAGCTTCAACCACTTCATTAGAAGACTGGCGAGAGGAATTGCTCATAGCTCCAGACTGAAGCAACAGTTGGTGTCCATGATAGAGGCACAGCCTGACATATTTTGGATCTATGGGGATGTTCAGCTGTGGAAACAATTTCCATGGTGCTTGTCCTCAAATTGCTGCAGTACCCTGTCACAGCACCCAGCCCAAAGCTGCTTTCAGCACATGCTTTCCACCTCCTGCTCAGTCACCAGCCCAGCCAGCCCCACCGCTGCTCTTCCCAAAAACATGGCAGAAATTTTTAAAGTCATGGTCCATCTAATTTAGCAGCAGCATGGTAGGCTCAGCTGGACCACATGTCATGGGCTCGGTGGACGTTGCAGCCGGGAGGAGGACAGGCTCTAAGCACCACTGCTGGGGAAAAACCCAACCACGAGCTCAGAAGACGGGACACCAAAGAATCCACAGACAGGATGGAAATACTATGTTAGAAAAAAGCTTGAACTGGAGTTTGCGTTTTCTTTGTTACCAGAAATCCAATCACAAGGCAAAAACAGGGAGGAAACCAGAGCTTCATTATTTCTGCTGATCCTGGAGCAAATTATTTTTATTATGGTAATAAAGAAGAAAAGACTCTGTCTCCCGAGGTGTGGGGGAGTACCAACAGCTTTCCAAAACCTCTCTTTGGAAAACACAGCGACCACTGCCCCTATGTAAAACGTGACAGTCTCCTGTGAGCCTGGATCTCTCCCCAGTGTTTCCCATATCCCTTATTTTGTCTGAGCCATGGACTGCACGCATTTGGAGCAGGGGCTGCTGTGTGCCTGCCTGCGGCACCACCAGCTGCCGAGCTCCAGCGGGACCCTGCCTGGACCATGGTATAAATCATAAACAGCCTTAGTGAAGTCCCCACTTTTCTGAGACACGGCTGACCCCCCCTCCAAGCAAAAACAGAGTCAGCAAAGACTGGCTGCACCCTGACACCACAGAGCCAGCACTGCTCCGTCCCACGATGATACAGCGCGAATCGCATGAGATTCCAACCAAGCTTTTCGCTTGCCACCAAAATAAGCATGTTATGGAATTGCTATCCTCCCCAAACCACAGGCTTGTTTTAATGACCTTCCATTTGAGCATTAAGAAGTGAAATGTCTAATCCTGTCGAGCATGCAAGAATGTGACTCATTCCTTTAACGCTGTGAACCACCTCCTTTTTGGCAGCTGCTCCGTACGGCAACTGGTGCAGTCTTCAAAATGGCAGGGTTTGAATCTGCTACATGGAAAGGATAAAGAAATTCTAACTGCAGGTAATATCTAATATAACACGTGTGTGTGTGTTATTCTAGTTGCCAAGCAACTAAGAGGAGATATGGTGAAAGAAGGAGATAAAACCTGAATATGGGCACCCACTTCAATCGTGTCATAAGGGACATGATGGAAGGAAATGTAGAGCTGTGGCTGTGGTCATCTCCCACACGGATGGGTTCTGCTGCTGCAAATGGTGCTGGTCTTGAAGTCAGCACCTTAAACTCTTCCTGTGATATAAGCAGCCAGCAAACAAGCAGAAACAACCCATGGCTGTGCACCTATGTCTGTGTTTAACTGCATCTGTTCATGTAACCACTTGTTTGCACACATCTGTGCACGTTGCAGGATGCTCCTTAGGCAATTAACGGGGTGAGCTTGCCCCTAATGGCTTTTCATAAGCAGAACCCAAACCACCGAGCCCTCTCTTGCAATTCTCCAAGCAACAGAGCCACTGTCTTAGTCTTCCAATTGAAAAGGGATAATTGCATTATCAGTGAGAGCTCTCAAGATCTCCCAGGAGATGTTCTGGAGCTAGCAGGATCAGGTCCTAAGCATGCATGATTCACTGAAATAAACAGTGGTCTGCGTGTTTAAACTTGGCTTTCAAATTTGCTCCCAGAAATGAATGGCCCACGCCACGCCGGATCGGCCTCGAACAGGATGTCCATAACATCTCAGTGGTTCTAACACCCAACGAGAGCTTTCCCTGGTGTGCGTGTGTCACCCTGCTTCTCTCAGCTGTGAAAAGAAAAGCTGAAATTCTAAAGTGGCTTCTAAAGCCTGGCCTAACACACATAGAAACACAGTCTCCCAGCAGGCAAGAAGTGCTTTTTTATTTCTTTTCCCTTTCTGGCCACTCTTTTGGCTCTTCTCTGGCTGGAGGAGGTGATGCACCAAACCCAGACAGCCATGCCTTGGATGCTAGAGCTAATGCCATCCATCAGTCCCCAAAATGATACTAATTTCTTTTTTATATTCAGCAATGCATCACGCCTGAGTTGTATATTTTAAGAAACAGCTCAAACCTATCCCAGCTTTGTGGAGTTTGTTAAATTGGCAAGAGAAAAGAAATCAGAAACAAACTTAATTTGACATCTCGCAGTAATCTCACTGCAAAACTGCTGGCATACAGTTACTCCATGGAAGATACAATAAAAACAACTACAAGACAGTTTTAAAAAGAGACAGGGGAAGAAAAGCATGAGAAGAACATGGCAAGAGAAGAACAAAATGAGCACCAAATAGATGCAGTGTGAGGAGCCGAGGCACGTTGTCTACCAAGAGCAATGTTTGTTGCAAATGTCACCCTTGGGTTTTTTCCCTGTTTGCAGATCAGTTCAGTTAAACCAAGTTTCACACCTACTGCTTGCAACTCCTGGCTGTGTGGTTGTGTGAACTGGGCGAGAGGCTGGGCTGCAGCAGGACCTCCCAGCAGACCAGTGGGGACCCTCTCGCCGCCCTGCCCTAGGTTCCTGTCTCAGCCAGCATCCAATCATGGCCTGACTCCTGGATTTAAGGATTTTAGGTTAAGGATTTTCAGCAGGAGGCTCTTCTGTGCTGACAGTTATGAATCTTCAAGGTTCTGTCGACACTTCTATCAGTCCTGGCCATCACTCAAATGCTTGCAAATAATGACTAACGTGAGCCCACACATCGCTCTGCTCCAGCACACCACTGGGCTCCCCATCCCTCCCGAGCTGTGGCACACTGGTTTGGCCATGGGGATGCTGTCTTCTGATCCAGGAAGAATTCATACCCAAGGGAGGCATGCACAGGTTTGCTTTAAACCTCCATAACTCATTTTCTAGCCCCAGAAGTGGTTGCCAGCGTTACCCCACTGCTTGTCACACGCGTGGTCAGGTAGCCAGTGTGGAAATCCACTCTTCCATGAAAATACTGTTTGGGGCATCTAAGCTGAAAAGCCCAGAGAAAACCTGGGTCAACGTGCACACACTCCAGTCACACCTCTGATGGCAGCTCTGACAGTGTCTGAGTCACCAGGAACAGATTAGAGGAAAGTTCCCTTCTGTTTTAATGAATGAATAAGCTCTAAGATTTTTCTAGGGTGTGGAAAAAGATAAGGCTTAAGGAGGAAGTGCAATTGTCTGAGTAGCTTTCAGGTCTACCTAGTGCTTCCAGCACGTTCCTAGAAACAAGTGGCATTGGATGGTAGAACATATAGGTGCCTTCAAATCATCTTCTGGAGTGTCTAACTGGAACGAGTGCACCTGAGATCCTAATTGCAAAGCATCTCTTTGGGGAGGGTTTACAGGTCTTATGAAGGTTTTCATAGAAAACCACCTCCCTGGAAGTGTTCAAGGCCAAGTTGGATGGGGCTTTGAGCAACATGGTCTAGTGGGAGGTATCCCTGACCATGGCGGGGGGGTTGGAATGAGATGATCTTTAAGGTCCCTTCCAACCCAAACTATTCTATGATTCTATGAAAAACCTTTAGAAGAGATATTCACTGGAGCTGTCTGCACACAGTGAAGCTAATGGTGGAAGAAACATTTTGCTGTACCTACCTACATCCCTGGAAAACTGCAGTAACAGCTGTGGCACCAGGAGCATCGACCTCCACTTGTCCATGCCCCAAGTAAAGGACACAGGCTGCAACCCTTACTCCAGCTCCCAAGCAGTAGCAGAAGCCAGAAGTGGCTGCACAGGTTGAGATAGCTGATTTTGCTGGCTTACATCTCCAAAGACTTGAGTATTATGTGGATGGAAGGCTCAGAGGAGAGCATCTCTTTGGGTCTGCACAATAGGTTTGTTGACCAAACCCTACCACTGATATGCAAAGTCTCAGGTAAGCAAGAAACTGCTCCACTCCCACCATATATTGGTACATGAAGTTCAGAGAACAAACTGGAGCAACATGAGATGTGGAGACATCATCATGTACGTGCTGGAGCCATCTTCACTCTGCCCTTCCAGGGCTCAGGCCACCACTGACTGGAGGCTGCTTACCTGCAAGGGCAGAGCCTGCACCAGTCTGCCGATGGGGACCCTGCAACCCCATGGACCCTAAGTGGGTCCTTCACAACAGATCATTTTTTTCTATTTTTGACTCTACTGTGAGCACAGGGTTTGAGGCAAGTTATCCCTCGGGGTGTGCCATGGCTGGGCAGGCTCCCACCGGCCAAGGAATGCGGGGCAGCTCCGAGCCTGGAGCGCCGGCACCATCCTAGGGGGTGTCTTCTTCTGCTGGCATGGTATCCAGTCTCGTTCAAGAGAAGGTTGAAGCCTGGGCAGATAACTGTGAGCCACGTGTGGCTGTGACAGGATCTCTTACACTGAACTTTTGGACTCCTTACAGTATGAAACCCCACACTATCCCCTCGCTGGGTCCGTGAGATGTCTGTGAAAGATGCAGCCAGGAATACTCAGGTTCACCCACTGGGGAAACGTTGTGCTACGTGAAGATTGCAGCCTTCTCCCCTTATCTGGGAGGCAGTTGATGAAGGGCCTGGCGTCAGTCTGGCAACTCTGATGGCTCCCATTTAGCACCAGCGAGAGCTGCCTATCAGCAGAAAGCTGGGGCAGATAGCAGACAGGACTATCTAATCACATACCTTCTGCATTAGGGCTGCCATATATTCCTTCCATTTACAATCAGGAGACTGGACCGCACTGAATTTTCACAGGAATGAACTGTCAACAACCCCATCCTTCCCAAGGCCTAAAAATGGGTGCTTTATCACAGAGGCCAGTAGACTTCTTTTCTTAGACTTCCAGGCAATGGCCGGATCAGACTTGGAGCCCCCACGAGCGAGACATGAAGGAGACCTTTTTGAGATAACAACAGTTCACTTGGCTCTCTCAAGAATGCCTCATGGCTGTTCCTTTTCAAAGCCAAAGTAAGGAAACCAGCTCAATTAGAGCGTATCAAGAAACTTTGTGTCTCCTGGTTTGTTTACCTTTTATCAGTGCTCTTAATATGCTTTCCTGCTTTTCCGAGAGGAGTAGGAGGGCTATGCTTTGTAAGATCACACTAGAAAAATCAAGCAAGTAAGAGGCAGCTTTTTGCAGTCCGGAATCAGAGTTAATAACAGGACAGCAAATCACTGCGAGCAGCTTTCTGCTAGCTTGATGTTTCACTGCTTCTCAATGCATTGGTTTGGCTGCATGATTAAATTTCATTTCCATTTTGCAGAAGTATATAGTTTTGTTCAACGCACATTGCCAACCTATAATCTCTCAGGTCATGTTTAAATAGTCTGTGTGTAACTATTAGTTCTTTCTTGAGCCAAATGCACATTAGGACTTGTCCTAAATAAAGAGCCCAGTAAAACATCTTCCATAAGAATGGCATCTCAAAACGTTTTTCAAAGCCAAGCCCTGACTCTGCAGCAGACTCAAGTTCATCAGCTCTGGGAGCCTACATTATGCCATTAATTGCAGGCATAATTAACGATGGCCAAATCTCAAAAAAGTGCCAAATTAGATTTCACTTGAGACAAGCAGATGCATTTTGGATGACTGGATACGGCCAAATCCTGCCTGCCACTGAAGCCTAAAAGTCTGGTCACAGGCAGAGAATCAGATTTGCAGCCTTCACATGACTCAGCTCTCCAAGCTGGAATCAAATGCTCAAATCCCCCTGATCTGGACACACAATTGCCTTAAGTGCTTCTGAAAACATAAGTTTTCCTTTGGAGGTCACTTGTTTCATCCTACCTACACATAAAGGGTTTGATTCCCCCCGCACCCCGCTCCTTCTGCAAGCGAGCTCGAAACCCTGCCAGTGTCCAGCACTGCCACATGGCTTCCTGATTCTTCTTGTGCTGAGAAGGGAAAATAAGATGAATCCTCCATAAAAATCGGATTTGAATCCAGTGAAACCCCTGGGTGAATGTTCACAGGATTTTTTTATATTACCGTGACTTGGTTCACACCCTTCTGCATCCCAGCACCACACTGCAGTGTTCAAACCTGTGCTTATCTCAACTGCATTGGAAACTTTCTTTATTGACTCATTTTTGGGGACAGTTTAGGAGAGGGGGAACACAAAGCCCAGTGAAGTCCAACTTTCAGCTAGCTTGATCTGTAATGCAGGGGGCTGGGCTATTCGACATCCAGTCACACCCTGTCCCTCCAGAAAACTAATTTTACTCATTTCCCACTGGGAGATAAAATGCAGGTCTGCTCCCACTCCGGGGCCCTTGGCTGGGACACAAATAGCTTTGGAAACTCTTATCTATGCTCGAATGTCCTTTCAGAAAATACATCAGCCTGCAAAGGGATGTCTTGGTACCACCAAGCCTCTTCGCAAGGAGAATGGGAGCTCAGTCCACAAGCAAAGCTTTTCAAGGAGGTTTGGTTTCCTCTTAACACCAACACACCACAAGCACACACACACACACCCCGGCTGCAGGGGAAGCCTCTTACAACCTGCGTCCACCCTGAAAGGAACTTGCCCACACATTTTGGGGGGTCTGAGCAGGTTGGGTCTGAGGGTTGGCTCCTGCAGTTGGTCCCGGAGAGGTGATGGTCCCCAGCACAGCCCTAGCCGTGCTCCTCAAAGTCAGCTCATCTCCTGTTATGTGACACAGCTCCTCTGGGATCCCTTGTTTTATACAAGCTTGACATTTTTGATGGTTCCTCTAAAAACCTAGGCATAGTCTCAGCTGAAAAAAACCCCAACCAGGCTTCTATCAATGGCTGGAAGCAGAAATGGGTAGGAAACGTGGGCAAGTTGAAACCTGGTCCTGAACAGCTCGGGGCTGGCCAAGATGTCGTCGGGTTTGAGCCCCCGTGCTCTGCAGGTTTCCTGAACCTGACCTCTTTCTCACGCCGGTGACACTTGGCTCACGTGGGTTTGGATTTCACAACCAGAGCTTTGGCACCGCTGCTGTTACGGTGCCAGAAAGCAACGTGCGATCACTAACTACTGACACATCTGCTGCCCCAGGACATTCAAACCCTGGCTGTGGAAACCATTATCTGCCTTTTTGAGTTAAAAAAAAAAAAAAAGAAAAGAGCTTGGCCTTGCATATCAGTACCAGAAATCCCCACCCGCCTGCTCCCTCACACCTTGGCCAAGGGCTCTGGGATCCCACAGCGCTGACTGCCAGGGGATGGTTGTACTTGGGTGCCTGTCTTGAGCTGCTGAGCTGGGTTTTGCAGCCTGTCTTGGACTCCTGTCTCAGTGAAGATCAGGGTTTCCTCTCCCAGTGTCAGAGGAGATGGAGCAATGGGAACACAGTGGGAAGGCACAGGCAGGCATGGGCATTGTGGGCAGCAGCCTGGTGAGCCTCCATCCTCATGTGCTGTCCTAGCAAAGGCTTATCCTAGGCTCATGCCTAGTGTGTCCCAGCCTTCTGCTAATTGTAAAGGAGTAGGCAGGGCCATCACAGCTCGAAGGAGATGCCCACAGAGTGAATAAGTGTGCTATGAAAGGAGAGGTAGAGCTGTAAAAGACTCCTCCAAACATCTCCCTCATCCAGCCTTGCACTGGGGAGCAATTTGTTCCTCACAGTTCCCAAACCCCCTGCCCAAGGCTTTGCCTGATGGCTCCCAAATCTCCAGTGCTGTGGAGCATCAGGAGCCTCTTGCAGACCACCGCATGCCCCAGGCAGCCCCTAAAGGAGAGCAGTGGGATGGAGAGGTAACTTTTATGGCAGTTTGTAGATGAGCTGCAGGCTCCTTCCCATGGCCTCTGGGGTCACCGGCGGGTGCTGTTTGGGAACCACCAGGCTCCGCACGTTGCGAGGATGTATTTCCACCCCCCTGCACTCCACACACTGGTGTTTTTAAAGGCTAACATGTTGCAAAATAAGAACAAAATGTTTGCAGCACGCTATCAAACCTCAGTGGCTTCACTTATCCCCACAGGACTGGTGTAAATGGTCAAACAAGATAGCGGAGCGCCAGGCCCACCGCCTCTTGGCCTGAAGCCCAGAGAGCAACGATCAGTGCATTTTTCCATCAGCCCTATTTATGAGTTGTCTCTCCCCAGTGCTGGAACCACCTTTGTCCTTTGACAGAAAGCCCATCTCCGAGTGTTTTTGAGGTTAATCACTCCAGTGATGGCATTTTCCGGTGAGACACAGTCCTTGCCGTCACCTCTGAGGAGTGCCAGGCTCCAAGAGGCAGGAACACCACACCCCCCCGCAGCCCTGAATGCCCAATAATCCCTTAAGATCTGCAGGATTGCATCTGTCTTTTAAAGAAACAGCAGATAATTATTTTTTTTTCTTCTTTCATTTAATAACATGGATGAACTTGCCTGGATCAGGCACTTGTGCAGGCACCGATCTGAGATGTTCCGAGAAGTTTTATTTCCCTTTGCCAGGCACCTCTCGCACACCCTCATGCTAGAAAAGGTGTCTCCTCACGTGCCTGTGACCCAGAAAATAGGGCTGAATCACTCCCTGCATTACATGGAAGACCGTAGTTTCATTTACTTAATGGAACACATTTTTACAGGGCCTTCAGCCCATCTCTGAAGCTGCAGGCTGTTTTTTCTTGGCCATCGTTTTCATGCACTTTGTTTCCTTATCACACCATATAATTTTCAGACAAATGAAAATCTGGGCTTTCACTTGCACAAACACTTGGACATGAAAACCTTGTCATTGCCAACTCTTACAAACGTATCCTCCTAGCTGATGGTTTTTGTAAGCCCTTGGTCCTGGGAGACCTGTGAATATCCCAGAATCTCAACTTTCATTTTTTTCAGAAGTCATTTTCTACCCTTCACGGTTACAGAGAAAAGCATCAAACCCAGGAACCCCAATAATGCAAAAGGTAGAATGCAGAGAAAAAGAACTCCCTTGTTATGATTGAAAAGAATATGCATTTTGCTGGATTTTTAAGGGAATCTCAAGAGTTGGGGTTGGCAGAGGCTTGGGAACGCAGCCCAGGACCCTGCTCCAGCACCTCCGTTGGAAGCAGGGTCCAGTGCAAGCCCTGCTCCCTGCTGGGGTCCTTACCCAGGCAAGTACTTTACCACAGTCTCCAGGCATCACCATTTCCAGGCTGGTTTTCAACTTGTTACAAAAACTAAAGATGCATTGTATGTGTTGGGCTGCCTTTGCCAAGACAAATAAACTCATAGATGCCTTTTTTTTTGCAGGCATTCACAGTCAAACGAACACAAACACGAACTGCCCCTATGTTAGACCCAAACTTCTGTGAAATAATAGAAGAAGGTGACACTGTAACCCTGCATCTTCAATCACATGTCTAATGCACTTCTGTCTATCTGCTGCTCGCCATCCAAAAGCCTGGGTAATTAATAGATAAGTGATAAGACAGAAGGTAAGAATTCCAGGAAGCAGAACAATTCATTTTTATGAAAGATGGCTGTACTGTCGGCTTTCCCCAGAGTGATCTGGTAGCAAAAAGCTCCTGGCTGATGCTGGGTGGTGGTGGGAATTGGAGACACGTGGTTGCTTTGTTGCAGACCTGCTGCAACCCATAGGAAGGGAAATATCCCCCTGCACACCCAGGGTGCAGGGTGCAGGGTGCCTGTCCCTCCATCACGGCAACTCCATTCACGTTGGGCAGACAAGCATTGCACTGGAGGGGCCTCTAAAATAATGGGCATATCCCAGGGATCTTCTAATTAAACAGTGTAGGGCAAAAAAAGGTGGAGGGGAGAATTCACAGGGGTGTGATGAAGCTGCTATCGAGGACTTGTATCCAGCTTTAAACAAACTTCGCACAGCTTTGCATCAAAGACAGGGCAAAGCCATGAAGTCTCAGCCCATACATATTTCAGTCTCATATCTTAATCTCCTATCATAATCTCGTATCTTCACACACAAAACCCCCAGATCCTTTTCTGCTGCCACACGACTCGGTGGGAGCAGAATCTGCTTGCTCAACTCCTGAAGAGTAATTGTAGGCTACTAACGTGTGCTGGCATGTGGGTTGGGACGTTAAGTATATGTGTAGGTGCCTCTGGAAATATGTCACTTAGAAAACACCCCTTTAGCCCACAGAAGCACTGTTCAACAACAGGAATTCCTCAGATCTATATTCATTCAGACTCTAAAGCCACTTTTTGTTGCTATGCCAGACAATAAACCAGCGATAAATGAAGGAATTTACTCATCAGACATCTCGGATTCCTCTGCCTCCTTTCCCAAGAGGAGGATGAGGGGACAGTTAATGAGGCTGGTTTATGGTATAAATATTTTGACAGGATATATTTTGATACCATAAATTTTAACAGTTCTGGCTGGTTTTAAACTCTGTTTTCCCCTGACCAGGAATCTATGTAAAGTAATAATATCTGAAGTGTTGCTTAAGGAGCATAACCTGTCCCTAGGAAAACACTCTCCTTCCCTTGCAATAATATTGCTTTGCCTGACAAAGAAACTCCAAATTCCTGCATGTGCAAAGTGTTCATGACTCAAAGCTCTTTTATTCTATCTTTAGGTGGGATCTTGTGATCACTTGTGTGTAGGACCATTTGCTCACACAACATTCCTGGTGGGCTCCCGTTACCGCAGCCCCCGTGTCCCGCTGAAGCTCTGCTGCACCCACCTCCGCAGCACCCATCCAAAGGGGAAAACAAAGCCAAAATCATTGACTTGCCCAAGGTCAGGAGGAAAGAAAATTTTAAGGAAATGGAGGAAGAAACTGAGCATTGGTGTCCCAGATTAAGACCTAGGAATGGGTTTGTCCTACACATGAATCCAGAATGAGAAGTTAGAAGGCTGCTGCATTTCTGATCCTTTAATGCAGGGCAGACGTTTTGGACATCTCAGTTACTTCAAGTGACAGCATAACCTGTCACGTTGAGCCCACAGAGCAAGGTTTGTTTGTTGTGGAGTCAATGACAAACTGCCCTTGGCTTCCATGGGAACCTTGGGGTGCCGAGATGAACGGGCACAGAGGATGCAGCACTCAGTCTGGGAACGTGTCCCCACCATAAAACCGGCACCTTCACTTGTCTGCTCACTGCCGGAGGCAGCAGGAGGACGTTGGCTTTGCCTGGCTCAGCTTAGCACAGAGAGAAGAGGGAAAATTCTTCCCCCAGAGTAACCAGGCATACCTGCAGATGAGCCAGCTCTCACCTTGTCTGCTGAAGAAACCATCAACCTGCCTGTCCATTTGCAAGGTTCTTGGTCCTTCCTTGCACACCTTCTGAGCTCAGTTTCCAACCACCGAGCGAACAGAGACCTCAAGACTTCAAGTTTCCCAGCAGCTGCCCTGCAGAGGCAGATTCATTACCCCAAAGGGTGGCCAGGAGTGGCCGGGCAGTGACCAGCACCTTCCACTGTCTGTTCACACGGGAGTGGGCAGGGACTGGGATGGGAAGACGATGGGAAATAATCCATCAGAGATAGGATTGTTAAAGGGAAGGATGTAAGACAGAGACTATAAATCTCAACAAAACCAAACTTTGTTAGTGCCATTTCTTAATGAGCAACTGGTTTAACTGCACAGTTGAAAAGGAACCAGCTTAGAACAACTTTCCAATATGCTTCTTGGATGTCATTACATCAAATAGATCTGTCAATGCCATGAATTCCAAACACCCTGCAACTGGAGTGCAGCTAGATTTTGGGTTATAGTGCGCTGGGACACTTTTCCCACAGTGCAGCTTAAATTCTCTGCAAACATACAATTAAAATTCTCAGATTGCACTAAAAACTGCTCCAGCTTAACCTTTTGCAACAATTTTTGATGGCCACATTTTTCTCTTTCCTAGAAAAAAAAAAGCCAGGGGCCCATGTCAACCTTCAGACATGCCAGCTCAGGGCTGAGAACTAGATAGGCAGAAAAATGTTGCTGGGAGAAGGATCTGGCCATATCTGCTTCCCAACTTTCCCATGCACACAAATGAAATGTGGACCCCGGCACCTCGGTGTCTGGCTCCAGCTCTAAAGTGGTTTCCACTAGTTATAGAACATGCTGACAGCCTCTTCAGATAAGTAGGGCAAGGCAAGGGCACTCAGGCGCTCGGCAGCCGGAGACTCGGGCGTCCTGCTTGCGTGGCTTCAGGAGCAGCTTTGAACCCCAGTTCCAGCATCTACCAACAACTCCTCTACCAAAGGCACCTGACCCAGAAATCCCCTTAGTAATTTAAAGCTCATTAAAATCTCCAATCAATAGCACGGGACACTTGGAAGCCCTCAGATCCATTACTGTAAATGCAAGAAGAATGGGAAGGAAGTTCCTGTTGGATGTGAACTGACTCTCATGTCTGCTCCCAAATTTAAAAGGATTTCAAGCTGTCCATTCATCTCAGGTTTTCATACTGCTGCCTACCACTATGGTGGGTACGTTTGGATGAGATATTAGGAAGAAATTCTTTGCTCTGAGGGTGATGAGAGCCTGGCCCGGGGTGCCCAGAGAAGCTGTGGCTGGCCCTCCCTGGCAGTGTTGAAGGCCAGGTTGGATGGGGCTTGCAGCAACCCGGGCTGGTGGGAGGTGTCCCTGCCCATGGCAGGGGGTGGCACTGGATGGGCTTTAAGGTCCCTTCCCACCCAAACCAGTCTGGGATTCTATGGTGCCAAAATCCCTTACCCATATCAAATAGTTTGCAATGCCCAAACCTTTAATGGCATTCATGGAGCTCCTGTTCTTTTTCTCTCTTAAGGATAAAATTTCATGGGATCTGGAGCTCCCACTGTGTGATTTTTTCCAATGAGCTCAAATAATTCCAATTAACTCATTTTAAATGTATTTAAATGCACATTTAAGCATGTTTTTTCAAGGAGGTGGGGAAGGCAGAGATTTACAGATAGCTCCGATTTGGAGCCAGATGCAATTTTGTCTCTCTCTGCGGGAGCTTGCACAACTGACCATTAGCAAAATTGTCAGTGGCGTCAGGATGGTTGGATCTGCATTTTCAGGTCTCTCTTACACTGTTGCTGTACTTCCATTTCACAACTGTCTCGTCGGTTTTGAAAGGGTGGAAATTGCTTTATAGCACTATAGAGCTCTGCTTGAGATAATGCTTCATTTTTATCAAGTAAACTCTCTTCCCCCTATTAAGATATTTCAGGGGAGCAGGCAGGTGCCCAGGTTCACTGTGACATTCCTTGCCTGAGAGCCCCCAATGCCTGGGATGATGTGGTGTGACCAAGTCTTGAGTGGCCAAGTGACCCAATGACACTTTTGGGAGAGAAATAAGCAGGAAGGGATCTGGAGCCATTGGCACCCCAAGGATCTGGAAGGGCAGTGACCACACAAGGGTTTTTGGTGTGATTTCGGGGCAGGAACTGCTTTTTTGGATGGTTTCTCTATCAGCTCAGGACACGCGTTGCTTAGCCAGGACTCACTCTTGAACAAACCCTCCAGAACCGTGTTGGTGGAGCGGAGGGAGAGGCTGTCACAGGGTATTACTTCCATTCTGGTAATGTTGCTGAAATAGAAGTAGAGGCTCTTTCACACACACAAATTATGCTGTAGTGTAAACATAGCCTAGAGGAGCCCACTCGGATTTCAAAGCTGCACGGCACAGTCCATCAGCCTCACACAGCATTTTGCACACACACAGACACACAGAGGCACTTTTTTAATGACAATGAAAAGAAAGCTTCTGCCTAACAATAAAACAGAGTCGGTGAGTGCTGTTCTGCCTCTTCTCCAAGTAATCTCTCCCTAATCAGCCCGACAGCCTGAAACGGAGGTGGAAAACAGAGCATGGGGCGACTCTTCCCCTACGAAAAATTTCCCTGACCCCGCGCCCTTCTGAGCAGCCGAAGACGTTTGCTGAGTGTCAGCGTCAGCCCTGGGGTGTTCAAAGGCACCACCAGAGCTCTGCACTGATGCTAACTGCACGTGAGCACCAAGGTTAGGGAGATGGCAAGTCCTTTGCCCCGTTCTCCGGCTCTGGCGATCGAAGGTCAGGCCATAACCATGCAGAGATGCTCAGCAGAGGCTGTTGGAGGCTGTGGTGTTAATGGAAATTTTTAAATTACCCCAGTATTCAGATGCCTTTTGCCCAGCTTCAGCAATACAATTCAAACCAAAGGACTAATATCTTCAGAAAGCTCAAATTAGGCTGAGACAGCCTGGTTTCCGCCAGACTGGGGATAATTGCTACTGGTTGATCATCCAAACTTTTCTGCTTTGAACTCACTCTTCAGTTGCTTATTCATTTCCCCCAAACTGAGTCTCCTGCTTGAGACACGGCGCATTTTGGGCAGGGAAGGAGCAGGTCCTGCCTTGCCAGCACCTCCCTCTGCTCACAAACTCTGCACCTCCAGATTATCCCGGACCACGGGATGGAGGGGCTGCCACGACAGAGCGTTTATTGCTGGAGCAACGGAGTAAACAGCATCCCACATCAATCAATGCTGTTTGAGAAGTTTATTACGTTTCACAGCTGCCATAATTGACAGCAGGGCCCTCAGGTTTGGAAAGCCTTTCTGTTTTCATGTGTAAGGGCTTTGCACATTGTTAAGGAGGGTCTCCTCGCAGTTCAATTTGCCCTCTGTTCGAGATGAGACTTCCCAAATTCCCCCAGCGTGAGACCAAGAGGTGTTAATGAGAGAAAGGCAAAGGAATGAATCACAGCCAGCCCAGCAGTGCAGGCTGCTCTTCGGCTGTGTAAGGAATGTAATGTTCGTGGGGAAGTGGTTGAACTGGTTTCTTTCCCTGAAAAAAAGCCCTAAGAAGAGCTGGAAATGTTTTTGTAGAGCAAATGTCAACAATGCAGGGCTCTCCCCCTCGCCTCCTTCAGCAGAGACCCAAAGCAAAGCCATGGAGAGGCACGTAAGGCATAATTCAAAGCAGGCTATTTAAACCTCAATTCAGAATTACACTCATATCAAGGAAACTTAATTATCTGTGTTTTAACATCTTATCTCCAATATGATTTCTCCAAACAAACAGCAGTCTGGAAACAGCCAGTAGATAATCCATCCAATCTCTGGTATCTCAGTCGGGAAAGTCAGCGCCTGGGGCAGCGGAAAGAGATGGGGGGAAGCCAGGAGCGCCCGATTCCCAAAGGGACGTGCTGGCTGCCTGCCTTGGCATGGGGCACTGTCTCCTGCCAAGCCTCAGGGCTGGGTCCAGCCAGTGTGGAAAAGGGCTGGTTGCGTGGGCAGAGCATCGTGCCCTTGTGTGAGACCCTCCAGCTGAGCAAGAGCCCCCGTCCTCAGGGACACTGTGCAAAGCAGAGATTGCTGCAAGAAGAGAGGTTCCACCATCACAGGACACTGCTGAAACCATCCAGCTGAGCACAGCCATGGGCTAAGATGCTCCTGCGTGTGTCACCACTATGGCAATACACCTAAATTCCTAAGGGAGAAATCACATGTGAGTTAGCACTTGTGGAAATGTGGAGGATTTGGGAAAAAGCACTGTTTTTTCCACATTCCTTTGAAGGTGAGTGCTTTCTCTGGATTTCATGTTTCCCAAAGAAGAAGTGGGCAACAAATTCCCATCCGAAGAGCTCAGCAACGTGACCAGATCCTGGGTCTGGCATCTCTAGTCCTTTAGTGAAGATGGGCTCTCAGACACTCCCGTAAGGTCAACAAATTCTCTGAAAGGAGCCTAAA
This sequence comes from Aegotheles bennettii, assembly GCA_013398125.1. Taxonomy (NCBI): domain Eukaryota; kingdom Metazoa; phylum Chordata; class Aves; order Caprimulgiformes; family Aegothelidae; genus Aegotheles; species Aegotheles bennettii. The sequence goes on along the minus strand of VZRW01007566.1, from coordinate 2,042,785 downwards.
AGAAGTTTGGGGATTGATAAATTTCCTCCACTGCAACTGTTCCCCATGCAATATTTTCAATATGTCACTCCCAAACACCTTCCTACAACCCCATTCCTAATGGTTAGGAACATGATGGGATAAAGGCTGGATTTGATGACCCTGGAGGTCCCTTCCAACCATAGTGATTCTATGACTCTATGAGGAATGCTGAGCTAACGCTGGCTCCAAGGTCTGCTCCTACTACACCAGTGGCAAAACTCCTCGTGATGACGACAGTACTAATGACTAATTCTGATAATAATTAAATGTCAAGGAGAACTTTTCACTCAAAATGATACCATAACCACTAGCTAACATTTTGTAGATAGATGGAACAAAGTGCATGGAAGAAGTTCACCAGTGTGTGATGTTTCCTATTTTTACGCTCACTGAAGGGATGGACCCGTGGAGCTTGGATAGAAGATATTGTCCCTGGTGCTATGTGGCAGCCAGCTCTTCCTCGAGTAAAAATTCTTTTAAGTCCAAACTTCTAGGGTTAACGTTACATCTAACCTGTGGCAAAACTTCTATGAACAGGGCTGAACTGTTCCCAGTCCTGTCCCCAAAACCTTTTAACTGAGAGTGAACAAGTTCCACCAGAGGTAGAAGTGGCCTCTTGCTCTGTGCTCGTTCAGCAAGATCCTCACCCAAACCCTCCTCCAAAATCCTTGTGCATATACAGGTGGATCCCCCCCAGAACCTTCAGCAGGAATTTTCGTGAATATAGGTCATCTCACACATATTTGTGTTTATTTACTTGGTTTTTAGCTGGAAAATGCAAATCAGGAAAGGGGAAATTACTTGTTTTGACCTCATCCGCAACACTACACTTGCACAGAACTGGAATTTGGACCCACAATTTTTGTTTTTCAGATGGGACAGAGAGCAAGGGAATTCCTCCGAGACTTTCCCAAACCAACACGCTTCCTAAAAATAGCTGCACAAATTGGTTTTTTGGCCTGAGGTGCATTGCATTCTAATGGTAGCATAGGGAAGGCCGAGTTCTTTACACAGCAACCTCTTAATCTTACGAAAGATCACTTCTTAAGAGCCACCACTCCCTGTCCCACTTTAAAGGTTCATCTTCTTGTTTGTTTGTTTTTGCAATCTCTGTAATTGTCTTCACCAAGCACGATAATGAATGCTTTACTGGAAAGGTGTGATGGCTTTCTGTGCAGGTTGTCCTGATGCAGATACGGCAGGGTGTCTCCTGAAAAGAGCTCAGAAGAATTGAATTTTGGAGAGTCACGAGGCAAGAAGCAAACCTCCGACTGGCTCTGGATCAAAGTCACATTGAAACTCCAGCCATCTCCTTTTTAGAGTATTGCAACAGCAGTGCAACCTGTGCTGCACATTCGCACTATCTCAAAAATTGATAAGAGTGATAAATCAGCACGATGATGGCAGTGCTGTCCCCTCCCAGGCAGTGAGGGTACTCCTGGACCATTGCACTTTGCACATGTAACCTTTCATATTTTTTGCCAGACCTGTCGGTGACCAGGAGCTCTATGGTACAGCAGAGGTTTTCCCAAGTCACATCTTGCTGACTTGTGTGGTCTCAAGTCTCCAAGCAAACAAACTCAGATGAATGGACAGCACACATTGAAGCACTCCAGCTTCAGGCTCCTGCACGAACACGTGGCTCACCTTCTGTTTGGTCTCAAGCACCAGGTCATTTGCAAGAATCATCCCCCAGAGGATTCAGACACTTACACTGACTTCTTGCTAAAGGTTCTGGAGGTGTCCTGGAGCTCAGGACCCTCCTGACACCAAGCAGCCCTCATCCATCTCATTCTGTAGGCACCCAACCTCATTTCCAGTTGTGGCTGAAGGTGTCACCTTGTCACCTTGCAGAGGATCCCAGAAGCCTGTCTGGGAAGCCTTGGGCTGTCTCTCTGCTGGTGGCAAATCCCTGTGGCATCACCACAAGGGCTGATGAGACACAAACAAAGTGTCTCCTCAAAGTTGACCTTCACACGCAGTTTTGTGCTCTGTAGGGGAAAAAAATGGTCATCACAACCAACAACCCCTGAGAGAGCATTAAAAGGCCTTGCTCTCTGATTTGGTGATTTATTTGGCTATTTGTTTGCTGTGATCCACCTGAATAGAAGAATTATGCAGTAACCTATAAAGTGGGTGAAATACACAAACCACAACTCACGTTTTCTTTTTTCTGATGATGTCCAACTCAGAACGGGCACGCGAGTGAGTCCCAAGCCAAGACTCAACCCACCTTACAGAGACATTTCACAAGCTTCTGAGTCTGGCCACCTTAGGCTCCCTCCACAGTAAGTGGAGAGCCGTTTGCATCTCCAGTGGGCACTGCCTAAGACCTTAATTACTCCCTAAGATCTTAATTAATCCCTGGAGGTGTTCACCTGCATTCCTCCACTACAGAGGGAGCCAAGAGCAACTACACTTCTACTTCAAGCATCCCGTGCAGTGAAATGCCTGAAGAAGTGTGGGATGAATCCACAGAAGTGCAGAACGGTGCAATGAATTTTGTTTATTGCCCAAGTTTGGACTCTTTCCCTGCAGCAAACAATCTTCTCACTGTTGAATTTTCTACGGCAATAGAGTAGCACTGAAGCATATGACATTCTGTGGCAGAGTGGGTAAACCAGCATTCCTACACAACACCTCCCAGATCCACTCAGGATTTGCCCCTCTGAGATAGTTCTGTTGGTGCAAAGCAGCAGATTGAAGCTTTCCATCAGGGATAATGTTGGGTGCAATGGGATGTTACAAACAGAGAGGTAAATTCAAACAGGATTGCCTAGCACAGGGGCTGAGCTGCCACAGTATCAATTAGGAACAAATCAAAAACCTGAAAATAAGCTTATTAAGTTTTCTGCAAACTCCATGTTCCAGTGCCCATGGGTGACAGACCCTCCAGTGATGGGTACAGGACACAAAGCACCACTCCTAACATTTTTCTACCATTTTAGCTGCACTCTCCCTCATTCCTGGGCACTGCTGGTTTGATGGTACCTGTCCTCGGCTGAGGTCAGCTATCCAGCCGATGAACTGAGCTCTGAGCTTGATCTTTTGCTGGATTCATCCTCCAAGAAGGTATCCAGGCTTCCTCCTCCGTTCTGTGCAGCTCAGTGAGGAACAGATGAGACAGCCAGATCTCCTGAACCCAGATGGAAACTCTTCCCAGCCTGGTGGCTCCCAGGGCGTGGGCAGATCAGGACTTTTTGGTCCCAGGTGTTCCCTGTCCACATGAGCCTTTTGGTGGGACTGCTGTGCCACGTGCGTTGCTGAGCTTTGCTCTACCTGTGGGATGGCAGGTTGCCACGGTCAGAAGTTCCTCCTCGCTGAACTGTTCATCACATCTCCAAGGAAAATACCCTTTTTATGTGCTAAACACAGCGTCTCATTCCAAATGTAACAAATTAAAGTGTATGAAAGTTTGAAAATACCTTAAATGCTAGGATAAGCAAAACTATAAAAAGCTGAACGCCACAAATCAGGGACTACACTGGAACAGGAGCCTTTAAGGAGCCTAAAAAATCTGGAATTGTCTGGGTGAGGGGATCATGATTCTTTTGGGTTGCTACTCCTGAGCTGTTGCTCTTAATTCATGATCTAGGAACAAGCACCAGTAATTTCTGGATTTCTGCTGTTGTCCAGGGGGTTGAGTTTGGGTTTTGCTGGTTTGTTGGTGTTTTTTTGTCTCTCCAAGTTCTGTATTCCCGGACTGTATTTTAAAATAGTCCCTGTCACGAAAATGCTCTTCAGGACTTCCAAAAAAGTTCATTACAGTGAATTCAGGTTGTCTGCTCTTTCGCCGCTCACCCAAAGTGCTTTTTCCTGGTGTGTTTGCTCAGAGCTGTTGCCAAAATGATCTGCACAGTGTGCCACTAAAAATGCAGACTTCTGAATTGTACGCTGCAGTTTGCACAGTAATTTATGTTTGGGTGGAAAGCACATTTTCCCATGCAGAGAGGGACAAAAGAGCATCTTTACAAAATACTGAGTGTATTTGTGTGCATGTGAGAGAGAGGGGCAGAACTGCTTCCTTAGCATTCCTGCTGGCATTCGTAGCACAGAGATCCAAACCATGGTAACTCCTCTTTTTGATGAACCTAGATTACTCCAGTCCTCACTAAAGCAACATTGCTGCTGCTTCACTTTGTTTGCAGACAGTTGATTTTTCAATTCTTTCCCAATATCTTGTAATTCCGCTGTAATAATCCTGACAAAATATCCCAAATTTGTCACAGGTATCCACAAAACTACACAAAGGTGCACCTTCAACAGCCAGGCACTTCCACGAAACCTCTACCTTCGTACTCACAGTTGGTATTGAAGGTTCTGAGTAATCCTCTACATTCAGCCTCTCTGTACTAGAGAATACATGAACTGAACATTTCCTCTTTGAAACCTTATTCTATACAAAATAAAAATGATGTGGGAAAGGAATCATAAGCTGATTATTAAAAATCTAAGATTTATCAGCTAAGAAAATATTGAAAGCACCCATCCTTTCCCTCTGCACAATCCATGCAAGCACCATGAGCAGTAACGTCCTTCCCACGCTGGGCCGCAGCTTCTCTGAAGTCCCTCTCTGCCTTCTGGGCTGAAGGGCAGGGTAGAAACTCAGATACCAGCTCTTTTTTGCCCAGGCTCTGCAGACTGCAATGTGAGGAGGACTTGGTGTTCTGGCACGCAGCTTTGGTGAGTTACTCTGGAGATACGTGTGACACCAACGCAGAAGCTCTCTGCCCAGCCTGTTTCTCTCATGTGCCTTCTCCATGATGTTCTCGTGGTCTCAGGGTTCTACAAAGCCTTCGGCGTTGGACATTTTTGGCTGTTTGTGCCCTTTATCCACTTTTCTGTGCAACAACTGGCCCAAAGATCAGTCCTGTACAATGCCTGCATAGCACCAAGTCTCAAGACCTTCTGTGTTTCACTTGCAGAGTTTGAAAGCACCTTCAGAACCATTTGATGCACCCAACAGCAACAAGGGTCATGCAGTGATGCACCAGAAAAAATGTTTCCTGCTAACTTGGAGGGAGCCAGGATCAGAAGAGCCTCCTGACAATTTGGAAGCATGTTGGTCCATCCCCACATAAATTCAAGGTCTGATGCACAACCAAGGCTGCTCCACGCAGCACATTGCACCGTGTGTCCCATCGTGTGACAAGTGACAATGAGGCATCAGAGAAAGGAGCTTGTGCTTCTCCCCCCAGTTTTACTGCCTAGTGCAAGATACCAATTTGCTCTCAGTGTGCTTGCACTATGAGGTCCCTTTGCAAAGAGGAATTGGAAGGGGTTTTTTTTCAATTCATGAGTAAATTTATGCAGCCAGTCTTGCAAGCAAGAGGTGCAGCAAGAATTGCACAGGGAATACATACCAGGAGGAGGCAGAGGCACCGAATGCCTTCATTAGATACCGTTTGGGGATTGGTGCTGGGAACATAAAAGTAGAACAATTGGGGAAGCAAAAAAGAAAAAAAAAAGAACCCAAAGGGAAAATGCGAAGTAGGAATTTTAAACAGGAAAAGCATGGCGTCAGGACGGGCGGAAGATAACAGAGTGCACTGCTGAACACACAAACAAACAAAAAATAACAGAGACAAACTGGCAAAACATTCCTCTGGCTGACTTAACCACTGCTCTGCTACAGTCACAGGTCCCCAACCAACGCTGTCATTTTGTCACTGCTTCAGCATCCTTCCCTGCAGATAAATTCAAGTGGAAGGGATCTCTCTGCTGTTACAGGGGCTTGGTAACAAGAGAGCAATGAGAAAGAAATGTCAAGAGCAAAGTGAATAATAGTTCCTTCTCATTAAATGAGGATAATACCTCTGACCTCTCTGTGAAGTACTTTAAAACTCATTAGCAGAAAGTTCTAGATAAGGGGGAGGGCATATTGCTGTTACTGCTGACTGTGGCTGCCTCCCCAGAGCAAGGTTTTCCCTTCAAAATCATGTCCAAACCCTGATGCAAACAAACGAGATGACTGATTCCTCCCAGGCTTGGTGCTACAGGAAAGCAAACTGCTGCAGCACTGAGGACCAGCAGTGCTCCCTCCCCTCCCAACCCTGATGCATGGGCCAGGAAAGCCAAATCTCCTGAAGGAGATGCCACGGCCATGTCCTTGCTCCTCCTGTTATCCATGCCATGCTGGATACCAGCATCTTCTGAGACAGCACAGGCTGGGAGTGCTGAGCCATGCACAGGCTTAAACTGCTTTTGCTGAGGTGGCTGTCATGGCTCTATCACTGCCAAGTGTGGGGTCCATCTCCCCTATGGCTTTTCCTGCCTGCTAAGTGCTCCTTCTCCCCCACCCCGGCGCGCCAGGAATTATCCCGGCATGTTCAAGCAGACCTCCCAGCTCTTCTCCCAGCACAGCACTGCAATGGCACTCACATCTTCTGGGGAACCAACAGAAGCCAAGAAAACATCTAATGGCAATGACTGCTCATATAATTAAAGTTTGGGTAACTTTAAAAGACTCAAATCATCTAGAGACCTCAGCAAATCGCCCTGAAGAGACGTGAATAGCAACTTCCAGATCCACGAGCCCCACTGACAGCCATCAAGCAGAGATGAGGACAGAGTCCTCGATCTCCTGGGGAATGTGGAGTTTATTCCAGTTACTCTAATTGTTCCTCACACTATTGCCCAAATAGCACTGCATTCTCAGGAGATGAAGAGACGTGGCTGTTTATACCACATTCGATAACTAAACAGTGCTGGAGAATTATCTTATCTTCCCATCAGGATTCAAATGCAGAGGGTTCCTTTGTAAAGCCCAAACGAGCCCCCTGGAAGTTTTCCCAAACATTGTTTTACACATTATTTCATCCACGGAAGTTAAAGGTCTCTCTTCAAAGAATGGGAAACATTTATCGCTTTTTTTTCTCTTCAGATCTCTGCGAGAAATCATCCCAAGTGGAGAAACCAGTGGAAAGCTGAGGTCCCTCTCGTGTGCAAGGAGCTCAGAGAGTCGTCACCAATTGCTGACACTGATGACAATCGTACGAAGCCAAAGCTTGAAATTTCAGCTGTCAAACCCAAGAACTTCAATACCCATGGACAAGAGCTGCTGTCGTGTGCCCGGGCAGCAAAGCTGGCTGCCACACTGGGCACCAGGAATCACAGAATCATAGAATCATAGGATCCTTATGGTTGGAAGGGACCTCCAGGGTCATCAAGTCCAACCTTTATCCCATCATATTCCTGACCATCAGACCATCAGACCATGGCCTCAAGTGCCTCAGCAACCCGTTTTTTGAACACCCCCAGGGACGGTGACTCCACCACCTCCCTGGGCAGCCCATTCCAGTGCCCAACTCCCCTCTCAGTAAAGAACTTCTTCCTGATATCCAACCTAAACTTCCCCTGATGGAACTTGAGGCCATTTCCTCTCGTCCTGTCATTGGCAATTGGGGAGAAGAGACCAACACCAGCCTCACTACAACCTCCTTTTAGGACAGGGAGTGGGGACCAAACTGTGCTTGGTGTGGCAAAGGCTTGGCTGATGGTAGCTGAGCAAAGTTCTTGGAAACCTCTGCTCCCCAGTCCTCTGACAGCTGCCCACATTCGGTTTGTCTTCCCTGCAAGGTTGTTCCTCATATTAATTTAAGGAAAAATTAAGAATATACAGGAAGAACCATAAGGGGGAAATGAACTGAGACTTTAAAAAGGTGCTGGTTGATTATTAGGAATAAATAGTCCTTGCCCCATACACAACATGTCCCTTCAGTCCTGTCACTTCCTTATCTCCATATTGTAGGTAGGGAAAGAGAGGCCTGAAGAGACACCATCCCCTGCCCACCATCCTATAAAAAGGTGCCTGAGAAAGGGGAAGCAGTGGCTTTGGGAGAACCCAACATCTCTCCAACTGAACCAGCACCAGTGAACATTATGGGCAAAACTGGCCCACAGCTCCTTATGGCATTCTTTTTTTTTTTTTAAGTAAGGGACAAGAATAACACAAAAATTAACACTGCCACCAACTTTTCAGATGTTTTAAGGGGACAAATTTCCCAGAGTGGCAATAATGTACCTGTGTGCATCCCACTGATTTTCCACTGACTCCTGTTCTCACTGCCATCAATTACTTTAGAAAATCTAGCCTTTCCTTGCTGTGTCTCAGAAGGACTGAGAAACGTGGGAAATAAAAGAATAGAAAAAGAAATCCTATAATGACCAAGAAACAGGAAAACCCATTATATACAGCAATAAAAAAAGTGCTTCCCCCCCTGTTCTAAACACGACCATATTATCTTAGCAACCAGCACAGCAAAGCAGATTTTACCACAGGAATTGCATAACCATTCCTAAAGAAACGGGAAGGGGAAAGCATTTATTCCTCTCTATATTTTATGACGTGAGAGCTGATATGATTTGCTGAAGCTGAGGTTGCACACACACAGCCAGAGCGGGGTTTGTGCTCATTGTTTTTGCTTTTTTGCTGCCTGTACGCTGCAGGGAGAGGTAGTTTCCTACTGCTGGTGTTTGAAGGGCCTGAAACCATAATAGTCTCTCTGTAACATTCCCAAATGTTGACATGTTTGGTGCCTGTTTTGTCAGGCAAACCTTTGCAATCTCCTTCAGAGTTGTCTAGGGTGCACTAAATTAGTTAGTTGTTCTTGCACTTCTACTCAGGGCTTTCTGCCTGGCTTAATAAAAAGCCCTTCAGGAGAAATATATGTACATTAAAAAAAAAAAAAAAGCCCACAGAAAAGTCTTTCTCGATATATAAAGAGAGCACTCAGATCCAAGCTTGTGGAACTGCTCACATTCCATAACGTGAGCAGCGAGAAGGGTTAAATGAGATTTACAACCGTTCGGAGCAATTACGCAGCGCTGCAATTTAATGGTAATTCCAGAAAGAGCATCTCTGAACAAGGCAGGCATGTCGGGAGAGCCACTCACAGGAAGCTCTTCAGGCAAAACATTACATAGGCTCTTAATTAGGGTCATTGACTCCTCTGCGGAACGATCCTTATCAAGGATGGAGGCAGAGTCAGCACTCTGCCACCCTGCTCAGACAAGAGGCAGGAGAGGACCTGCGCGGGACGGCTCGCAGAGGGAGATCCATTCCTGTTGGAGTTCATGAACCATTTTTTCCCTGCTTTTTCTTATTGCTGAAGGACTGCGGGCACTGAGAAGATCTTTGACCAAACCCAGCTTTGCTTGAACAGTGGAAGCTGTTTGCTTTCGGCTGTACCTGGGCAGTGAAAGCAGCTTTGCCTTCTGCCCATCAAGCTCCAGCAGCTGCTGAAATGCTCGAGTGACAAACGTGGCAAGAGGAAGTTTCAGGCTAAACAAGAATCCGTTTTCCTTGCATTTTCGCCCTTTTATTTCCCTGGTACTCATGTAGGGTTTCACAAAACATCACAGGTTAAATTTGGGGCCCACTGTACCTGACAGTTGTCCCCACAAGCAGGTCCAAGCCCTAATTGCTGGGACCAGCCTGCTGAATGCTCAGCATCTGAATAATGAACTACTTATCTTTGCTGTCGAGGCAGAAACGGATGAGGCATTACTAGCTCCAGCCTCAGACTCTTTGACTGGGTTCTAGCTGTAAACATTCAACAGGAAGAGGTTAATTTTTTGATACAGTTAATATAAATACTGAAAGGTTCCTTACTTGCTGTCCCACATCACTCCAACATACATTCTGTAATTAGAAGCATATTTTTGTGATTTCAAGGTATATTTTGCCAAACCAACAAAAAGCATCAAACTCTGACATTTGTGCCAAAAATACCCACTGTGTAATTTATGCCAAATCAACAAAAATCTTCTTTTGTCCTTCCCAAACCACACTAAAGAGCAGGCTGTTAAGGAGTCCAAATGTTAAAGTTCAAAAAAAGCCCTCTATTATACGGCGCGCAAGATAGGGAGAAATAACAAAACCCACTCCATCCCATTTATGCAAGATGGGAGTGAGCATCTCTGTCTCTGCCAGGAACAGTATCTTTAACTCTGCTTATCCCCCACGCACACTTCTGCCTCTTTTTTTGTCTTCTTTTTTTTTTTCATTTTCCTAAAGCTCACTTAGCATCTGGAATGTGTAGGCAGTGATCCATGTGTTTGCAGTAAACTTTGAAAGCCGAGCCAATGAGGACCACATGGGCAGGTATTCTGGAAAGCAAATCTGGCTTTCAAGGCAGTAATGCAAGATGTCCCAAAAACTATTGGACACAGCTAAATTATGAACAACAACATGAAAAAAAAAAAAAGAAAGGAGAAAAAGAAAGAAAAGGAGAGCTTTTCGGTGGTAATTAAGCCTTTCCTTTCCCTGACTTGAAGAAAAATTTTAATTAGAAGTTCAAGCATTTGGTTTTAATTCAGTCCAATGCACAAATGGTTTATTTCCACACAGCATATTTTCATAGTCTATGAAACAGCCTGCAACTAGGAAGCCATTACAGCCAGTGATTACAGCTCTAACATGCACTTATTATACTTTTGGAAATAGTGGCAGAATGGATTCTCTTCCATTTCTCCCTGCACGTTAGGGTGGATCCACGTGCAATTAATTAGGCAGGCTTGGTACAGACAATTAACAAACTTCTTTTTTTTTTAAATAGAGAAATTCAGTAGTCTTTACATATTGAACATAGATATTAGAAGCTGGCATTTCGCCAGGGCGCGTAGAATTTACTTTAGCACATCTGCTAAGTCTTTAACTAACTGCACCGTGGCTGGATATTGTTTGGATGAACCTTAGACAATAATGTTCAATCTGGCACCAGCAGAGACCGAATGATTCATCGCCATAGTAACCACTAATGCAAAGGTTCCCTTAAATAATAATTTGTTATTTATAGATGTCTCAAGGATGCTCCAGCCCTAAACTGGCCAAAAATCCAATTGCCTTTTTCTTTCTGAATGCAAACCACGCTCGGTTTTCTGATGCTTGCTAATTGCTGAAAGTCACTCCAGAGGCACCGAACCCAAAGGTTTTGGCTTTCAGCAGATCATCACAGTCCCTTGGTCCTCAGCACCTTCCCCAGTCTCACCACCCCCATGGCAAAGGGGAGAGCACAGGCAAGGTGGGATGAGCTCTGAAATGGGGGGTTCCAGAGGCCCCACAGGCTGTAGCTCCTATTAAGAATGTAGAAATGAGATTATTTGGAGAATTTCTTAGGCAGAGTTGCTCAGGCCAAAGGAGGTGTGAGGGAGAGCTCTGTAATTGCATCTGACTGGGTTTTTTGCATGTGAGTATGAACAGATATGAAATACTCCAGCAGGAACAACAAACTCACAGCCATCAGCTGACGCTTTGGGACGGGGATTTTGGAAATGCTGGGGGTTTTAGCCATTACAAAGGGTCTTCTACCCCCTCTGCAGAACAGGTTTACTTCCAATGATGGCTTTGCACTCGAAACCTCCCAGGATGGAGCTCAGTGAGCAATGGCATTGGGAGAGCTCTGGTAGCTTTCACGTTACAAATCTCTGGGCTTGCACCCACTGGGTTTGACTGATCTGGTGAGGTGGGTGAACCAGCTGCCTCCAGAAGTCATAGAATCATAGAATAGACTCATAGAATCATTCTGGTTGGAAGGGACCTCCAGGGTCATCAAGTCCAACCTTTATCCCATCATATTCCTGACCATTAGACCATTAGACCATGGCCTCAAGTGCCTCATCAACCCAAGTCAACAGAAGGGACAAGAGTTCTTGCATGGGTTCAGAGCTCCATAGGAACCAGAACCCACAGAGACAAGGGGTGGGAGTCACACTTGGATACACAGCAAAATAATCAATGAGACAGCACTGGGGAGAGCAACTTATCATCTTTCCAGCCATTTCTGCAAAAATTTCTGATTCATTTCCTGCTGCTACTGTCAGAGAGGGGGTACAGGGCCACATCCCGCATCCTGTCTGTGTTCCTAAATACTGAGCTTATCTCTCTATGTCATGGAGTTGTGATTACATAGCTTGAGGGGCTAAAAATATTGCCAAAAGCTTTAAGAGGAGAGGCTCAGTTTGATTGTTTTAACTGCAGTGATAAATTGAAAGGACTGGACAGATGGGTGTTGGGGAGGGCCCAGCTGGTCACAGCAAATCTGGATGAAGCCCCATTCCTGCTTGACATGAGTTCTTTTTGCCAAGGTGCCTTTCAACCACGTGTTGAAGACCTGGCAGAGATGGTGGTGGGAGAAGCAGCAGAGCCATCAGAGCAAACTTCTTTTGGCCACCATTCACCAAAGCTGGATGTCTCCAGGCCTGGCACGCATTGGCTTGGCTCACAAGCATGGCTCGGGTCATCCAATGGCATTGGAAAGTCAGAATAAGAATTTGGGGGCATGTTTACATGGCTGCAAGACCTTTACACAGCCAAGGGGGGGGACCTCCATGGGCCAGAAGGGTGACTGAGCAGCTCTGTGCCCCAGCGTCTGTCCCTGGGACTGATGGGCTGTGGGTGAACGCTGTGCAGCTTCAGCACAGACCCCCTCCACCCCCAAGACAGTCTCCATCAGTGGGATCTCACGGTCAGTGACTTCAGTAGCAGGCTGAAGGGTCAGGCACCCTGCACTTGGCAGAGGAGGTGGAGAAAGAAGCCAGTGAGAGACCTCTGAGCAGAGAGGTGAGCCAGGGACATGCCCAGCAGCTGGCTGCCACGCAATGGCATGGGGCAAAGGAACCAGATGAGATGCCCCAGCTGTTCACCAAGCCAGCAGGGCAAGGAAAAGCAGGGGGCTGCTGCTGTCCCTGCCACAAACACCACCACGAACACAGGAGCCTGTTCAGAACTGCAACATGAATTTGAGCACTAACAGCACCGAACTGCTGGACTGCACCAGGAGTGACCTTCGGCGTTACCTCCAGCACTATTTAGACTGGCTGAGCTTCCCTGGCCCAGCAGCAACCACAGAGTTTCCATCTGCCCACCCCAAGTCAGAGTTATAGTGTGTGCTGCCGATGCAGTCTCTCGGGTTTGTTTTTTCTCTTGCAATCTTGACTCCATCCCAGCAAGGGCTCCTGTCTCTAACGAGCCGCTGTCAAAACAACTCCAGCGGGGAGATAAGGGGGAGAAGACTTTGAAGAGGCTCCTTCCTGCAAGCTGCTCGCTATCTCCCCAAGACATTTGTCAGCATCTCCTAGGAAGGGCAGCAGACGCGGGGAAGCCAGGAACCATTCCCCCTCTTAAGCCTCCAGTCACATCACAAGACAGTATTTAAAATGGCTCGTGAATCCCAGATAAAAAGCCAGCGATTAGCGTCTAGAAGAAACCTCTGGTTTCCATCACCAGATGTGGCCATTTCCCATCAGGACAGAGATTCATTCATGGAAGGACAAATGTTTCTGTCCATTTTTCCCAGCTTTCTTGCTTCTCCGCTCCTCACAGCCACCTTTCTCCTGATTTAAATTAGGCTGTGGCTTTGGAGGATGCCCAAATCCACCCCCAAGAGAAAATAAGATTAGCCAAGGGATGTGATTCATTTGGTAGCTTCCCCTCTCTTACATCTTGCTTCAAGTGAAGCATCATCAGACAAAAGCTGGCAATGGATTGCCCAGTTCTTCACAAGGGGACACGAGCCAGAGGCTGTGTTGCTTTCTGGTGCTGGTGTGGTCACAGCACGGCCAGGGCTTCCCTCCCCTTCCCACCAGACAGCTCCTTTTATCTGCCAGGCAAATCATGCCCAGACTGAACCACTCTGCCATCAGGGAGAAATTCTCCCTTTGGCTGGGCAAGGCGGGTTGTTTCTATGCCTCTTGGCAGTTTGCAGGAGGCCTGGGGAGATCATTAATCAGTAGCTCTGAGCTCGTGGTACGGCCCGTGTGCAGCAGCGCTGCCCATGGAGCTCACCTGGTGCTGCTGCACTTCTCCAGCTGGCTGAGGCTTTGGGGGTTGGGTTTTTTTTCTTAAAAAAACCCCAGCAAACCACATGTTTTGAGTACCAATTTTTATGTTTAAACCTGGGAAATGAGGGGATTTAGAAATATTTTCATCCCAGGTTTCCAGGTACCTGATGGAGAGCACGAGCCCAAGAACCACGCTGAACACAGCACTCTTACTCACACCTCACTGCTCAGTCATTTGATGGGCTTCAGCTGCAAAGATTTCCTTTATGCTTGCTCTGAGACGGGGTGACAACAGCACTGCCAGGTCTTGTTCCCTTGGGAAAGTTTAGGTTGGATATTAGGAAGAAGTTCTTTACTGGGAGGGTGGTTGAGCACTGGAATGGGCTGCCCAGGGAGGTGGTGGAGTCCCCGTCCCTGGGGGTGTTCAAAAAACGGGTTGATGAGGCACTTGAGGCCATGGTCTAATGGTCTGATGGTTAGGAATAGGATGGGATAAAGGTTGGACTTGATGACCCTGGAGGTCCCTTCCAACCATAATGATTCTGTGATTCTATGATTCTATGAAACCAGTATCTTCTCTGAGGGCTCCCTGCTGAGAAGGTCCCCTCGGACCACTGAGCCCCATGGCCAGCAGCAACCATTGCTCCCCAGCCTGTTCTGCACCCCAACAGGAAACCCAGCACCCTGCACCACCCTTGAGCCCCCCCCAGCACCGAGCAAACCCCAAACACATTTTCTCAGCTGCCTGGCTGGAAACTCAGCACCTTGCTGCCCAACACAACCCCAAGCACCAAGCCTGAGCTCAAGAAGCATTTGGATGATGCTCTCAGGCACATGGGGTGTCCTGCACAGGGACAGGAGATGGACTCGATGATCCTGGAGGGTCCCTTCCAACTCAGCATGGTCTATGGTTCTATGATTCTATAATTCTATGAACACTGGGGTGGGTTGGGGTGAGATGTGGCCAGAGATGGCAAGAGGAAGACGCCAGGCGTGGGGACAGGATGGAGGGGTCGCAGCACCTGAGCCCCAGCCCGGCCGCACAGCCCCAGCATTTCCTACGGGACCCGCTCAGCCATTACTGTTTTCTTACTTTAAAAATGGGCAAACAAAACAGGGGAGTAAGAGCTTTAAAAAAAAATACTGAAGTCTGCAGAGAAAAAAAAGCCCACGGCAGTGAGCGACTTTCTCTCGCTGCAGCCCATTGTTAGGTGGAGGCCTGCTGTCCCTTTCCCATGCCAGGGAGAGATTTGCCTGGTGCCGGCCAGTTCTTTATCCCACTGAGCAATTAATACAGCTTCCCTCAGATAAACATGAGCTTGTTTAACTATGTCTCTTGATAGGTCCCAGCAAGGCTTGATAACATGGATGGTCGGATGTTGTCAGGACGAAGGAGTCAGACATGCTGGCAACAACCTTTTCCCTTTCAAAGCACACATGTTTAGAAAAGAAAGGGCTGCGGCCGTTCACGGCAAAGCAGGGCTGAAATCTCCCAGGAGCATCAAAAGAGAGGCAGGGGCACGGTCTGGGAGCTGCACCCTGTCTGCTGCCTCGCCAGGAGCCAGGCTGGGCCCGGCACGGGCAGCACCGCCAGCCCCCAGAGTTTAAAGGTCACTCTTGGGGCCATTTCCATGCCATGGGATGTGTTAAAAAATATGATTTTAAATGTTCATGCTGTGATTTCTGCTCTTACTAACAGCAGCAGAATAAAAAATAAAAATAAAATAAAAAATAAAAATAAAAATAAAATANATAAAAATAAAATAAAAAATACAAAAAAAAATGAGTTCTTTTTTATTTCTCCCCTGGTTTTCAGCCCCCAGCCTGCACTGATGTCAGCTTTCCAAAGGCCTCCACTGATCACAAGCCCCAGTTTCTTAATTTAGTAACTTTTTTTTTTTTTACTTTATCTTAAAGTCCCTTTGATTTGATTGAGCAAGAATCTCAGAACTCATTAAAAATAAACTAATTATCTTTGGCGAGACTTGGGATCAGGACAGTGACAGTGCCAGGGCAGTGGTAACACTCATGTGGGAATGATCCCCGTACGTGCCGGGACTGGACCCACATTCCTGGCTGCTTTTGGGATGCACCCTGTCCCCTGCCTCTCCCAGGAGACAGATCTGGGGGTGGCAAAGGTCACCCCCACACAAGGCTTGTCCCTGACCAGGACTTCCATTTGAAACTCCCAGGAAGATAAACAGGGATTTGAGGGCACCTCACTGTTGCTGCTTTGGGATCTCTTCACCCATCCACTCCAGAGGTCCTGCACTCCTCCCATCATCCCTTCAGGCCCAAGACAGGGTTATCTCCACTGCTCTAAGGCCACCCTGTTCCAAACACTCGTATCTCCCAGCTCCTCCTCTCCCCTGCTGAAGACATCCCTTCCTTTCCATCTCTCTCTTGGAAACTCCACTGTTCTTTCCATATTCCCTCTTCCCTTCCTTCCTGCTTGGCTGCAGACACTGTTCCCCTTCCCCAAGGATCAGTCCTTTATCTGTGGGGCAGGATACGGGGGGAGCACAGCCCCCGTGCTGCAACGATAGATGCTCTCTTCCTCCCCACCCTGCCCTGTCCTGCACAGCCTCCCTCGCTTGCCCACCAACTTCCCACCTCTCCCAGTCACACTGGGATGTGCTTCCAGCAGGGCAGCACCTTGTGGCAGCTCCCTGCCTGGCCCAGGGAGCCTGCCTGGGAGATGGCACCCATGGGTTGCTGGTGGGACCCACGGGAGCATGCGTTGACACCTCAGGTGTGGTCACCTTCCTGGCCTGGGAGGAAGGCTCAGCTGACCCTGCACAGGAGGAGCAAACCTGCACCCTGGTTCAGCTGAGGTCTTCAGCATAATGTGAGTGAGCTGCAGGCATCTGTCAAACAACAGCACAGCACGAGAAACTCCCAAACCACCACGGGCCCCAATTACAGGGGTAGAGCTCGCTTCAAAGCTGGCCTTGGGTGAAACCAAGCAGGTTCATTAAAATAATAAACCCCCGAGTAGCAAAGTACAGGGCAGCACGATCAGATAAAAGGTGAGAAGATCTGTCCAGTTACAAGGCGTGTTTGCCAAGCCCAACAAAGTCTGAGAGCCATCTTGCAAGCCTCCCTAGGAAAAGATCAGCCCATGGCACCAGGAATTCATCCTGTGATACGTTTCTTTCTGTTGTGGTCACAAACACACGGCTGGCACCTCTCCTCTCAGCCAGCAGTGTTGTTCTGTGTTATTTCAACATCTCCACTCAATAGCCAGATTAAACAGGTTCACACTTGCAGTTTGCAAATAACATGGTCAGCAGCAAAAGGAATGAAATCCAGTCCTCCCAAATGAAAGCACCAAGTGACCTTCGTGGGATGGTGCTTGATAGCGGAGAAAACAACGACGGCGTTGGCACTGCTCTGCAGCCAGCAACACACACTGCAGGGGTTCTGGCCCGAGGTGATCACTTCCCATTGAGCCAGAAGGGTATTGATCCTTCAGCAGAACTTAGGGGCAGATTCACAGAGAGGAAAATGCATTAGGAGGAGCAAAGAGGATGGCAAAGATGGCCCATACCAGCTTGTCTTCAATTTCTTTCCTTAGCTTTTCTCTGTGACAGACCACCAACACGCTGCTGAGATACATCAGGGTTGCACAAGTAGTAGCATGGCCATGTCCAGCTGACATCTAGGGGGCAGTGGGATCTCCTGAGTGTTATGGCTTGAGTCAAGTGTTGGGTCAGCAGTGCAGGTCACCTTCACACAGGTTCCCAGTGAACCCAAAACACGCTGTGACCAGCCCCACTGCTGCCGAATGCACCTTGTCCTTTCCTTCTATCTACAGCAGATTGGCCATAAATGTATTGCTCTGAAACTATATCAATGCATTCAAAAGGTAAGAGATAAGATTTGTGACCCAGACCTCCAGGAATAAGGTCAATCATTGAACTGGTAATACTGGTTTTGGGGAAGAGGACAGCTGCAAGCCTGGGAAGGGCTGTGCAGCTGCGTGGTCTGGATGGTCCATGAGAGTCCTCATGGACATTGAGGGCTGTAGTCCACTTCTGCTCACACCAAACATACAAAGTCACAGCCTTTCTAGACTAGGAAAGCTCTTACTTGACAGCTAGAGAGCAGAGGACCAGAGTACAAAATGAAGAGCCTGGAGCAGAAACCAGAGTCGCTTGACTCCCAACTCAAGGAGTCTTCTCCCAGATCACGCTGCCACCTGAAGCAATATGGAGACAATCCTTTGACCCCCTAAAACCATGAAGGATGACTTCAGACTCCTTTTTGTGATAGAGTAAAAGAAATGCAGAGTTAATCCAGGGCATGTAATGCCACAGGATTAATTTAAAAGCACCTACCAAACCTCCAGCCTGGCTTCATTAATCATAGAATAGAATCATAGAATCATTATGGTTGGAAGGGACCTCCAGGGTCATCAAGTCCAACCTTTATCCCATCATATTCCTAACCATTAGACCATTAGACCATGACCATTAGACTATTAGACCATGGCTTCACCAACTGCATGGTGCTGACCATCCATAGGCATCAGTATCACAAATATGGCACAGAAATTATAAATCTTCCTATGCATCAGGGCCATATTCTCCTCTCCCTACAAGAACTTTGCTGCAGCCATGCTTTTCCTCTCCGTTCTCTCTGTTACACCCCAAAGAGCTAAATGTCTTTTAATAAGTCCCTACACTACCCCTTGAATATCTTCACTTGGAAGACTGAAGCTGGGTCAATGGCGAGACTGGTAAGAGGCATCATACTCTAACTGAATGTATTTCTGAGGAAGTCATTACGAGGGAGGTGGGAAGAGGGGCTGGGGATGCTGAGAGAGCCCTTTCATTGATCAGCTTATTTTTAGAAAACAAATTTCCTTTAATGGCTTTATATTGCAGTGAGAAGAGCAGCTGGTGCCAATGTCTACAACCCCGAGTCACGTCACAGAATCTCCAGGCAGTGGAAAGTCTTATGAGCCTTGGACAATTGTCCCACTGAGCCAAGTTTGCCATGTTGTTGGTCAAACCTAGCTCTAAGGAACCCAACCTTGCAGTAAACAGCATCAGTCATTCAACTGTGGGGTGGACACTGGTGTCTATCTGCTGGATGAGTTGAAGCTACACAGCTCTGTAAAACCCTTCTGATCACAGGCAAAGAGGACAAATTCTTGTGACAGTGTAGACTCCCTTTCACGTTACTTACAGAGTTAATTTTTCACCTTGGTCATCCTGTGAACGTTTTCCATAAAGGCTTTTGTGTCTTCCAGCTAAAGACCTACCTAAAGCATATAGCTATTGGCTCTGGGACACAGCAGCATCCATCCTGTGCCCTCTGGGGCAGGACAGGAGAGCCAGCAGGGATGTCCTGCAATGGTGCCTGACTTCCAGAGTGCATTTCTGACACAAGTCCCCCAGTTCTTCCCCATTGCCACGTTTGGTTTGCCTCTCAGGGCAGTATGCAGAAGATGTGCTCTAAGTGTGAATGGGTACAAGTCCCAGATGCTACCCCACTTGGGCAGGAGAAGAAGCTGTGATGATCTCCCATGCTATTCTCTACTTTTTCCTCCCACTCTCCTTTCTTCTTCTAAGCTCAAGAAGTCCAGGATGGAAAAACCCCCACAATTCTGCATATCAGAACCTTTCCTGCAATAAATGCCAGCTGAGTCCTGTCACCCAGCTCCAAGGAAGCCTGGTCCTACCTCCACTGCCTGCTGGTGCCCACCTCCTCCCCTGCAGAGCACCGGGAAAGCTCAGCCCTGCCAGAGCCAGCCCACACCCCAGGGATGCAGGTCCTTCAGCCCTGAAAGCACTGGAGTCCCCCATGTGTCACACATGTCCTCAGCTGCTGGGGCTGCACTCCCCCCTGACAAAGATCTGTTCCTGGGGAAGGTCCAACATCCCTGGGGGTCTTCAGCCTGCTTGCAGTCCCTTGAGTGGGGCTGGGGGCTGCCACATCCCTGCCCTGCACAGGAGCAGCGGGGCGACAGGTAGGGACAAGCCACATGGCCACCTAGTGGCTACTCCCCAGCCCATACCGCAGCCAAGCTCCCAGCACCCTGACCTGGATCCAAACCCCATTTCCACCAAGGATCAGGCCCCAAAAGCCCAGTCTGGAGGAAATGAAGCACACTTTTGGCCCCCTCTCCCATTTGTTTTTCTCCCACGGAGCGCCTCCGTCCAGCTTTCCATCCACAAAGCAGCCAGTAATCAACGTTCACGCAGTCAAAAAATAGAAGAAGCAGTTCTAAAAAAGAAGTAATAAAATCAGCTTTGCAAAGCTTTTGTTGCTTTTGATATTATTTTTTTTTCAGCACGTGGATTGGGCCAAACCTGCACGCAGCGTGCAGGGCGCTTGGCTCTTTGGTTTAGAAATCAGGGTCAGATTTCTGCACGTCTTCTTCTGAGGGCACCATTCCACCCGCTAACGTGGGATGGTCACACCCAGGCAGCTTGCAGGATTAGGTCAACAGATACTCATTTTTTAATTGTTCAGAAAGTCAGCCCTCGGGGAGAAGTGTTCCTAAAAGACTGCTTGCAGAATTAACAGAGAAATCAAGGAGGGCAACTCCAGAGAGGCCAGGCAGTCCTAACAAATCATATAAATCAATCTTACAGGGAAAAAAAGACCAGAAGGATGCTGGCCATTATGGAATATCTCCCAGCAATGGCACAGGGTGAGGTGCTTTCAGTGGGGTTGTGCATTTTTGGGCAAGTTGAGGATCTGAGTCACTGCTTTGCAAATCCTTCTGCTCCCCCCAGCCTATCGGGGCGTGCAGAGTCACCAAACGGACCCAAATGTCTCCATAATCAACATCTGGCTCCAATAAGCAGCCCCATGGTCATGCTTTAACAATGTTTGTTCCAAACTAAATCTTTAACTAAACATTTTCTGAAAAGGGGTTTTGATAGTGGAGTTGCAATCGCTAAGAGGCTGTTCGTGTTTGTTTTTCCTAGAGATCCCAATTCTCTGGGGTTTAACTCACCCTCACACATTCCTTTGGGGCTGAAACTTGGTGAAGCAGAAGAGTTTTCTGCCATTATAACCAAATTTTATGAAGGCATCACTCCGGGGATTTTAACCTGGCACAGGCACAGAGGGGATGCTCATACTCATCATATTTGGATACTCCATCTTTCATGGCCAGGATAGGCAGGACGAGGAAAGCTACAGCAAGGAAGGTTCACAGGAGGTATTAGGACAATTGTAAATGAAGGTCAGGCAGAATTTTCATTGTGGGATGTTTATAAGAAAATGTTGGACGCATCGTATCTGCCAGACAGTGACTCAGATGGGGATGGACAAGTGGACTTCCCAGGGTACCTTTTAGCCCACCCAGGCTGTGATGCTGCCCTGGGGACAGCAGCAGAGCCAGCAATCCTGGCCAGTGAGCTGGTGCTATCACCTGCAAAGGGCAGTTACCAGCCTGCTGGAGATCACAGCCCTCTGCAGAAGAGACACCCAGTCTCCTCCGCGCGCACGGCTACGAGCCACAGTCAAGACCAGACTCGCCCATCACCCAGGCTGTAAACTCTCTGCAGGAGGCCAAGTTCTCACTCAGTCTGGAGGAACCAGGCAGAGTGGTGTGAAGGGTGCTGGGCTCTGCGGAGGGCAGGCAGCCCCAGCTCAGCCCCTCAGAGCCAGCAGTGTGACTGGGAAGCACATGGGTCACAGATGCCACAGGCAGGACCCTCCTCCTGACCCCCCTCTGAGCTCAGAGGGTTTGTGGCTGTCACACTGGGTGCCACTTGCTCCATTCCCAGCCCTCGGGGAAGGACAGTGTGCAGGTTCACACACCCCACCATCCCAGGAGCCAGGACCAGCGGGTTCTGCCCTGGCTCAGCCCACTCCATGATCCCATCCTCTTGCTGTCTGTATCACGGGGACACAAATGCTTCCCTTGCTTCCTAAAGCACTGCCAGATATACTTAAAACATGAAAGAATACCTCATTCTAAAGCAGCTGCTACAAGTCTGCATCTGCTGTCACCAGAACACATGGGAAAAAGTCCCTGGTGCAGAGCAGCGTGAGGCAGGACAGAGCCCAGCCCATCCTGCTCCATCCCCATCCTGCACAGGGATGCTCAGGCTGCTGGCACCTGGACACCTTGCCCTCCTGGCACTGCTCTGGTTTAGCCATCACCACTGACCCAGAAGAGGAAGACCCAAAAATTGTGTTTATTTCCTAAATCTAGTCAAATAACAAGTTCTGAAAACTCCTCTTAGGATGCCCTAAAATCCATTTGCCTTCCCACATTCCTGTCCATACCCTGTTCCTTCCAGACCCCAAATGCAACCCCAAAGCTAAGACTGGGTTTAACCACCTCCTGTGCTTTACACCTCAACCTCTGCATGGGGCAGTTTGGGGCGAGATCCACAGATCCCGTTCCCCACCGCCGGGTACCGCCGCACGAGCCGTCTCGCCCTGTGAACCTTGATTTTTTCTAATTGTCCCTTTCCCATTCAGGAGATGTTTCCTGGCTTTGCTCACAGAAAGGAAGGACACTTTGGGAAACGCAGATGTGGGGTCTGATTCCCATTTAGGACAGAGGGCCCCTTTCCCCTGCTCCAGCTCCGCACAAAGGCTTCAATGCAAATGGGAACCAGGCCCTTGGAGGTCTGACTTTGAACAGGTTATATTCTTACCACTTTAAACAAACTTTTAGGAGAGGGGGGCAACTGAGTTTTAACCAGTCCAATATGGCAGGGGCTGATGGTTTAGGCCTGATCTTTCTCTTGTCCTGGGAGGAGCAGCCTTTCCAACCCCCTGGGCACTGCTGGGGAAGAGCTGGAGGGGAAGAGTGCAGCAAAAGAGAAAACTTTTTTTTATTGAATAAATATAAAGATACTGTATATGAACAAAACCGAAGCGTGTTCCACAGAGGATTTTAAAGCTTCCAAAAATATTCCCTCAGCCCTTGCCAAAGGTAATACAGCCAGACTTTCCATGGAAAGCATCATTGTGCACCGTGGGGTTCAAGGAGTTCGCTCTGCTTGAAGTGCACAAACAGCCAGCGCCCTGTCCCGTCCCTCCTCTCTCTCCACACAGAGCTCTGCCACCAGGAACAAGTGGCCTTTTTTTTTTTTCTAGAGGAAAAAAAAAAAAAAAGAAAACAACTTTCTTCCCTCAAAGGTAGTATAGAATTCACCCTCACCACGCAGCAGTAGCAAGCTAGAGCTTGTATTTACAAGAAGCCCCCTTAAGAGGACTTTGACAGATGTTTATAGAAAGCCCGGACATCAACAGGTTTGCTCAGGGGGGTTTTGCATTTTTTGGAGAGTTTTCTAAGCCCTGCTTTCTTCCCCATCCCCAAAGCAAGGGCTGTAACAGATCCTGCAGTAAGGAGGTGGGAAACTCACTGATGAGAGGTTGCTGCTCACACACACATTACTACATGCTTCTTGGAGGGCTGGAAAATAGCCCTCTTTTCTACAGTTGCTGCCTTCCACCTAATTACCCCCAAAGCTTTGACTTGTAAACACCTGACCTAATTCTTTCCATGGGCAGTTTTTAATAACAGAAATTCTTCAAAAGTGTCTTTATGATGCATCACACCGTGGTACCTTGTAAATAAGCTGTGAGCCAGCCCGGCGTTTTACGGTGCAACCAGAGAAAGACACTTAGTCACCAAATACTCACACCAGGGAGAGGCAAGAGGTTGGCAAAGCTCAGTCCTCCGTGTCTGAAAATCCATGTCTGAGCTGCTGCAGAGGAAGGAAGGTCCTTAGATCTTGTCCTAAGAAATACCACGTGCATATATTTTTCCTTTCCCTTCTGGATTGCAAAGCTTTCTGCAAATACCGAGCAATGAAGCTGCAAAATTAATTCAATGCTTAGGTAGGCGGGGGAGGCAAACAGACAACTGAGGATCCCCAAGCTTCCTTTGCTCAGCACCACTGAGCAGGACACGGGACACATCACAGCATGAAACCAGGTGTTGGGATGCACTTGTGTAGGCACACGTGGCAAACCCAGGAGTACTCCAGGAGAGGAGCAGGTTTCCCTGCAGCCAGTGGAAGAGTTGGGAGAGGAACCCCGATCTCCACACTTCCCCACCTCGTTCTCCATCCCGTGCCTTCTCTTGGCACTCCAGATCAGAGCTGATTTTGCAAATCCTTCCCTATTTGCATTTTGGATTTGTATATATTTGTATAGAGCCGTGCCCAAACCTGAGGTTGTTTCGGTAGCCATGCACCTCAATTAGAGAACACACTCAGTGGCTGGGCTGAGCCCTGACCCAGCAAAATCTGGAGTGACCCAGCAGAAAGGCAGAGCCCTGAGAAGACCAAGGGGCAGGGAAGGGATGTGGGCAGCACTGTCAGCCCTCAGCAAGAGGGATCCAAGCTCCTGGCTGGAGGGAGGGAGTTAAGAAGCAGGCCTGGAGAAAGAGTTGCCGAAAGCGTTGCAACATGATAGAAGCTCTGCAGGGCTTTGATCTCGGAGCTGTTCTTGAACTGTCACTTTAATGATGTGTCAAAGACTAAAAAGAGTTGAGATTAAGAATACTGGAGCCTGGGGAGAAGGAGAAGGCCATTTTAAGCCCTCTGGGTCTTCAGTGCGTTTCTGAAAGCTTTCAGACCCTTGCTGCACACTGTGCACCAACGCAGAGCTGAAAAGCAGGGCAGATTTTCAGAGTCCTGCATCACAGTTTGCCTTATAAAAAGCCTGAGTGCTCCCTGCATGGGCAAATCCCTACCTGTTCCCAACGTGCACGTGCACGCTCTGCTCTGGCAAGCTCTTCACACAAAAGGCTAAAAGTGAGTTGTTTGAGAGTTTCTCTGTGGGATGCTCTCACCCTGTTAACGTGTCCCAAAAGCAACGCCGCGGCCGAGCTACAGAACCAGGGTGGGGGCTGTGAACCAGCCAGGGCTGCCTTAAAAACAGCCTGACCTGCAGGAACACCGGCTGTTTTATCAGTCCCTGACTGGCAGGAGGACATTTGGGCTCCCTGCAACGCATATATTTCATTAATATCCCAGCCAGCTTTAATGGCATTACCATCAGGTTAATCTACTTTAGATTAATGAACCTCAGTTTCAGCCAGGCAAGCTAATTAAGATGATTTTCTTTGAACTTGTTCTAATGAATGTATTAATATCATTCAGGGCTTCTTTTGGAGCTACAAGCATGGCCATGTTATTCCTGAGAAGAGGCCAAACATTTTTTATTAGAGAATCATGTGCTGTGCAGAGTCTGAGACTGCCTTGCCTTTGTTTTCTCGGCACTGCACCTTTACGCTGTCTGCAGGGAAAGCAGCCCCTTTGCTTTGCAGATTTTTCTCAAGTCAGCGAGAGTTCAGGAGTGCTCTGAACATGCTCAGGATTAGACCCATAAAAAAAAAAATAAAGAGAAGAACATTTACTATTGACTGGATCTTGCTCTTAAAAAATATTTACGTTTATTTAACTGTTCCTCCACCTATATTTAAATAGAATCATAGAATCGCTCTGACCTTCAAGGTCATCAAGTCCAACCATCAACCCAGGACTGCCAAGTCCACCATTAAGCCATGTCCCAATAGCAAAACACCAAAGCCTTAGCTTTGTGTGAATGATGCCTCTATTTCCATCAGAAGAATTTTAGGGATCCCTGTTTCCTGAATGCCACTCATCCATCTGGCAGCACGATACACTTCAATGCAGAAGCATCCAGGATAGCACCTGGCATGAAAGAATGGCACATTCCTTGGGAAAAACAACAGCCAGCTCCAACCCCATGACAGCAGCACATGAGGGTACATGTCCATATGAAGACTTGACCATGGTCAAGCCACCCCACATGGTCTCCTCCCATCTGTATCAAACCTCCAGGACACTTCAGCTACAGCTATTACGTGCAAATTGGCAATCCCCAAATACCCTGCAAAACTCATCCCATAGGATGAGTACTACAGGAGTACTATAGCTAGCACAGGAACAAGGCAGGGAAAGAAAACTGGGGTTGCTGGTGGCCCTCCAGGAGTGATGCCAGCAAGCTGGGTCCGCAGTCAGCACAGCATGGTGTGGGGCTGGGGAGGTGGCAGAGATGGGAAGGACCTCTGGGGCAGGAGATGTACAGAGCTCCAGTGGGAACAGATGGTAAGGAACCAAGTCCAAGGGCTCTATGGTGTAGACAGCTGGGCTGGGTTGGTGGGGATCTGGACCTGACCCATCGAGGGCACAGCCCAAGTGCAATTGCACTGGCTTTCTAGAGTGCTGATGAGCCACAGAAACATAGCATGGTTCTTACAACTTTTCCAGGGGATTTTGTGGCAGCTTCCCATGTGGGTAAGGCTGCGAGGCCAGGTTTAAGGCCAGAGTTCAAAGGAGGGAGAAATAACTTGCAACTTGGCTACAGGAAGCCTTGCACCAGGGTCTCTCTTGGACACCACCATGGGAACCTTCCCGGGCTGCAGTTTTGAACAAACACAAAAAAGGCACAGGGATAAACACTGTGGGTTTGCTCAGCCTCTCACACTCTGCCTCCCTGACAGCCACTGTCATACCCCACGTCCCCAGGGAAGCCACTAAGGAGACAGCCTTCTAAATGACACCTTTCTCCAGCCCCCAGAGACACTCAGCTTCGCCGCTCTCAGCCTCCTGCCATCTCAGCCCAAGGCTTGGGAGCAGCTTCCAAACCCAAGTCCCTGGACACGTCCAACAGACAGCGTAACACAGGCCTGGCTTAAATAAGCTCTTTAATGAATCGTTCCTCAGATGAAATGAGAAAACCACAGGTCCCATCTCTCACAGTCACAATCCCTCAACATAAATAAAATAAACAGCCTGGAAACAGTTCTGTAAAACCAGATTGCCACACAGGTATCACTCAAAAATGGAGAGCACGGCTTCTTATGTTTTTTTTCCAGCCTGCAATCAATGTGTCAGGCCAAGGTGGAGTTTATTTATAAATGCACATTTATGATGAATCATTGGAGGAAATGCACGCAGACTGGAGACAAAAGTCTGCAGTTGCTAAACCAAATAGGAAATGCTCTTTACATCTGCCTCGTCGGTTGGCACCCACTTCCCCTCTGTCCCTGTTCTGCTGGGTAGGCCTGTTTATTTTTGGGCTACTTTTGTTTGCAAAGCCAAACAGAGGCTCTGATTTTTGTATTTATCTATTTTTTTTTCCTTTGTAAACAGCTCTTCTCACTTATTCAAGCCCTAGATCATTAACAGTGGAGCTCGGATCACCTTCCTGAGTAGAGTTGTTTACCCTCTTCAGGGAAGGCAAACCAACAGAGTGGAAACAGGGTGGAAAAACAGCCTCATTAAAATGATATAAAAATAAGGACAATGGTGGAGCAATCCTGCCAACTATGGAAGAATTCCTGTCTACTTTCAGTTAGATTTATTTTAAATATTACTGAATTGAAGCCATTCAATCAGTACAAATCACAAACCGACTGCTACTTCTGCATCAGCAATAAGTTGCCAAGTGAGGGGACACATCAGTGCCACTCCCATTCATTTTACCTTGTTTTCCCCCAAACAAGGCACATGCACTGAAAGGAACAAGCTGCTTACGTTCCCCAGCAGATTCCTGTGGATCTCCAAGGGGACCTCCATGGAGATTCACCCACCTCCACGCGAGAAGGAATGGGGAGAGCTGGAGGAAGAACCCAAGTCTCCCTCCGTGTCTTCCAGCGGTACATGACCTCACCCATGTAACCCTACAAGCTTTAGACCTCTGTTACTGCAGGGAAATATTTGCTCTGTTTGAATATGAGCTGATGGGAGATAAGAAACAAGCTCTTGCTCATCAGCCTTGCTTTTCTCCTGCTCCCTCCGTGCACGTGTGTGTGTGCAGACGGAACTTGCACGTTAGCTGTTTGATCACCACTGCTTATTGCAGAGTTTGTATGCAGAAAGCTGGCATGGTCTTTCCTTCATGTGACTTTCAAATCCTTCCAATCCCACCGGAGAGAGAATTCACACTGCCAATTTATTTTTTTCCAGGGGTTTTATAGAATGTGCTACGCGTGCAAAACACGGCCTTTAACTGTTAGAAAAATAACAGTAATTTGAAATGTAAGCAATGAAAATAGAGGCACACAAAAACAGAAACAAAAATGGATGATTTTATCCACTTCAGACTCACTGGAAGAAGAAGCACCCTGGTAGCTAGCATCAATGGTGAACACATCTTATTTGTGTGCGACAGAGCAGTGCCTCCTATTTCTGCTTGCTTTATATAATGGGCTAACAAATAACAATATTGCCATGGAAAGATGATGCAAGCAATAGCTTCACACCGTCAGAACAAACCCAGCAGCCCAGGCAAAGCCAAGAAACATGTCAGTCAAGTGCAAAACTGAGAAGGCTTCAGTTGGAGGGCAGATGACTGCTGGAGCCTGTGGTTTGTAGGCACTGGAGGGCCAGTGCTCATACTTCTGCAATCTTGGTTTTGTGGAATGTTCTGCCTCCTCCCGACCTTCGGAGCATGAATCTGGCTGGTCTGAAACAGCACTTAAGCAGCTTGACTGCTCTCAGGAGCTATTTGGTCCCTCATCCCCATTCACTGGCCCATAGAAAGCCATGGGAGTCTTCCTATTTATTTTACTGGCCTCAGGAGCAAGGCTTTATTTGGGGAGGCAACCTTAAGCAGGTTTAAGGACTTTACACTCTCAAAAGTAACCCCCGAGCTTTTTCTCTGCCTGTGTTTTTATAAAGAACTACCTCCTCCAAGCAGTCCCCGTGACAAAGCCCTGCACATCAGCTCTGTGGCCGTATGAAGGGAAGCGGCACCTTCCCCTGCCAGGTCTGGCCCCAGGAATGGCCCTTTGAACAGGGTCACATCTCCCTGTTGCCAACACAGCTCCGCGTGCCAGGGCTTCCAGAGGTACTCGAAAGCTTTCAGAGCTGCAGAGGCATACGTTTCAATAACAGCCTGCTCCCAAAACTGAGAGCTGCATTATCGCTCCTGCCAGAAATAACGTAAACCAGTGTTACTCTGGGAATGGGCTTCGGGTGACAGCTTGCAGTGCCATTTTCAGGACATTGAGGGGAACTTGCTGTTCTTTTTAAAAAAAAAACAACAACAAAAAAAAAATAGTTCAACTAATGAAAAACTGATAAGAAAATCATTGAAATGCCAAAAGCTCTCTCTCATACGGAACAAATCCTAATTCTCGCGGTATTCTATATATTTATTGGTCAAAAGCACATACCAGCCTGTCTAAATCTGTGATCCGTGCCCAGTTTATAACACCTTTGTGGCTTTTAGTTTCTCACCCAGACACATCAAAGCAGCGGACAGTTAGCCAAGGAAAACTTCATTGTTAGTATTAACTCACTCCAAGAAAAAGATGTTTGGAAGTTTGAGAATTTCTCACTTCGTGGCAATTGTTGATTAATGAACCTCCATGGGCTACAGCCTAAAAGAGGACTTTGTTAATAAAAAATGCTAACAGTCCAGGCAGAGTAAGGAGATACTTTCTTTGAACCTGATTGATATAAAGACGTACACAAAAAAAAAGAACTGTGAAGATGGATTTATTCAGTGTGTTCTTGTTTCCCTTCCAGTTCCGCCTCGGGCTATTTCTACTCACAAAAAACAATTACTGAGGGCAGGAGGAGAAATCAAAGCATCACAATATAGCTGGGAAGATCAGAGCAGTTGGAAAATACTTAGCAACAA
The DNA here is from genome assembly GCA_013398125.1 of Aegotheles bennettii. NCBI lineage: Eukaryota > Metazoa > Chordata > Aves > Caprimulgiformes > Aegothelidae > Aegotheles > Aegotheles bennettii. The sequence continues at coordinate 2,013,373 of VZRW01007566.1, read as the reverse complement.
TGACATTGAGGAAAGGAATAGCTACCACCAGCACGGCATGGCAGGAGCAAGGTGACACCTCCTAGCAGGGACGGGAGCATCGGGATGATGGGGGTCTCTCCTAGTTTTGTTTGGAGAAGCCATCTAACATCTCTGAACCTAGATGTATCAGTCTGAAAACAGGGTTAATAAAACTGACTCATTACACTGGGATGATCCAAGCTTAATTCCTGTTTACACAGTGGTTTAGGCTTCCCAGCAGAGAGGTACCACGTAGAAATGCAATTTTATTTCTTTTTTTTTTTTTTGTATTAGCAGATGGTGCTGATGCCTACATGGCTTGTGCTTGAGCTTGTCACCAGAGCCAGTGGAGATAGTGAGGGACCTGCACACAGAAACCGAGCACATGCTTGGGGGTAGCATCAGTCACCCCAACTGGGAGACTTCAGATTTTCTCTTACGGTTCCCAGGGCAGGGAGGAAGGTTTCTAAGGAAGGTTCTGGTCAGCTGTGAGGAAGCAGCATGGCCTAGCAGGCTGAGCATGAGGTCAGGGTGACCTCAGCTGTGTCCTTCCTCTGCAGCTCACTTTCCTCACCCATTTGTGAGTTTGTTGAGGCAATTGCTCACAGTTTGGGCTCTAAACTCTGAAGCAGTACAACACCCAGACAGCCCTGGTTGGACATCAGCTCCTCTTGGAGCCCACATGAGGATGACCCCATCTTGGTCTGCTCCAGCCAGCTGGAGTGTGGAGATGTGGAGCTCCCACTGCCAGAACAAAAACCCGATCCTTTCCTTTGGGACTGTTGGAAGCTGAGTGTTTGTATGTTATTTTGAGGTGCCTATGGCAGACAGGGGGAGCAGGAATGTAGCATTATGGTGACAGGCTGTGTACTTAGGGAGTCTGCGTTGCAGTCCGAGGAAAAGGCTGTATTATGGAAATTATATGGGAAGGGATGTGCCCAGGCAGTGCTGGCTGTGCTCTCGGTCTCAAATCTCTATGTGAGGGGGTGGTTAGATGATGGGAAGAGACTGCTGTTTACTGTGGAATGTCCTTTCTGTCTCTAAGGTTCTGAGAAAGAAACAAGAATTGTGTGCTTTTATTCAATTCAGTATTTGTATCCTGCCTCTGCGATAAGGAGCAGTCTATAAATCACTGAATAAAACAGCTGTAAATCATCATCCAAGCTATTAAAGCCTCTCGGGTCTTTAACAGATATTCTACCCCCACTAGTTCATGAGCACAACCCAAAATGTCACCCAGACGCTTCTCCCCAAGGCCTTATTTTTCATTTTGGGCTGGAAGTCTGAATTCACAACAGATCCAAAGCAGCATTTATCCCAGATGGGTTTTCAAGCACCACAAGGCTGCTGTGCCTGTGAACCTCCTCTCCCATGCAGTCTGCAGCACACTCCAAAACCTGACACACAAGCAGGTATTTCCCTCTGATGGACCTCTGATTTCCACAGAGCACAGCAGTAATCATAGAATCACAGAATCATAGAATCATTCTGGTTGGAAGGGACCTCCAGGGTCACCAAGTCCAACCTTTATCCCATCATATTCCTGACCATTAGACCAGTAATGGTGCAACAAGGCAACAAAAAAGGTTGAAATTGGAGATGCTGGCAGTGCAGTCCTCACACAGGGCCAGCCCTCCTCCCCCTGGAAGCAGGGTGGGCACTTTCACAGGGCTCCACCACCATAGGAGCAGCCCTGTGTGTCAGGAGATGAGGATAAACCTCAGCAGCAGGGGTTATCGCCTTCCCCATGGGTGGGTTGCAACACGGACAATGAGGAGGTTGCAAAATGTTTGAGGACAACCCTGTTTGGGTTCCCTGTTCTCAGGAGCCTGATGACAAATCATAGCTGGAAGGAGTTGTTCAACAGCCAAGCTCAACAACCGATGCTGAAACACAACAGGCGAATGTATCCACACATCCCCCTTCCAGCTGTCCAGCTCTGGCAGGCCAAGGTCCACCTCAGCTCCACATTTCCGCAGCCAGCAAATCCAAGCAACCATTTTTGACAAGTTTTTCCCTATTTTTGGAGTGCCCACAGAAAACGACTTGTATATAGTGCAAGCTCAGTGTGAACGGGCACGACCTCTTTGCTTGCAGCAAGTTGTTTCTCCAAACTTGGCTAAACCAGTTGAAGGACCAGCTTGACATTCAGCTCATCACTCGTGAAGCATTCCCTAAACAATGAGGACAACATACAGGACCCCAATGTCTGTGTTTTAAATATACTGTTTCCACTGACTTACCCACATTTGCACAAAACATGCAGCTACAACATCTCACATGGCAGTTGTACCTTAATAAAGGTGCTACTAGATCACTTTGGAGCCTCCTACTAAAACCAGAGGGAAACAGTAAAGGCCATCAAGACCAAAAAGACTTTATCATGAGCCCCAAAAGACAAATTTTCAGTGGTAGCTTCAGGTCACCAAGGATTCACAGCCTGTTAATATTGCAACCACACCACTCTGGTGCAGCAGTTAGCAAAGGTAATGTTTAGAAAACAAAGCTTGAGTAAAACTCTGATACTTCCAGTCAAGAACTAAGCAACGCTCAACCACACACTGGCTCACAAGCTGCTTCAGACTTCTCTGGATCAGATTGTGGAAGCCCATAGGAATCCTTGTCATAAATCAGGAGAGGGAACAATGAGGCTGCCACCATCACAAAAAGATGCTGTTTCAGTTTTTTAGTATTTGAGTCCTGTGGCTGAAAACGCCCTCACCAAAATTTGTCTTAGACCACATGCAGATGGGCTCTTTGAGATTGTATGAACTGAACATGGGGTACAGATTTGTACCAGCCTAACCAGATCACTTAGAGTGGTTTCTGAGCAGTAGATGCTCAGTATGAGGCGCTTGGACAGAAGAAATCCTTCCTGCATCACCTCATGGAAAGAGAACCCACTCCAGCCCCTCTCCCTCAACACACCCACGGAGCAGCAGGACCCCAGGCAAACCAACACCAATTAAACCTCTGCAATTTCCTTGCAAGGGACAAGGCTACACCAGTGCCATCAATACCTCCAAGAGGTTATACATGAAAGACCTGCTTCATTTTCATCTCCTTTTCTCACCCATTCCCCTTGTTGTTCCCTGCCTACACTTCTCCTCAGGTGTCTCTGCCAGGCTTCACCCGCTCCTACATCTGCCCGATGGTTGAGACAGATCAACACCTGCACCACAGAGGGGTCCTTCAAAGCTCTCGCCAGGGCAAGAGGTTCTGGATCCCAGCTCACAAGTATTTCTTCTTTCTCATACTTTGGAATGACCACTGACTTCTGAAGTCCCATTTCAATCACTATTTTGACCAGATGTTAATTCACCAACAGTTTAAACCAATGTAGGTAAGGCAATTATAGGTATTTACATACTAACAAACAGCTCCAAACAACGTGTACTTAGCAAGTTGACATGTACAAACTATGTTATATCAAGGGATTTTTTTCAGCAGGTTGACTAAGACAGGAAGCAAGACTTTGCAGGCGGTTTCTGTGATGGAGCCAGGCTGTGCTTCTGGTAGATCTTACTTGCGGTGAGAAATGCAGAGCCCTGCCTGCAGTATGGACTTGTTTGTTCTATTAAATCCATCAGTGAAGGAGCTGGCTGCCAGTATGAGTTTGAACGGAGCACACCTGGGCCTTCACCTTGAATGCAGCTTCCGTGTTGCATCAGGTAATGTAAACAGAAACAACAATACCATCCTCCCACTATTTCTCTGTGAAATGGAAGGGTTTTGTTCAATGCCACCTTTGCACAACGAATGTGCAGCCAACTGGCAGTACCAGCCTTTGTTTTTGCTTTTCTGGCCATGTACCAATCGTGTTGGAGAACCCAACTTCAAAGGCAAAGCAGTGGGATAAAGGGCTGCCTCTGCCATGCCAAGAGTGCTTTTCTTAGACAGGTTGAGAGGAGAAGATAAGTGGGAAGAAAAAGCAGTACCTTTGGCAAACCTGGCTCCAACAGTTTTACCGTCAAGTTGTTAAAGAAATTCAATAAATAGCAGGGGGGCTGCAGAACATCCCCAGCTTTCTCCATGGAACACAGATGCTTTATCCTCTGTGGACATCCAGTAATACCTGCGAAGGTACCTACCCACATCCATCCATGGCTTCACTTCATGGACTGAATGCTTTGACGCTGAAACTAAACCCTCTTGTGCTTTAGGAGGGAACAGGAAGGTTTCAGAGACAGAACCAGACCCGAGGGTGGCAATGGGACAAGTTTCATCAGAGTTACCATTTGCAGCCTCTCTGTTCCTATTTCAGCTGAACAAAGCCCAGGGGCAGGGCTGCCTCACGACATGTTGTTGAAGGTAGGAACGGGCTGCTAAGAGTGTCCAATTCCTTCTTTTTCCAGCGTGCAGCCTGCCTGCTGCCAATTCCAGGTGTTCAACAATAACGCAGCAGTTACTCCCAAGTAACACCTATAATTTGAGTCACTGGGACATTTCCTCTGGCATTTCAAAGCATATGGAAAGGAATGTGAAAACCTTTCATTAGCCACAGGCAGGCAGCTGCTGTCAGAATCACTCAGACGTGCCCTAAAAGTTTTCCAAAAAACATATTGATGCCTCCTAGTTTCTGGGCACCAGGCAATACTGGAGACCACGACTGTGAACAAGCCACTGATCTCTCCATACTAAATATGCAGGGATAACTGCAACTGCTCCTGCCCTCTGGAAGGGTTCTAAGACCACAGCATCGTGTTCAAATCACTAACGCTCACAAAGTATCACCCGTACTGTCTCCACAAGGTCAGAGGGATTCCCTGGCCTCCAGGGAATGACAGTTCCTTTTCCCAGGAAGGGCACATGGAGTCAAAGTTGCACGAGTTTCCTATTCTGCTGTTGTGTCCCTGTCATTTGTGGAAGGACCTGCAGCCTCTCCCACTCGTGTGATGCTTCTACTCCACAGAGTGTATCTCTCCATGTTCCATAGGATGGATATCATTCGCCAGAGTTTGTGTTTACTATGGAATTCCTACACAGCTTCAGGAATCCCTATATTTTATAAGAAAACAGAGTGGCATATAAAAACATTCTTAGTGGTGTTTTATTTATACAATTAATGGTCAACAGAATATAATGCACTTTTATGCACTCCACCTCTCTGCCTCAAACCCCAGTTTTGTTTGACAGACAGCTTTGTTCCCCAATCTCCAGGGGTACATTAACCTCTGCAAAGCCCATGCTTGAGTTCAGAATTGGCATCATCACTCCTTCTCCTGCAAAGCAAAACCAAGCGAGCTCAACACTGAGCCTCTCTTTCCCACTAGAAAGGATTCTTTCAGTTGCATCCCTTGGTACAGTCCCGCAACACAGTGGCAATTTGAAGGCTGCCACCACATTATGCCAAGGGGGAGGGCTGCTTCTCTGAAGGCCACCAGCAACTCCTAGGACTGAGATATGAGCTGCTGCACTTCACTTAGGGAGCACACCAGATGGACCAGCAAGACATTGATATTCTTTGCAGAGCAGCACAGAAGACAATGGCTTGTGTGTGCATTTTCCCAGTTCTTCCCGTGGTGTAAATCTGTCATGGATCCAACTCCATCGCGCATCCCAGCCTGGAAACCCCACCAGAACCTCGTACCCCAACACAGGGCACTGAATATCCAGCCTTGAGGGCAATCTCAAGTCCCATGTTTATAAAAAGAGATCAAAACCCATCGGGGTTTCACAGCGTGGCTCTTGCACTCCTGGTTTGCTGGGTATCAGGATGGCCACACTCCTCTTCCTCCACAGAGCTCCTCTTCCTCCACAGGGCAAAGCCCTCTGGTTCAGGGCCAGTTAACGGTGTCCAAAGTCGACGAGAGTTCCGAGTTGGAGAAGAATAAGAGAGAGATTCACAAGAAGCTAAAGAAGCAAGGCATGTGAGAACAAATCCAAAATGGCAATCGAGCTCAGGTCTGCAATGGCAACCCCCTCCCAGGATTTCCTGGGCATTTTTTTCTTAACACTTCTCAGCTAAACTGGTTTAAGAATGGATAAAACCGATATGAAGATGTCTACACCGGGGCTGTCTAGGAGTTTAATTAGATCAATTTGAAACTGATTTAGTTAAACCAGTGAACGTTTCGTAATGGGGACCAGACTTTGAAATTCAAGCCCATCAAACCTCATTACATATATGCTTCATTATAACACTGCTGCCCTCCATGCTCCCATGGCAGATTCCTGCCTCCTGAGGTTTGGGCTGGAATGCCAACAATTCATTTTAATGCAGTTCAGACATTTTCAAGCTTTGCTGAGCTATCCCCAAAATAACCACTGATAGTAGGTGGCAAGCACCCTGAAATGATTAGGGTCTTTCTTGTTCAGGAAAAAAGAAGGTATTTGATGAAAATAAAAAAGCAAAACCGATGAGAATGGGATAAGCATTAAGGGAGAAAATGCATGTGCTGCAGTGAAAAATGGTTAAACTCAGTATCTCAGCATTTCAAATGAATTGCAGAATAATGGTCACTGGGCATGTTGTGTCAGGGTTTTACTCCATTCAGTTGCACACTTTTTGCTCAAGTGTTGGAGTCACGTTTCCCCTTTCTTGTTCCCATGTCCCCACGGCATTTTATCCCACTCCAGTTTTATTTCCTATCATGCTGTTGGGTTCATGCTGCTGAGACACTGAGCACCAGCTGGCACGCTCCTTGACATCTGTCTGGTGGTCTGCTTTTGATCTTCCCTGGGCCTGATTCAATAAACTGGCTTTTGCTGAATTCCGACAGACTCTAGCGGGCTGCCAGCGAGGGACTGGAGCACATGCTCAAACCCCAGGCACGGGTTAATCCCAGGACTGGGATGGTGTTTTGCTGACTCAGCCTTTTGAGGCCGTGCACAGCTCATATTGCTTAGTGATTAATCAGTTCTGTGAAATGACATTTGATTTTGAAGACAGCAAATCACAGTGACCAGCTCTCAAATTAAACAGGCACTGCCCCAAAACCTGAAGGAATCCCAACAAGACCTCTCTGTCTCCATGGCTGCTTCCAAGTGGCACCTCTTTGCCTTGTAAGGAGAGATACAGCAGCTCTTGGTGAAAAATGGAAAACCTGAGGGAGAAAAGGATCTCTTTCAGGAACTCCCATCCCCACCTATGGCACAATTTGAAGCAGAGCATCCCCCGTGCTCGAGGTCACGACCAGGACTGGAGTCAGGAAAGAAGCCCTCAGACATTATTGCAAGAAAAGAACAAAAGCTTTTCTACCTCTCAAAAAATGTCCTGTGCATTTAAAATATTTCAAAAGAGGCCCTCAAACAGCATATTCATTGAGCCTGGCACACTGTTAACCCCTGTGGGTCCAGAGTCACCCACCTGCCCAGCACGGGCTGGGGACCACTGGCAGGACTGGGCCATCTCCAACACTTCCAAAGCTCAGCAATTCAGGGGCAGCTGTGGCTACAGAAGTTCACCTGCTCATGGCTAACGTTTCAGAGGCCTGAGGTGATATGTTCCTGGGAGGTTTCTCACACTACAGGATGATCACTCGGGATGTTCTCCCATTTCTAACATGGTACAAGATGTTTTTCCCCATTCTCACGAGGCACAACAACAAAAAAGGGAGAGCGATGTGGGGGGGACATCTGTGTCCCCTGCCAGCTGTGCTCACCACAGACTGAAAGGCATCAGAACAGGGAAGTCGTGTGCTGAGCACTTCTTATTTTTGAGGCACTTGAGGCCATGGTCTAATGGTCTAATGGTTAGGAATATGATGGGATAAAGGTTGGACTTCATGACCCTGGAGGTCCCTTCCAACCAGAATGATTCTATGATCCTGTGATTTTCTTAGATGGGCTTGAAATCAGAATTTAACCTCACTCCAGATCAACAAACACTGAAACTTCCAACCAGTCCAATGACCCTTTTTCTGCTCTAGTTATCTGAGATTCCTGTAGTACGACATAAGACCTTAACTAAGCAGGAATAAATACAAATCTTGTGATCCTACAGGTTCTACCGACCTCACAGAGCTCCTGTGCAAACCAACACATCGCTGTAATATTGTTTGTATTTTCAAACAAACCCCTCTACAGCTCCCAGTGATGCCACATCTGGTACCAAACCAGAACTCAAGTCCAGCAAAGGGCTTCAGTCTTGCTGCCTAGCGGGGTCTCTTTGTGGGGTAGCCTGGGAATGGCAGGAACAGCAGGGAGGATGTGGATATGTTATTTCACTCCAGAAGGGACCAGAGGGGGAAAAAATCCTTGTTGCTGGGGCCCTTTTCTGGGTCTGTGCCCAAACAACCCAGAAGCTGGTGAGGACATTTCAGGCGAGGAGGAAGCAAGAACAGGAATGATTCAGGTGTGGGAAAAGCAGCCTCTAAGTCTGGTACAGAAGATGCTGCTACAGAAGATGCTGGTGCTGCCTGAGGCAGGGTGGGGAAGCAGGGGATGGATGGAGGGGGCAGGAGGGTACCTCGGTGCAGGCTGCAGCTGGGAGCCAGCAGCTCCAGGGGAGACCGAGGAGGAAGCTGTTTGCTTTGGATTTGGTGACTGTGTTTGTGCTGCAACGCCCCAGGAAGACACAGCAGGGAGTGAACTGACCAGTCTGGTGAACTTTTTATATTCCTTTTGGCCTTTTATTACCCTGAGAAGTGGAGGATTTTTTATTTTTAAACATAGCTGAAGGGCTAAATTAGCATTTTGGCAAGGGAAGCAAGGCTGCAAGGCAGCAGAAAGGGAAGCAACTGTCACCTGGAGCCAAAACAGAATGGAAACTCAGGCAGAGATCCCACCAGTGCTGGAGTCCCATCCCCAGTGAAGAAGGCCAGGGGCCCCAGAGAAAAGCCTGCACAAGTGGGTTGATGAGGGTTGATGAGGCACTTGAGGCCATGGTCCAATGGTCCAATGGTTAGGAATATGATGGGATAAAGGTTGGACTTGATGACCCTGGAGGTCCCTTCCAACCATAATGATTCTATGATTCTATGATTCTATGATTCTATAAGCCTTGGCCAGTGTCCCCTGCTGATGACACACAGGCGGGGGGACCTTCTGCTTTTTGTGCATCCTGGTTGGAGCACCCATTAAACACAAACCTGACCACCCATTTTGGCAGGCAGGCAAGGAGAGTGGCACCACACAAAAGGAATTCAGCTGGGTAAATGGTCACATCTCTCTCTTCCTCCATCTGCTCATGCCAGGAGGTAGCACTGAGATCACTGCAACATCATACAGCACCTCTGTGAACAGGCACTGGCTGTGCCTTGGCTCAACACCTCCAAATCCCATCTGACATCGATTACAGAGGTCACATACACCAACACTTCACAGCTCTTCTCCTGAGAGGTAGAGCCCATCCCAACCTGCAGGGTCTGCAGTTGGCCAGGAGCCTTAGCAGAGCATTGCCCTGGGTAGCAAGGTCTCTGGCAAACACCCTTAGCCTGGTTCCTGTGCTGCTGCTCACCTCCCCTTCAGCTCAACAGACACAAGGCTTTGTGGAGCAGTGCTTCAGGAGGCAGCTTTGGTTCAGAGGTATCTAAAAGCTGAAGGTGGTTCACCCCCTGACCACCAGCTCCCACGCCTGTGAAGCAGGCCTGGCTTTGCTCCTCAGTGATGCTTCTTTACCAGTCGAGTTGTTCAGCTCCATAAAAATGCCCTTTTTTATATATTGGTGTGAGACAATACTGATACCCAGTGGCTGATTAAGTTAATTACAGTTGAGTAAATATCCCCCTTGGTCATCTCCAGGAGTGCACCCCAAGGCCTGGCTCCCTCTAACTCTGCAGCCCACAAGCAACCGGCCATTCAGTTCCCACTTCTTTCTGGTGCTCTTCGAGCCAGAATTGCTCCTAGAAACTGAGAATCAAGTGCTGGTTATCCCTACTGCAGAGTCAAAACATTAGCTAAGGCAAAGACTGAACACTTTAATCATTCCAGCATGTGATTTGCATTTGCTTTGCCTGACAAATGCCAAAGAGACATTACCAAACCCAAAGCTGAATCCTGCTGAGGTCATGTTGCGCCTTTTTCCCTGCAGTGTGCTGCACCTGGGTATTGGTTTAAAATGCAAACAGGTATGTTTTATCAATCTGTAGCAGGAAAACCTACAGTTTCACAAGACTAAATAAAACTTGGCTTAGTGTGAATCAGGATTCCAGGCAGAAGGCACTGCAGCCCCCTGTGAGAAAGTTGCTATTTATTTTTCCATCGATATTTTTCCTTCCCAAGTACATTTAATTAATGAACAGCAGAAATAAATCCCTGTATACCACAAACTTACTAGACAGTGTACAGACCAAGCCTCCACAGAGTAAGCCAGTGGGTGAAGGTTGGAATTTCTGAAAACATGATGGAATAAACTACTTAATTATATTAGTTAGAGTGATTGCCAGCATGCAACAATCCTGAGAGCAAACAGCTCCTCAAATTGGCCTGAGGGCAGTGGCGGTTCAATACTTGCAGTTTTAACCATACATTTCAGAAGACTCCTGAACCTCATTAAATGTGTGGTATTCCAAGGGGCTGCCTGTATTCCTGCCTGCATTGATGAGCTGTGGTGATACGGGTCCAGAGCTGCCATTTCTGCTGTGACAGCTCTAAAGGGCTCTCACCTTCTGACTGTCAGAGCTCAGCACAGTGTCTGTCTGCAGCCACAACCCACCTTTAGGGGTTAGCAACAATCCCCAAAGTGCCACAAGGCACTGAGAGGGTGGTTGGGCACTGGAATGGGCTGCCCAGGGAGGTGGTGGAGTCACCGTCCCTGGGGGGGTTCAAAAAACGGGTTGATGAGGCACTTGAGGCTCTGATGGTCTGATGAGTCTGATGGTCTGATGGTCAGGAATATGATGGGATAAAGGTTGGGCTTGATGACCCTGGAGGTCCCTTCCAACCATAATGATTCTATGATTCTATGATTCTAAGGCACCAAATTGTCCTACTTCAATGAGATGTGGAGCTCTGACTGAAGCCAAGGCTCTGTGAGGAGTGGAAGGGGAGTGCTGGAGGAGCCACCTGGTCCTGCAGGAATACCAGGAGATGTTCTGTCTCCACCAAACACCACGTTCCTACAGCATTCACCTCCTCGAAGGAAGCAGTGTGCACACAGTTGTGCCTGGCTGCAGGTCCCCAGGCTTTGGTCTCTGCTGTCTTACTGTGGGTTGTAATTGGGTTCCAGATTTGTCCCTTTTCTTGCTCTTTCCTCACTCAGCTGGTTAGGACCTGATCTGATGGGCTCTGCCACAGGCAGACTCAGAAATGATGCGTTCTTGTTTTCACTGCCTGTTCCAATTGCAAACCCCTTTTGCTGGGCGTTGAGAACGATCCCATGTTCCATCCCTGAACTTGCCTGTGAAACTTAACACCAAAGACTAAGGGTCTTATTTAATTACAGGAGTTTTTTGGTTTTTTTTTTTTCACCAGCATAAGCTGGAGAAAGGTAATTTCCACAGCTGCATTATTTACCTCGGATTTTACTAAGGCTGCTTTTATAGCAGTGCTAGAGGTTAAATCCACTGTTATTTCCTATGTTACTGTATGTTACAGTGCACAGTATTCATTTAATTCAAGCAATAAAAAGATATACCAGCAGCACTGTTTTCCAAAAGAGGAACTTAAATAAAAACAATAAAAGAAGGAAAAAAGAAAAGAAGGAAAGAAGGAGAGAAGGAAAGGAAAAAAAAGGGAAAAAACCCACTTTTTTTCTTAATCCAGTCAGTCTGCCCCTGGAAGGAAAAACACAATATTTGCCTCATTTCTCAGAAGGCAATCAGTAGAAAAATATTATGTAAACTACTAAAAATATTGTTCTTCTGATCTGGGGCATTGCTGTAAAATTAATGACCACCCTGTTGAACTGAGATAAACTCTGACCAAGTGTTTAAAAAGAAGAGCTCAGCTGGTTGCCCCACTACCCCTAAAGCTGTGCATGCCCTTAAGGATTGTGCCAAACCCCATCGTACAACTCCACTGGACACCAACTGCAGAGACCAGCAAGGCTCTATCTGCACAGCCACGTGATGCTGTGGGAGATGAAGTCTCAGGGATGCAGCAGCTGACCTGGCAGAGTTCTCACCACCCCACAAGCCATCCCAGTTCCTCATTAAATAGCTGGGTCGTGCAGTGCTCACAGTTTTCCCAGTGCCAAATGGGTCACAGACTTCCAAGTGCTTGGAGGATAACCAAAAGGCTTCATCCTCAGAACAGCCAGGAGGCTTGAGAGGCTATGAGCTTCACTTCAAGTTGAGTAAAGCTTCTCCCCCACCATGATGGGGGGCAATGAACCTCTGTCATGCATTGAGGCCAGTGGTCCCCACCATGGGTACCATGTCCTGCAGCACCCTGTGGTTCCTGCACACCTTCTGCAGCCACCACCAAAGGGAAGGAGGTCTTTCTTCCCTCCATCTGCCCCCTGGGGTGTCTCCTCTTGGGCTAACAGCATCCCAAGCCTGCAGCCACACGGTGCCAAGGGGAGGAAGATCACAGAATCACAGAATGTTAGGGGTTGGAAGGGATCTCGAAAGACCATCTAGTCCAAGATACCTCCAAAGGACTGACTGCTCCCTACTTCCACCCTCCTTCCCACTGCCAGAGCGACTCATCCACAGACATTTTCCCTTCCCATGCGGGAGAAGATGTTCCCAAACTTGGTAGCATCCTTGCTTCGAGAATTTATCTGGCATTTTGCTGGTGGAAAAGCAAGCAGATCCCTTTCCAAACTTGCAGGCAGGAATGAGCTGCACGTCCCTCGTGCCTCTTGGCCAACTCTAGACAGTGGTTCGCAGCGGGTAGGGTCAGTATAAATAGATACAGAATATCTGGATAAAAAAGCACACATCTCTCCAGCCTGGCAAGGTTTCCAATGAGATCTCCCACAAACTGCGTCATAATGTCAAGAGGATTTTATTCCCTGTAATTGAACTGTGTTCTTGCCTGTGTTCTCTGTCCCGCCCTTCAGTGCTCTCCTCTCTGAAAATTCCTTTGTTCAGCCTAACGAGACATTTCATTAAACACGAAATAATTTCTGGGAGTGGTAATTACAGCCTTTCTCAGATGGATATGTTCTGTTTTCCTTTCTGGTAGCAAAAACAAAGAGAATCCCAGTGTCTTTCATGAGGTGTCAGCTCCAGCCACCCCTGCCACTGCAAAATCCAAACAGGTCGGTGTTGATCAGGTTGAATTTGTTCTACCAAGTGACTGAAGTTGAGTTGGAAGCCAAGGTTTACGTGGCAATGCTCGATGTGATGGTCCATCCTGCCCCCCTGAGCTCTGCTGCCCTTGGGAACAGCTACTTTTTTGCAGTGTTTCATGTTGATCCTATTTCTATTTTCTTCACTGTGAGCTCCGTGCGTGGGAAGGAAAAGGCATGACATCCAGAGAGGCAGTGGGGAAGAGCCAGAGCCCCGATCCCCCACTGCCCTGTCCCAGTTACATCCCAATAAAGCAGAGGTAGCACAAACCTGAATGGGCTCCAAGGTGTGCTCTGATTGTCTGTTCCTTGTGCCAAGCCATTATAACCAGCCCTATGCATGTGTCGAGGGTGGGTTAATAACAGAAATTGCTGCTTTTTTAGTTAATGGGACACTTCATCAAGGTCCTCCTCCTGTGAGGTGCTTTCCTGAGCCCCTCACTTTACAAATCAAAGCAATTAGCAGGGCTGCTAACAAAGCTTGCAAAGGTACGAAGCCCACAGACACCACCAAAGTAGCAACAGAACTTTCAAGAAGGTCCCACCAGTGTCTCCCAATATCTGTGAGTGGTGACATTGCCCCAGGAAGACGTGCTGCTCCCAGCCTGTGTCCCCACTGACAGAGCTGTGCCTGCTCTGTAGGACTGGCTTACCACCAACCTTGCTGGGAATCACCCTTGTGATCTGACTCTTGCTCAGCTTGGTGGAACCAGCAGCAGCCACCTCTGTCCCCATGCCCACTGCACCAGGGTTTCCTATTGAACCTGGTGGCATTCTCAAGCTCACACTCTGCAATGTCCAGTCTCAGTGATATTAACAGCAGCTTCAGAGATATTAAATTCTTTAAGTCCCATGAAAACAGACCTCCAGGTAAAGAAGACAGAGTTTCTTTGTCTGCCCTTGGAAGAAAGGGAGGCTGAGCGTGGGCTCACACCTCTTCCACCACTGAAGACTCCCATAGGTGTTCCCCTGAGGACCCCAGAGCTCAGGGGTGCTCTGGGAATTACTTATTATGAACCTCAGCCCATCCCCACATCCCTTAACCTGGAAGCCCTCCTGGCAGTCAGAAAGCTGAGATTTAAGTCCTTTTCCCCAGCGCATTTCCTGTGTGTGACCTGGGCAAGTCACTTATAATCATGTGAGATCTGAGAAGTACAAAATATCTTAAACTCCCTAGAGTATAGGAGAAACCTAAACATTTCAGAGTAAGACTTCTTCATTTGGATTTTAGCCAAGCTTTTGGGTTTAATACCCTTACATTTGCAAAAAGCTGTTGGAGATCCTTAATGCCCTCCAGAGCGCACAAGCTCGGGTTTATGTTTCAGCTGGAAGCCGATCAACAACTAAAAAGAGTGAAACAGCCACTTTGGTGTGAATCTGAGGAATGATATTTCCAACAAGCAACATGGAAGTGTCCTTAGGGCCACCTACAATCTACCCAGGACATGACATAAAACGACCTGAACGTGTTAGAGATGAGGATGGGGAGACAAAACTTCACGTGGCTCCTTACAGATCCACCTTCCCCAAACTTTTCTGATAGAATTCATGGCCATGCTAGCTGCACTGCTCTTACTACACCTAGCAAATAAACCAGGAGTGAGCAGCTCTGCCCAGCTTGTTTAAAACCACCTGGCAAATTCCAGCTGATGGCTTCCAAACCGTGTCTCTGAATTTATTGGTGTTTCAAAACGTTTTGCAGAAGCACGGTCGGCTGGCAGCGGAGAGCTTTGTCACAGAGAGGGAGCTGGTGCAGAGAGAAGTAACACTGCAGAAAGTTCTTTATACAGGTGCCAGTCCATCAATAACCTCCCTGGGGAGGACACGTTCAGCACAGTTCAAATGGTTGCAAACAACTGTGCTTTCTGCTCAAACACACAGGAGCCGAGAAGGAGTTGAGAAGGAGCTCGAAGCCAAGTGAGCCCGGTCAGATCACACAAGTGAGCTGCACTGGTCCCAGCAAGCCCTGCCTGCTGGGTTAATGGTTTCAGGCTGCCCTGTGCTGCAAGATAGCCAGGTTTGTTTGTTTTCTTTTGATTCAGGTTCTCCCATTTTGGAACACAAAGGACTGTGAGGGCTGCATCCTCACCTGGGCTAAATCACCGCATCACCTTGCCAGCTTACACCACAGCAACCGAGCCCACCAGTAGCTGGTCTGAACTGGTAGTGTGTTGCTGAGTGATGTGTCACTGGAGCAGCAGGGTTTCTGAAGTCAGACACAAATATATCACCTATATCATCAAAAGCCTCAGAGCCTTGTATGATGTATTGATGTAATAACATCTGAGAACACAGGAGCTCTAATGGTGGCAGACATCTGAAATGAAACTCAGGGAAAGCCCATAAAAACCTGGAGCAACGTCTTCTGTATTTCCCAATCATGAACAAGTTGGTGAAGTGACTGGAAAAAAATGGGAAGAGAATTCACCTGCAGTCCTTGGTGGGAGGGGAAGGAGGCAACAAGCACTGCAGTGAGCAGGGCTCTCCCCTTGCACCCGGGTCGTACCCTGGGCACCCGTGACGTGTGAGGGTTTTACTAGAAGACCTCTGAACCTCCTCACCTTCCACCTCACACAGCCCAAGCCAGACAAACAGGTTTCCTCCTCTTCGGCCCAGACAGCTACAGGCTGTGCTGTCAGGCAGTGTAATTCTTCCTTTCACACTCTTTCATCCCTGACCCCTGTTTAAATCCTACAGCTACTGCACGATGACCCCTGGGAGGAGCGGGCAGAGCTTCCCGGTGGTGGGTCACCTCCTGCCACCTCACATCTCTATTTCTTTGAAACTGAGAATTCGGTGTCACTCTGCATCCACCTCAGCGAAGCACAGATGTAACCAAGGAGAAGGAAATGTACTGCTTAGCTGTTGAAAAGGCTGACATGGAGTCAAATAGGAACACCCCTGAGCGGCACCGCACCATCCATCACCCCCCTCTCTCCCCCTGTCCTGCTGTTCCAGTCTCCTCCAGTTGTCAGGAAACACCGGACCAGTAAGAAGCAGTACTTAAACTGTCTCAGTAAGTAAAGCCTAACTACTCAAGATTTCAGTATATTTATGCAATCCAGGCTGGCTCTGGGCCCACGCTAGCTTTATTTATCTAATGTCTGTGCTGTAGGCGATGAATTCAGAGAGAAGGGATTATTAGAAGACAACACGCAGTAAGGGGAGGTAAAAAGTAAGTGAGAAGTCCGGTGGAGCAAGACTTTGCTGTGCTCCCAGCTCTCCTTGGAGTCAGTGAGGGGATCAGCAGAGCTGGGAGAGCTGGGCTGGAAGGGTCCTTGGGCAGGGTCCCTGTCCCAGTGAGGAGCGCAGGGCTCCGTGTCCCCTGTGGACCCTTCTCAGCATAGCAGGAGGCACGCTGAGGATTAGGAGGAATCTGCATAGAAACCTGCTTCAGAATCTCAGAAGAGGGGACCAAGGCAGCTGCTTTGCTGCCCCTGGTGCACTCTCTTCTCTCTCACCTGGGGTACAGATCTTCTCTGCCTAAGAACAGGAGAGGAGCTCAGGATGTGAAGCTTGGGTCTGCTCACTGCACTGGGATGCCATGCAGCCCTTGCAGGGCTGGGTGCTGATCACTAAGCTTTTATCAGTTGACACTGGCTCACAACGTAGATTTTTCACCTCCTGTTCTGTCTATTTGCAGTGAAGGCCCTTGAGGACAGGGAACCCCCCCACCACAAAGCACAACCCTGCCCAGTAAAACACTGTCCTAAGCTGAAACCTCTGCTACCACACTACTGCTCATAAAAGACAGAAGTATATTCCACTAATTGCCTCAACCCAATTAATTATGCAAGAAAAGATGTAAAATGAAAATTAATTCCATGCAACCAGTCCATGGAAATTATCCTGGAACCTTAAATCAGCATTTCCGCAACAATTAGAAGTTCCTCTAGGACCCTTTTAATGTGGGAAGGAGTCCTGAGTCACTGTTTCATTTCACGTTGTCAGAAAAAGCTGTTTCCTAGAAAGAAAACCACTGACAGAGACTTGATAGTTGAATGAAAGTATTTAAATTTCCAACCAATGTGCACCTAGAAGGGAAATACTCACAAGCCAGCACAACAACGGCAGGATTAAAACTGCCATGGGGCTCCAGGGTCTTTGAAATAAAGGAGATACTGGAACAGAGAGTGTGATCACAATAATTAAGGATGGAAAACTCAAATCACAGTAAACCTCTGTATTCTGTTTGCCCTTTGTTATTCACTGTGGTCTGACACCCTTTGGATTCAGGGAGTCCCGTGGCTCCAAATGATGCTTTAATCACTAGAATCAGAGTATGGTATTTTCCTACCCCTAATTTTGATATCTAAATGAGGGAAAGGAGCTGTTTGCTTTTGTTTATGGATAAGTTTAATTCCTGAATTCTTTACCCAATTCTGAAGCAAAACAAGAAAAGCTCCAGTCAGAGCAAGGGGTAAAATTCTGCCTATTCCTGACTGGGCATTATCTCATCAAAGCTATTTGCCACCAAGCACAAACTGCCAAATAATTTAATATTAACTAATATTAACTCCAGACTCCAAACCACCTAGTTCTCACATAAACCTAGATGGTTCATTTAAAACCAAGTTACCTCTAAACTTGTCCTGCTTTAGGAGCAGAATATCAGCTCCCAGGTGTTGCTGCAGGAACAGAATTTGAGCCATGCATTTATACCTCACTACACTCACTTTCCCCCCCCTCTTTTCTTTCTGTGAGCTCTAGACAGGGGGAAAAGTGCAACGTAAGGAACTTGCATTGCTGGGGCCTTAGTAATATCCGTCAGTAAACCTGTAATTAGATAGGGAGTAGTATTAATCTTGTGCATTGCCTGAGGGACATTGCCAACATCCAGCAAAACCTCTATTGATGAGGAAGGATTCCAAGCATGCCTGTATGAAAAATGAAAGAGATGAAATATTTACTTACTTCACCCTTCCCTCAACCACTCATTCTCAAGCAAGAAACACTCTGGACCCCAACAGAGTAAATCTTCTCCTAACAGCACACCCTTAGCACAAAAGGCAACGCGTGCTAAGCCCTTCAGTTCCTCCCCGAGCGCCTGTTGTAACAGGTTACAAAGAAACCTCAGTGGGTGATGTTTTTGGGTGTACAACTTATTAACTGAAAATGAGTTAATGGAATGAGAATAGTTAATGCAAACCAAGGTATTGGTCAGTTGTGATAATGGAAGTCACAGCCTTCTCATCCTAACGCATGATTCATAACGCATAGCTCATTAATCTGGCACCAGTGATGTGATTTATAGATGTCCTTTCACTGCATGCTCCACCCTTGTTTCCTGGAGGAGAAGGAATAAACTATTTTATACAGAGGTACACATTTTTTTCAAATGAGTCTGTATGGTGAGAGGTTATTCTGGGCTATTACAGACAGCTGAAACACCCCAAAACAGAGTTTTCTTATTGAAAAGGCATGTAATTAAACCACGTGATGTTGTTTCTGTTATACCTAACTGCCAATTTCATCACTTTCTATGACCTTTTTTTTCTTGCTTTTTTCTTTGCAATCGTCTGCCTTATTATTCAAGCTCTGAAAATAGAAAAAAAAATGCCAGTAGATGGAAGTTGACCACAATCCTTTCTATAGCTGTTCACACCTTTCAACAGAAAACAGTCATGAATTTCTTTTACAAATGTGAAGAGCAGAATAGAGACAATATTGCACATTTTTCCTTTCAGGCTTTTGATTTTATTTCTCAGCCAACTGCAGGTATCCTTGAGAATATCATACCCTGACAACTGCTATTTCCCTGCTTATCTTTTTTCAGAGTGAAGCAAAATCCTGGATTTTAACTTGAATGGAACAAGAATTTTCCCCCACTGGTGTGAATTAGCACTGCTCGGGCTCAGTAATTATAAAATGTGATGAGTTGGACAACTAAAGGCAACAAGGCATCAGCACCAGGGTCTTGCACATCACTGCTTAATGCAGGGAAGAATTTAAGTGTGCACTTAACTTTAAGCTAGCGAGTTGTTTCATTGATATAAATGTGTCTGTACGAGAGAATTAGCATTAATTATGCACCTAAGTGCTTTGCATATCAAGGCCAAACTGTTTTGCAGCTCGAAGGTTTGAGACCGCAGGCTCGGAGCCACCCGTGCTGTCCATGACTCCTTCCTTGCATGTGGCCAACACCACTGACAGAGGATCGGTCGCCCACATTAACATCATTCATTACTAATTTTCAAACACTAACAAGCGTGAATGCCGTATCTGTTAGGACTCAGAGGAGAAATCCAACCTGCCTGCTCCATTTTCCCTGAGGGAATCCCACCCACTATGTCACAACCATCATTTTCAGCGTTTAACTTCTCATTTAAGGAAAAAAAAAAGGGGCTGCCACAGAAATGAATGGAGCCCAATGTGTCCCCGTGTGTATCCGCGGGAGCGCTCGGAAGTGAGCTCCACGGCTCAAGCACGCCTGTGATTTAGTGCAGCTTGAATCCAAACGGGCCAGTCTCATATTCTGTGACAAACGTTTTTCCTCCAAGGAAATGGCAGGTTCTGAAGTCCACCCATTGCAGCAGTAAGTTGTGGAAGCTCATTAAAGGGGCTCTCAGGAGGGCGGCTGGATTAGTCAAACCAGTAAAACACAAAGTACATTTGCCAGTCACTTTGCCAACACCATTATATTTTCAAACTAAGGCTTTACACTTTGCTGTCCAAAGTCCTTTAAACTGCTCTTCCCAAGATGCCCAAGCAGCCTGGGATTGGGTATATGTTATAATTATATTTTTACTCATGCTGAGCCCGTGTAAGATCTCTGCTCTAAGAGGATGCTGAGCCAACCAGAAATACCCAAGTGCTTCCAAGAACAGGTACAACTAAGCGAGGGATTTCTTACCCATCCCTCCCCAGCTCAAATACACCCTCCAAGCTGGTCCCAGTCATCTTCTGAGTGCTCAGCTCTGTGTTACTACAGCAAGGCTGGCTTGAGCAATCCCTCTGCTCTCCATAGCTGTTCCTCTCACTCCCACTCTCCTTTTCTCTGGGTGATTCAGCTGTCCATGTGGCCTCACACTAACCAGGGCTGTGAAGCAACCTGGCTATGTAAAACCAACCAAGCCACTCAAGCTTGCAAAAACCCCAAGTTAAAAAAAATAGCCACTCAAACCAAGTCATCTTGCAGCTCCACACTGGGTAGGTGCTTGTTTGGCTGCAGGTTCAGATGTGGTTCTTGCCCCAACCATCTCCAGGTTTGCCACACAGAAACAGCTGAGGAGCCCCTGGACCTGGCTGATGGCTGTGGAGCTGCTGGGTTGCTCCAGTACAGCACTCCCAGACTCCTGAACCACACATGGAAAAGAGGAAAGTGTTCCCAGGACCAGGCTCACCCAGTCCTACAAGCTCAGTATGAAATAAAATACTCACTGTGACCACCAGCATTGCTGTAGCCCTCCTTCCTTCCTTCCACTAACAACAAGGGACATGCTCAAACCTGGTGGTGGGCTCCATCTACAAGATAAATTGCTCTCTAGACTTGGTAGAAGAAGCTGGAGAGTGGGCAGTCACCCAGAGTTTCCATGTATAAATGTTCTAGAGGATTTTCCCTGCGTTAGCTTAGATGTCCCTGCTAAATTCTGTGTATAAAACTATCAGCAATACAGCCAGACAGATCATTAGAATCCCACATTTGTGCTCAAAAAGTTTGGTCTCTATAAATATGATTCAGAAAGCCTTTGGGCCCTTTAAAATTCCATATGCTCTCCTACCATTAAAGGGCTGCACCTCCCTGGAGGCAGCATAGCAGGGACTAAAAATTGATCTTACTACTTAAAGCCTTTGAGAACCAACTTTGCTGTCTCAGAAGGTCATTTGGGGAATCTCATACCAAATTCGTGATTATAGAATCATAGAATCATAGAACCATTACGGTTGGAAGGGACCTCCAGGGTCATCAAGTCCAACCTTTATCCCATCATATTCCTAACCATTACCATTCTTGCACAGCTTAGGGAGGGAGGAGACTACTTTGAGTAATAACAATAATAGTATGGACTGATACAGGAGTGCAGCATCCCGGGCAATGGGATCAAGAGGGTCTGGAGCAGGAGTGTGGGTATTGGTAGGTTTCCCACAGGGAGCGTAGCTCCCTCAAAGCAGCCAACCTCTTCCCACAGAGGTGGGAAGTCCTGTACCCAACCCCACAGAGCTCCTATCAGCTGGAAGGTGGGTGGTGCAGCAAACAGAAGTAATTCATCAATTCTGGGATTTTGGCAAGCGAATCCATGATGAGCAAAACTACCAAAGGCTCATTTTCCACTTGTCTGACTCCCAATCTTTCTCCACCCCCTTTTGCCCATGTGAATCTCTGATGTTTAATAAAAGGTGAGCTGCTTGGCCTCCTCCCTCAGCCTGGTGCTAACAGGGGCTCTCCCATTCATTCCCCTGCCACCTGCTTTCCCCGAGCTTGTAGGAACAGATCCCCCTTTGAGATCTTCACCCTTTTGCTAAATTTGGTTGAAATTGGCCAGCGAATTCAAAAGCTATTAGACACACACATACACCCCCAGAGGCAGTGTGATCACACAAGACTCATTTCCTTAGGATATTAGGCAAAAATGCCTCGTCGAAAGCTTTTTGATGTTTGGTGCTCCTCTCTCCGTTTCCTGGTTCTGCGTGAAATGCCAGGGAGAACCAAAGACATCACAAGTAAAAGCCCATCCCCAGAAGACTGTTATTAGCCTTGTTTCTAGAGCAACTCTTGGCTGTATATCAAACCAGATCCTCCTCCCCCTCTGGGGTTTGCTCACCTTATGCAGATCTGTGGGTGGCATCTCTTGAGGATCGCTCTCCGCAGGTCCTGCTTGCAACGCTGCCGACGCCGAGCTGCGTATTTTTAGCTCTCTGTTCCAAGTCAGAACATCAAT
The DNA here is from genome assembly GCA_013398125.1 of Aegotheles bennettii. Taxonomy (NCBI): domain Eukaryota; kingdom Metazoa; phylum Chordata; class Aves; order Caprimulgiformes; family Aegothelidae; genus Aegotheles; species Aegotheles bennettii. The sequence continues at coordinate 1,991,374 of VZRW01007566.1, read as the reverse complement.
GCTATCGTTCCTATTGCTCCCCTTGACTCTTCCGTGAGCCTGGCCATCAGGAGGAACATTCCACTGGTTCAGCAATAATGTTACAGCAAGATTTTGCTCCAGATAGCCAAATCAGTTTAGAAACAGCCTTTGATATATCAGGGACTTGAACTAATTCTGAGTTGTTAAGAGGAAATGATGGAAACTAAAGCTGTCCTTTGGAAGGCTGAGCATCATCTGTACAAATACCAGCAGGACTCTGTCCCTCTGGTCATTGCGTTGCTAATTGCAGGTGAAATACAGCCACGGCAGCACTGGCACACCAGGCAAGATGGACAGAGAAGTGAAAACCAAAGGCCAGACGGGGCCTTCTGGAAAGAAGCATGATGTGACCAGGAGTGCTGCTGTCGGTCCAGCATGATGTGTTCTGGATTTATCACCTGTGCTAGAAGGGATGGCAAGAACCCTTATTGAGAGGTGATTTCAGACAACTTCCACTCGTGGTCGAGCCCTTAGACAGGCAGACTTTGATGGAGGCTTTGAATCCTGCTGTTGGGCATGTTCTCTGATATTTAGCTCTAAGGTAGCTTAACTTTAAGCCTGTTCATAGCAGAATTATTGTAAGACCTTAACCCCAGAACCAGGAACCAAATGCTGGTCCAAAAAGCCCATCCTCAACTCATTTCACACTCAAATTCCTCCTTCTGGGAGATGCTGAACCACCTCAGTTCTCATTTGTTTCAATGGGAGTTGAGGCTGCTTGGCAGAATACAGGATCAGACCTGTACAGTCGAAAACTGCTACAGTACCTGAAGAACCAGCTTTAAAATGAGGAGCAGAGAGCCTGGGTCTGAGCTGGGAGCTGAATCCGTAGAGGGAGGCAGCAGATCCATGCTCCAGTTAATTATATTAAATAATACCTTCTAGTAGATACAGAGATCGCTCTTCTACCACCGCTGCCACCTCTGTGCCAATTATGCTAACTGTGGGTTTCTTTGCAAAGGCGGAAGCGAGAAATCACATTGAAACTGCAGGAAGAAACTTCAGTGGGCAGAGGGTAATTACCTGAGCTGGAATCCAGCCAAGGGGCTGGAGAACCCCTACCCTGGCTGTGAAGGATCACAGGAGCATTACACCCACGGCAGAGCACGTCTCGAGCTCCACGTGTGCTGTCTGAGAAGGCAGCATCTCCTGCAGTGTTTTCAGAAGTCTTTGTTTTCCCATTCTCTGCCTTCCTGAAGAGACAGAATGGTGTTCTTCAGATAACCACACCACAAATGGAGAGTGATTAAACCACAAAGATCTATTTTAAATGAACATTAGGGATCTAGCTGAAACCCACAAACCCGAGGAAACGCTCCAGAGCGGCTCTCCCCACCAGAACCCGGCACACGGTGCACGCCAGATAAGAACACTGCACTTTTTATTTGGTAAATTTAAAAACCACCTCTTGGGCGACCTCTCAGTATCTCTTGCAGCTGCAGCACAGACAGCCGAGGTGGGTGGATGCAACCACAAACCTGAAATTTCCCAGCTTTCATTTTTAATTCAGTTCCTTAAAGTTCTTGGAGGGAAGGGATGGGCTTTGGGGTTGGGTTTGGGTTGGGTTTTTTTTTTTTTGGGTTTCTCTGCCAATTTAAACTTCTTTTTATTATGCTCAGTGCTATGTTTAGGCCTCTCTCCAAAGACTGTCTCCCAAAAATTAAGAGACAATTTTATTACTACGCAGAGGAACTTCAAAAAGGGATCTGATAGTGGGGGACTTTTCAACCTTGCTTAATGAGATCTAATGACTGGAACTTGCAACTAGACATATTCGACCTTAAATTAAGATGTAATCTTCTAGCTGTGAGGGTAATGACATACTGGAACAATTTCTCATGAAAGGTAGCCTCAGCATTGCTCAGAAATGTTATACTGAAATCAGATATCATTCCAGAAAACAGTACCTAATTTGGGTCTGGGTGAAGGTCTAGGGGCTGGAAGCAGATGGAAGGGAAAGGGGATGAGATCAAGCTGGATGTTTATCTGGGGTTTAGGGCTGGGAAAGTCTGTATCACCCCATGTATCGCTGTCCTTCCCTGGCCCCGAGGAGAAGACGACTGCCCACGTTGCTCTCAGTGCTCTGCAACCCCATCCCATGATCCCGCAGCTTTGGCAAGAGGCAGAAAGCAGCATTTCCACTGATGGGAAGTTCAGGGAGAGGGGAGTCCTTCCGGGAACATCTAACCCGGGTGCCTGGTTGTAGCCAAAACCTCTTTAGACTCCAAAAGGGAGAAGTCTTTTCGTGTCTCTTCTTCAGCCCTCCTGGCACTGTATCTGCTCTGGGTTTGCAGGGAAGGGCTCCCCACAGAGAGCCCCAGCATCCTGCTGGTCAGAAAAGATATGGGGGCGAGTTCCCAGCATGGCACACAGAAGGGCAATTTGTCATCAGTCAATGAGATTTTGAGCTGACTTCCATTTACTTCTCTGCATGAGCCCAGGTCCTGGTCACTGAAATGGGAATAACCAGGTCTGGAGTCAGGGACACCCAGAGGACTCTGCAGAGGGTGTTCATTTTGAAGCAGGACCCAGCGTGCTGGCTGAGGGCCAGCAGGAATGCTCGGAGAAGACAAAATCTCCCTCTTTGACTGCTCAGAGTGGAGGAGCACTGGTTAGCAAATAGCCAGCAGTTACCAGTGCAAGGTGCCTGGGAGAGGAGAGCTGTGCTCCACTCAAGCTGGGATGGAGCATCAGAAGTCATCTGCTCCTTCCCTGAGCGCCTGCTGGGAGCACCAACGATGATAGATTATGTCAGTGCAAGAGCACTCATCTTGCTCTATCTCCTCCATATGCAAATGTCAACCAGGCATGGAGAAAGGTGCTGCACAGGCTGTCAGGAACCACCTAACCTCACCCCCTGGGAACCGGGTAAGGGATTGAGGAGAAACAGCAAAAATCCTGCTGGAGGCACTGCCCGGATCCCCCACACCACAGGGGCACACGGGATCAGCAATGGTCCTGACACATTCAATCCACACACAAATATCTATATATATATACACATATGTTAGTGCAAGGAAGGATTCAAAACAGAGGGAGTAAAAATGCCCCTGCTGATCAGAAAGACGTTATTCTTCTAAAAGACCATCAGAAATTGCAGCTTCTGTATCATCCAGCAGGCAACATGCTTTCTCCTGGGGGCAGTCAGTACCCCAGGGTACACACATGCCATGTGCTGGACTCATTTTAGCACTTCCCAAACAGAACTGCTGCATTAAACTACCTGGAAGGCCCAGCTCAGGTTATGTGATCTCTCCAGGCTGCTTTCACACCCCCCCACTGCCCCCCAGGCCCTGGCCTCTTGCTTTTCCCTCCTGAATGGAGATGCATGCTTCTCCCTCCCCATATCTCCAGCTGGCTCTAGGACTCCACCATGCACCTTTGGAATATTTAAAATGCCAAATTGGAATTTTTATTGTTTTTTTTAACCACCTCCAGAGAGTCTGACTGAATGGCTGGGGGGGATTCCTGTCAGCAGGACTTCTGCAGGGGCAGAGCTAAACCAAAGGATAAAACCCAAAAGGGACAGGTTTAAATGAGATTTAATATCTGAAAACATAATGGGATAGGGGAGGAACAGCACTTGCTTTTGTGCTTCAGAGGGGGCTTGTTGAGAAGAGGCCCCGATGGTTTGGTTTGCCCTAGACAGACTCTGCAGCTTTGGCTCTTCTGCTTTTTAATCTAAGATTCATCCCATTCACTCTGCCCTCCTCTAAGAGATCAGGGATGTCTGGACAACTGTCAGGAGAACCAGGCTGGTGATTCAGTGCACCGGGAAAAGGGGTGATGGAGCCTGGACCTCACTGCTCTGCCCTTTCCAGAAGTTTCTGTCCTGCAGAGGAGCTGTGGGACATCAATGTGGACACCAGCTGCCCTCCTGCAAATCCCCACAGCTCAACCCAAACCACCCGTGTCTGGGGTTTGGACCTGTTCTTTCAGCCAAAATGCAAAGTGAGGGAAAAAAGCATAAGGTGGTGTTTTGTTTTTCCAGTTTGTAACTATTAAATACATACAGAGTCTATGAGCACTCGGAGGTCTTTGCAAAGGAAATTACCCTCACGTGGATTTATGAAGTGTTTTCAATATGAAAGAATGCAAACCAGCAGCACAAAACCAACTCAGCACAAAAACAAGGAAAAAGAAGAAAAGTCTGGGGGAGTATTGTNTGAGGAGAGGCTGAGGGAGCTGGGGCTCTTTAGCTTGGAGAAAAGGAGACTGAGGGGGGACCTCATCCATGGTTACAAATATGGAAAGGGTGAGGGGCAGGACGATGGAGCCAAGCTTTTTACAGTGCTGACCAATGATAGGACAAGGGTCAATGGATGCAAACTGGAGCCCAGGAGGTTCCATGTGAATATCAGGAAAAACTTTTTCACTGTGAGAGTGCCAGAGCACTGGACCAGGCTGCCCAGAGAGGCTGTGGAGTCTCCTTGGCTGGAGACATTCAAACCCCGCCTGGATGCGTTCCTGTGTGATGGACTCTGGGTGACCCTGCTCTGGCAGGGGGGTTGGACTGGATGATCCTTCGAGGTCCCTTCCAACCCCTAGGATTCTGTGATTCTGTGATTCTGTGAAAAGAAAATTAATTCAGGCCCATCCATATGACAACAGCAACAGCTCTGCCTTGAGATCCAGCAGTCAGTCAGAGCTCCTTCCACTGCCCCTTCTTACCACCCACACCTGGGGTTTCTTTTACAAACAAGTATCAAGACAATCTCCAAAACATTTACATTTAAGCACCATTTCTACCAAAATAACTGAATCTGCTCCTATTCTGAGAGGCCTGAATTTGATTTTATAGAAATTTGTAGGGAAGAGTCAAAATAACTGGTGAGTGTAATGGTCTAATGGTCAGGAATATGATGGGATAAAGGTTGGACTTGATGACACTGGAGGTCCCTTCCAACCAGAATGATTCTGTGATTCTAAGCAGTAAGTGTCAGAAAAAAAAATATATGTCTGAAACGTTTAACACAATCAGGTCATTCCTGCAAAATTTTTCAGTCCTGGTGCTGCTCAAACCAGTTCTGTTGGAGATGTCTCGGAGCTGCTCAGAGGTGACAACTTTGCAGGTGGAGAAGCATTGCTAGTGGCATTCTGCTGAGCCAGCTCCACTGATTCCCATTATGCTGGTAGGTGAGAAGCCCTTAATTACCACCACTTCTCACTTTCCTGGCTATTTTCACTGCTTTGCTGGATGGAGAGAGGCTCTCATAAATTTTAATGAATTAAAAAAAGAAGTAGGGAAGTGAGGAATGGTCATGGAGGCTCCACAAATCACCCAAAGCCCCCAGCACATGAAGGCATGTCATCGTTGTACACACTGCCTGCGATCCAGTTTAGAGCTCCTGATATTGTGAGAAAGGAAAGGGCCAGGTCAGGATCCTTCCTTAAAGGAAGAAAAAAGAAGAGCTGGAAGCAGGCAGGAATGTCTTCCAGTAACACATGCCTTTAGAAGGATCCGATAAATCTTGCCCTGGATTTATTTGAAAAGGAAAATTCACATAAAGACACTCCCTTGATCAACATAGCTTGAGTGGCTTATCTTTAAATCAAACCCAAAAGCTCCAAGGCACACATCTTTGAAATCTGAGCTTTAATGGCATTAAGAGACTCAGAGACCACCAGTTTCAGACTCAGATCCTGAAAAGCAGGACTTGAACCAAGCTGGTTGATTGTATCCAGAACAGCATTTTTTGTCTTCAACTTGGGGGAGGCTGGAGAGCGAGGGGTCAAGTAGGACTGAGATTTATTTACTGGCACTGAAAAGTAAACACCAGGCATTATACTGATAACAACCTGGCCCTGACAAAGGCCATTGGCAAGGCACATTCTTGAGAAGGAAGAGTTTTGGTTGCTATATTTCTGCTCTGCTAAGGGGATAGACAGTAAAGCAATTACATTCTTGAGAAGTACAGACACAGCTGGGAGGGAGCTGCCCTGTGTTTAAAGTGGCAGGGGAGGTGGAAGGGTGGGCAATGACTGCAGCACAGCAGAGGCAGGATCTGGGCTCAGCTCTTTGCCAGCCCCCCTTTATTTCATTGCTTGATATAAACAGGGCAACAACTCCACCTTCCAAAATCCAGTAGAGAAAATGAAAGACTCATTAGAGAGCTCAGGTATCCTCACCAGATGCAGAGCTTCAGTGTGAGAGTTTTGTTCTCACCTGCATTTATACACAGTTACACTCTTCTGTAGTATTCATCCATCCATCCATCCATCCATCCACCATCCATCCATCCATCCCACCAGCATGAGTGAGAAAGAAGCTCATTCGGGAAAGGCATTTCAAGGAAAATCCTTTGGGTCGGCTTTGAGCAAAGAACTGGGAAGGACTTTGCCAGAGAAAGAAAATACAACTGAAAAGCCTTCTGCTGGGAGGTTTGGGAAGAGCAGTACAGACACGGGCAGTGCGTGCGTGTTGCTGGGGGCACAGCCCTGTGGGAGGCAGTGGCAAGTGCTGGAAGCATCCCAAACCTGCAAGGCAGTCCCCAAAGCACCAGGGTTTTACCAGCCTGCTCCTGCTCCTCGCTCACCCACTGTGTCTCCAGGCCTGAGCACACAACTATCCCAACAGAGTTTCACTGCAGGCAGAGGTGTGCCCAGCCCTGGCACCGGGGTGAGCTGCAAAAGCAAGAGGAAGGTGTCTCAGAGGTGCAGAATGGGGCTGCTCTTGACACTCTGCACCTCCCTGCCTCCCCAGGAGCAGCCGGTGTTGATGAAGCAAGGCCATGCTCACCCTGATGAGCCCTTCCTACCTCCTGCACCACAGGGCAAGTGCTCCTGATGCAGGATGCCATAACTTCAGTGAGGCTCTGCTGACTCACTCTTCCTCCCGCAGCTCATGATGGGAGGTTCTCTGCCTTGGAAGCAGCTGTGTTTAGGGCTTAACGTTTGTTGACACACCTCAAGTCACACGTTGGCAGATCTGTGCAACCTGTCAGCCAGGGTACTGAGGCACATCACAGGCCCAGCATGGCTGCAATGCACCAGCATCTTCCTCACCCCAACACGGATAACCCAGAGTTGCTCCATTTGCATTTGAGAATTGGCTTTTTCCATCCTCTCAGCAAAGATCTGTCCTAGGCTGAAATGGAAGATGAGTCCTGTGATTGACACATTTCTAAATTAGCTCTGCCCAGCCAGTCCTCTGGAGCCAGGGAACAGCTTCACCTCTTTTAGATCAGCATAAAGCAGATGGGAAGGAAAGCTCTAACGTTAGGGGGTAAATGGGGCACTGAGCAGCACAGAGGTGCTCTCTTAATGCTGTCATTGCTGTTCAGGATTCAAAATGTTCTCCTAGCACAGTAACTGTCTGTAAGAACTGGGTACATGGGCCTCCTGGGGTAGGCAGGCTGCTCCTATAGCATCTTGATGCTCTGGATTACATTTTCCCACTATATTTATTTTTTAATACATCTTAAGTGCATTTAACTTTTATTAAGTGACATTTAATGTAAAGAATATATAATACTTATTAAAGGATTGTCTTCTGTACCAGAAGGCAAAAGATACAGTAGCTTTCTGACTACCCTTGCTCAGTCACAAACAGGCAGGACACCATGGATCTCAAAATGGGGCTGCAGGAAGTTCTCCTGCCCAAAAACTTCATTTCTTGTTCTAATACATGTGCTTTTCTCAAGTGCAGATGTAAATGGCCTGGGGGCAGGGGCCTGCAGCCTCAGTCCTTCTGAGCAAGGGCACAGCCACACGCAGAAGATTGAAAAATTACTGTTTTTCTTAAGCATACAGCTGTAGGGAAATTTCTTATGTTCTCATCCCAACCTGCTTCCCTTTACTTGTGAATTTAACTGTTTACCTTAGAACAATTTCTGAACAAAAATACGAAGAGGTTTTAAATGCATGATTCTCCTAAGCAAGGGTGATGGCTCACTGAATGCCCTTTGTTGTCACAATCTTTTCATCTGCTCCACGTTTCTGATTTTCTTCATTTTAAGGAACCTTAATGCACAGCACGGTTTGATAAATTTACATCTCAAATTACTCTGAGAATAAGCACAATTTAATACTTTGTATATTATTTGCAAATTTTATTAACATTTGATGACAATGTGCCTTGGCTGGGAGCCCAGAATGCACAATGCACCTGTCAAAAATGAAGAGGCCTTTATACCCATTGCTTTCTGTGTGATGTCTGCATTAATCATCACAATTTGCTCTTTTTTTTTTTTTCCTCAACAAAGAAACCTAAACACTGGGTTTGGGCTGAGGTCTGTTGAAGTTATTTATGGGTGCCCTGACAGACCGAACTGCTGGCTGAAATTGAATCTGCAAAATGGATTGGCCAGTACATTAATGCAGTTTGCCACCTTTTTCGGATGAAAATAGAGGAGAAATTAGTTTGATGGGAGAAAACACCTGGAAAAAGCAATAGAGTATTTGTGCCAGTCACTTCTGTATGGAGAAGCAGCTCTCTTGGCTGCTGATCTCAATGGCTGCGTTTCGTCTCAATTCAACTTTTATATGTTTGGGGTAGGTGGGTCTTAATGTTGGAAAAAAATGGTTATTTGGTAAAGTTCCTGCCTACAAACCAAAAGTACATCCCAGTTTTCCCACTGGGCTACCACACAACCAGATTCAGATAACACTGGTAGACTAGATAGGGCAAAAACATCTCCAAGAACTTTGTGCCAAAGCAGGTCTGTTCCCAAGAGCCCACTCTTTGCTTAGCACAGGTGCTGGGATTCCTACCGTTTTGTTTGCACAGGGCAGTTCTGCAGGAACCTAAACCTGAAGAAAAGTGGTCACTAATTCACCAGTGCTCTCACGACTGAGACTGAGACACAGCCAGTGTCTGCTAAGGAAGAAGAACACGCGCCGTCTCGTTGCGTGCCATCAGACAGACAGGTTGCTGTAGGTGAAATAGGGAAAGTAGCAGTAAGAAAACCCAGTGATATTTCAACAATTTTCTGGCTACAGAGACCACACTGCAACATCCACCAATATGGAAACACCCCAAGGCACTTTTTTTCCCCCAAATAATAAAGATGGCGTTGACAGGTGACAGAGCAGAGTCTTCCCTACTGAAAGATGGATGAAGAAAGTCTTGATGTCAATCCATGCTGCAGCTCCTTCAGAGCAAGGGAGCTAAAGGAGCAAGAGCACTTGCACAAAAGGCCAACACAAGACAGGGAGTCTCTCTGTTCAAACACACAATTGCCCTTTATGATTGTGTGTTTCTATGGTTCTTTTTGAACATTTATGTTCATTTTGTATTATTAAAAAATGCAAAGCTCATCGTTAGTCCTGTAAGCTGCCGACATAAAAGAAGCACTTCTATTTGCTTTAGCCAGCAGCATGGAGGAATTTAATGTATGATTAGGTCATGTTTCATATTTTGATCCTAAATAAACCAAGAAGCATCTGAGATTATGGAGAGCTCAACCTCAGCTTCTCTCTTTAACTTCAGCTTAGGCACCTGCGCTGGTGCAACAGGTTCATGGTGCTGTTGGATCAGAATGGGGGATTTTTACCCTCACTTCACATGCCTGCAGGTACCACCAGAAAAGCAACAGGCTCTGGCAACAGAAAATCTCCAATGTGTCCATCATTCACTTCCCAGTTCTCCCACGGAGAGGATCCCAACTTCCATCTATTCCCTGTAAGAGAGAAGAGCGCTCCCTCCTTCCCCCTCCAAGTCAGCCTCCGCTTTCCCTGCTCAACTCCCTTTCTTTTAACATTTTCTTTTATTTACACAAATTCCTCAGTGATTTTTTTCATCTTTCTGGACACTGCTGAACTACGTTTTGTGAAAATGTTTAAGGAAACCTCAGTTCTGTTTATATCTCTATATGGAACAGAATGCAGTAGGTAGCACAAAATAAACTTTCCCAGAATCCTTATAAATCTGTCTAGTTTCACAAAATTGTTCTGCGTGGGAGAATGGTGAGGTCACCCCGAAGCCCTAATTGCCAAACTCCTTTGGCAATCTTTCCCACCTTCTCCTTGTCCTCACCCCTCTGCTCCCCTTCCCCACTCCATTCTTTCATCATTCCCGTTGTTCCTTTGTTCATTTTAGTACTAATTTCAGCACACCTGGAAGGAAACGAATGATGGCAGCTTAAAATAGCAATGATGAAGACCTTAAAGAAAAGCACGTGGCAAGTCTGAGCACTAAAGAAGTTCTGCTTGTAGCCCGGTGTGCATTTTGTCCTGAGCAGAAGACCTCTTCCCACCTATCAGTTCAGATCCTGATTTCCAGGAGCAGTGGCACTCCACAAAATCAGAATATGCAGCAACTCCTTCTCAGCAGGTTTCCATCTTTAACCTTTTTCTAGAAGCTGGAAGAGCGGTGCTAGAGCTCTGCATTCAGTAAATCCCACTGCATAAATAATCCTGCTGAAAGCATAACCAAAGCTCTGTTGTGCTATCATGCTGCAGAGCCAATAAACTAAAACAACACTCATGAAATCACTTAACCAAGAGAAGCTTTCCCAGTCTTGTTTTATTAGAAGAATGGCATTCAACTCTGATCCCAAAAAGCAGCAATCATGCTGCAGTATTAATAAAATGAACTTCAGCAGTTCCACAGAAAAACATGCACTGAGGTTCTCTTAAAAAAATTCCCCAGCTAGCAGTGTAAGGAAAAATATGTGTAATGCCCTGATATAACTGACAAGAAAAACAGAGAAAAAGATTTATAGAGTAAATTCATTAAGCTTTCAACTCACATTCCATCGTTCTGGAGTCCAACTCAAATTACTGTATGAAAGCTCTTTCTCATGGAACTAGATGAAATTTAAGATTACTTTTAATTACAAAGGGTGTGGGAGAATGTTTTCATGGGAGACAAATACCTCTACACCTCTTACCAGTGTGGATTTAAGAGGTTCACAACAAACAGAAACTGATTTATGAGCATTGGGGCATCATTGTGTCAGGCTGCAGCGTGGCCTGAAACTTAATTTCTTTACTTTTACTGCCACGTATATATCTTTTGCAAGTTCTAATTGGAAATTAAAATGGCACAACTTTTATGGGAGGAAAGTTTATTACTGCTAATGGTTTTCAAAACTAGGCTACAGAAAAATATTAAATGTGGTGATGATGTGTTCTTTTTAATTTAAATTTAGTTGTACTTCCAATAACGTTTTACATAAGTCATGGCACTGTCAAATTGTTTCTCTGGTTAATCAAATGCATCCTGTTTATTGAATAAATAGTGGTCTCAACCTTGCTTTTATTTGAGCATGAACAATTGTGTAGGAGCTATTAGCTCACACCCAGGTTGCACCCCTTCTTTTTATCAAGATTGTCCAAGTTTGCCAAAAAGAAACCCTTTCTACTATTGCCTCTAGCCCTGCCAAACTTCAACCATTCTGCTGAAGCCTTCCACATTATGTACTGATTTTTATTTCCCTAACCAAATGGTTCAGCAGCTTCATAGGAAAAGGGTTAAAACAAAGCAATAACCACCCCCCCCCCAGCAACCTGTCATTAAAGCCAGGTAACACAATACATGTGCCCAGGGGTCAGCTCTGGGTTAACTGTGACATTGCTGAACATCCAAGAACTTGACTTTGCAGAAAAATCACCATCTCCTGCCTGTATGTAACAAAACATGAGCATGTGCCTGGAGCATTCGTTTGCACACATTCACACCCAGCTGGAATTGATAAAAGAAGAAATGAAATCCACTAAAATGCAAACTTTTGCACACACAAGCACAGAGCATCTCTCTCCGAGGTGTGGATGCTCTGCATATGGAGCCAAGATAAAAGGGAGAAGTCAACTGAGGTTGATGAATTAACAATTCATGTACCATTTAAAACTTAAACTATTTTCTTTTTTGATGGCTTCTGCATAAAGATGTAAAATATGACTTTTGCTTATTGCTTTTTGAAATTCAACAGGCAGGAACAAAAGTACAAAAGAGAGCAAAATTCTTCAAGTGTGATTTGGGCTGCCCCAACCCCAACCTGGCCATAGCATGCTGGCACTTTGTGCTATACATCAAACATTATTTATCACTGGGTCTTGTAAATACAGTATCAGACTAAATTCTGCAGACAACCTTTTTTGCCCTCTAACTTCTGTCTTCCACCCTATTTTCAACTTTTACCAAGGGTGGAGAATGGCCGTAGAAAACACCACGATGCAATTACAGGGTCATTAAAGCCAGCATAAGTCACTGCTGGCACTGTCCTCCTCCATGACTGCTTGCTCTTGCTATCTACCCTGTGCCAGCACGACAGTTCTGCAGCCGAGTTGTGATCCAGATCAGGGAACTGATCCAGCTGAAAAATAACTGAACCGATCAAATGGTAACGTCAGCACAAGAGAGAGGAGCTGGGATGGAGCAGGCAGTGGCTGGGATGATGGAACCACCCTTTTCAGCAATACAGCAGACATATGCCAGATTAAAGTAACCATATAAATACAATTTAAGAGTTGTTAAATCTCTCCAAGCTGCTTTAATGAGTTCCTTTATAAATGTACACTCAGGTTTGCTTTGCAGGTCCATCACACCAGTTCCTGAGTTTCGCTGCCGTTGCCTCTGAAGGCATTCAGACAGGATGAAAGGCTTTGCTCATTCAAAACAGTTTGCAAAAGCTAATTATAACTTCTGTCTTTCAAAAAAGAACTAACAAGATCACGTGCAGAGGCACAGGTTCTTCAGGTTAAGAGTCGTTGGACTTCCCTACACTCTAAGGGGACTGGATCTGGCTTTCAAGAAAATGCATTTCTTGCTGTTATCCTTCTACAGGGAGTTTCCACTTGTTTATGGCAGGATTTTAAGGCAGGAGCCCAGGCTCTGCCATTCACAGATCAGAAGCCACATCCTTAAATAAAAGAAAGACAAATGAACATTAAGAAATTCTTTCTGCAAACTGAACTATCAAACTGAGCTGATGGCCAGGTGAGCACATGCCAGCACAGGGGGTTGCCTGTTCCTGCCCTTCTGAGCTGCATTATTTCTTCCTTGAGCTGAGATGGTGATGTTCTTTTGATTTTAGTTCATTTTCCAGACAAGAACCAGATCTGCTTTAGTATTAACTGCAGCTTAGCTGATACTTCTCGTGAAGCTGTGCTCTCTGTCATGTTACAATTTTAGATTGGCTAATAGCATCTTTCAAGTGTCAGTATCTTCATTAAAATGCCAGTTACACTTGCACGGGGACCAGGCAAGCTCACGAGTTACGATTCCCTTCCTCTCTGACATTTCTCAGGACTGGATGGGGAAAAGAAGAACCGGTTGTTAAAAGTTAAGCTCCCAGCTTGAAACACTTCTGCTTGAAAATTCCTTGCCTGTGTCACTCTTCACTTGGAAGAGCTGTTGCTAAGTAATCCCTCTACTTACAAGCACCTAAATAGCAGCCAGCGTTGAGCCACCCGAGCAGGAGAGCAGCAGCTGCTCAGCTGATGAGTGAAGGACAGCTCGGCCATCCCACCCCGGGAGGATCAACGTGCCTGAAAGGACTCAAAGCAGAGGGGGGCACGAGCTGGCATTTCACCAATTACCCGAGGGGATGACCCCCCCACACACACATAAGCTTTCAGGTGTGGAGAGAACAGGAGGAATTAAGAAATAACACAGCGAGTCTGCCGAGTCCTTCAGTCCCAGAGGGATGGCAAGGGTGGCACGGGGGTGATGGAGGGCTGACAGGCTTGAGGAGGAAGCCTTGTTTGAACTCTGTGGGCTGTCACTAGAGCCCAGGTGTGACTTCTTGCAGCATGGCATGGGAATTAGAAGTCTTGCCTATTAAACGTAACTACCTAAGCTGCAAATCCAGGCATTGGGCATTGCAGGAAGAAGCCCTCTTGGCACTGTCACCATAGCAGAGATGATACTGTGGTTTAACCTTCCTAACCAGGCTGGGCAGGGAAATGTGTTACGCTGTGTAATCAGCTGCCACATCCAAAGTTTCACGGGGAAATCAGGAAAATACCTTTTCCTCACAGTCCCAGCATGTTTCGGCTGTCACACGCAACCTGAGCTGCAGGAGGAAGTTTGCACTTGGGGAAGGGCAGGTTCTGATGAAGTTAACTCCATGGGTCAAGTCGATGGAGGTTGGTGGGGAACAGCATTCACAGGGGAAGTTCACAAGGGATTTTTGTTGTTCTTGCACAGCATTTGGTGTCTGTAAACACTCACAACATGTCCTGACACAGCACACAGGCCACCACACTGACTGGTAGATTTTACAGTAAAAGGAATCCTTGTGATAATCTACTGTGACCTCCCACGTATGCAAAAATCAGAATTTCCTCAAGCAATTGGTCTTAATTGAAGGCTACAACCTCCAGCTCTGCAACGGCACGGGAATTTCTGCCAAGATAGAAGCTGAACTTTAAGCAGTGCATTTAACAGCAGAGAATCAACCACCTATCAGGTGTTTCAATGGTTAACTATCTTCAGGGAATAAGAAATACAAAATAAAATCAAAAGCACCATACTGCTAGACTGAATATATCCTGTTTCTAGGCTCCAGATCATTTCCTCTTCTTCCCAGTAAACAATGTGCCTAACATCCACCAAGTCACGTCCCTCTCGCAATCCCTCTGAGAAATTAAACAGCCTCAACCTTCAGGATTCCTCACTCTCAGACTGGTTTTCCAGAACAAAAGATATCCTTTTAATTGATTTCTGAACTCAGGTCAGTTTGTCCATTCTTTTGTGATCACTGATCAAAAATGAAACCAAGATATCAGCATGGGTCTCGACAGCATCGGTGGTGAGACCTCACCTCCATCGAGCCACTGGTGTTCACACAGAAGTTGTACTAACTCCCCAAAATAACGTGCCGATGGTAATTATTGACAAGGTTCTCTTGGATCTGTTCACCTAAATAAAGGCCCACTACATGACCTACATTATTTAATTAATCTGAGATTAAAAATCTATCATCTTGTGTCACTGCTCAATTTTCACTGTTATTTTATTAACTGGTAGCTTTTGCCATTAACACTACCAGAGGCTACCAACATTTCCTTTGTATGATACACCAAGATACTGAACAGAAAAACCAGTCAAAACCTGCTTTTAAAGATATCCTCCCAGGAACCCCTAGTACTGGATAATATTTCTTCATTTTCAAGGACTTGTCTGAAAAATATCAGCCAACCAGATTTTATTGTATTTAGTAAGTACCTTGATTTCATATCATTTAGATTTCATAAACCAAACACAGCTTCGTATGAAATCTTACACCTTGTAGAAATCCCATTTTGGAAAAATAACTTTAAACAAACTCATGAAAACCAGTGTCAAATTTCTTTGATAATATTTACTTTCTTAAAATCCTGTTGACCCCCACCAATTCTGTCCCTGCCCTGGAACATTTACTGAGTATGTCACTTACAAGTACACATGAGTTTGTGTTGAATTAACATCCAGCTAAATAGGGTGCTGCGGCTGATCTCATCCTACTTACCCTTTGTAAATGCTGACCCAAGATTTGTGTTACCTCCTGTGCCTGGGACCCACCCGGTACTCAAAGATGATTTAATTGTCACTGTTGGCTCCAGCACCTCATCAGCAAACCCTGCCGAGCTGCTGGAGCTGGAGCTGGAGATGTTCAATATCTTAGGTGCAGGAATATAAACCATTTCAGTACTCCTGTGACTTCTAAAAATATCCTGTAACCTTTTCTTTTCATGTGAAACAGCTAATTCGGGAATTCTCCCATCTTTTCTATGTTGCTGTGGCCAGTTCTACTGCCCCCATCAACAACTTTTGATGATTTTCCTTGTTTCCCTTCACCAGCCATCTTTATTTCATAAATACCAAATAATTTCTGGCCTCACTATCAGTCCCTTATTTCCCTTTTCGTTTCATTCACATATACACAAGGGCATGTTTTTATGCATATATTGGTAGGGCAGCTTTCGTTTCCCTTTCCTGCTGGGCTGATGGAGGGGCAGGGGGTGTTTGGGTCCCATTGACCAAGTCCTTGTCCACAATTGCAGAACTGTGACTTTCACAGCCTCTGCTGAAGCTTTCTTAAACCATTCCCAGTTATCATTCACGCTGTTTGGTTTAGGGTGTTTTGGTTTTTTTTCTTTTCAAACCACTTTGCTCATAATTGCTTTAATCTTTGGGAAAACAGCCCTCTTAAAGAATCAAGTATATCCATTATACAATTAATGACTCCCAGTGGCCTTCTCTAGCGTGAGATGCCTTGACAGAAGGGAAGTTGAGCAGATTTATTTGCAATGGCACTTCACAAGGTCTTGTTTCAATTTCTTGGCCATGCTGCTTTCTGGGACAAATAGGTCATTGCATACAGACAGCACTGCCATCAAGCTTTCCTTATTTTCTTCAATTTAAAATAGGAATATGAAAAATGAAGTGAAAGCCTAAATTATTATTCATGGGTTTATAATGTTTTAACACTCCTGTTACTGGCCTGTTTTCTGTGTCCTACAGATGTGATGAACAGGCAACAGTGAAAACAAATACTGTAAAAGCAAAGGGTGGAAGAAAGGAAATGGGATTATTCCCATCTTACCAAAAGAGAATTGAGGCACTGAAAGATTAAATGACTTGCTCATAGTCACACAGGGAAATTGAAGAAGAATCTGGGGTTGAACTCAGATCTCCCACAACACAGTCCAGTACTTTAACCACAAACCCATTCTTCATCCATAGTGAATAACTCCTGGCATGCACACACCACGGACCAGCCAGGGAAAGGGACACTTTCAGTCAAGACAATATTAACACTTAATTGCAAAATGGTCACTGCACCGTCCCTTGGACTGCAGAATTCAACACAACTGCTTGATGAGATCATTAAGGAATCCAACCGTTAACTCGAGATTGATTCCTCTTATAAAAACGGCGATGATGTAAACTCAGTCCAGGGGCTGATACTCCTATTTGCTGGAATAAACACTTTCAATTCATATGCTGATTTATTTTTTAAAATGGAGCTCATTTAAACTGGGGTGAAGTTTTTGGCATTCTCAAGTCAATAGTTCATGTAATGTACCATACCAGAAGATCTCCATGTTCCTGCCAAACTTGCAGCCAGCAGCCTTTTACTGGTGATAGTTTAACATTACAGCTTTGTGAGAAAGCAGGCATTTCCCATGATATATGGGTAATAATTTTCTTATTGGCAAGGTCATTGGAAAATTGCAAAATATTTTGCCTAAAACAGAGGGAGTTTCATCCTACTTTTTGCAGGAATGTGCAGGGGGTGGGGTGGGGGAGATAGGAGGCTGTTCTGCAGTTTCCAGGGGATTTCTGTTGAAGAGTAAGAAAAAAAGGCTTTTTTTGTTTGAAATACTAGAGTGTTGCTATCGAGCCTGCAATGTTTTACAGTTCCTGACAGGTACCACAAATGTAACAGCCTGAACCACCCTTGCTTCAGCTTCTTGAGCTCATTCCTGAGGCCCAGCACCCCACTTCAAACCTCTCAGACTTTAATTAACCTGAAGTTCAGCAGAGAAACAGGGACACATCCCCTATGAGCTCACCCCCACCTCCCAAAGTGTGACTGAGGACTGATCCTGAGAGCAATCAGTAACGGGTGTACAGAGGTGGCTGAATGACAGGCTCTGTCCTGTGCCTACTGCACCTCCGGTCCCCGTTTGCTGGGTTAAACCGTGCAACCGAGACGCCTCTAATTCAAGCCAGATGCCAAATGAGCCCCAAGAAAAACCAAAGAGCAGCAGCAGTGATGTCTGACACGGAGGTATTGCAGCAAAAAAATCTCTTCTTCCTAGACAGCTCAAGGAGCCACCACTTCGGCTCTCTTCCCCAGGAAGATCACCTCGGAATGAACCTGTTATTTCTCAGGAGCCTTTGAGAAGTTTTCCTGCCACCGAGGAGCCAAACCAGCAGTGCCACGCCTTGGCATCGGGCCTCCAGCCAAGCAGAAATTTGGAGACTAGAGGGAAAATTTATTGCCAGGCTCTCGTTTTAAAGTCTTGATCTTTGCCCAGAAATAGGGGAGAGCCCCAGCGTGTGCCTGGAGGAGTCCTGCACTTCAGGGACAAGGCAAGAGAGGGAGGGGGCAGGATGAAGTGACATGTTCTGGCAGCACTGCAGGTTTATTGCAGAGCTCACAACGCCGTGTAGGCACTCAACATTTTCTCTCCAATGAGGTTTACCTGCAGAGAGGGAGGGTTGTAAAGGAAAGCAGCAAATGTGGAAAGGAAAGAGGAAGGAAAGCAGCATACAGGCTTATGTGTTCTGTGTGAGACACGTCCTATCACCCCCTGCCCCACACTCCCCACCGTGGTGCCCGGAGGTTGGGTGCTCCTGGGGCAGAGCAGGAGTTGTTACTCACACCCGGATCCTACGCACACGATGCAGCCGGTCAGCATGACATGGAGCCACCAACATGCTGAGTCTTGTGCTCAGTAGCTGCTCACGCTAAATTAGGCTTGGATTATTAAGTCTTCAAGAGTATCACCAAAACTGAATTAAGTCTATTATCCATGTCTGCCAAAGGCAACTCATCTAAGGTATGGCTGTATCTCCTTTTTTTGGCTTACGAACTCACATGTGTAGAAAGAAACCCGACTTTATTGGCAAAATCATGAATTGGAGTCCCCAAAGTTCCTAGCAGCAGAGGTGGCTTCAAACTGCTTCAAAGCAAGGACCAGATTTCCAATGCCAAAGCAGACGCATACAGATCTGGGGCTGGTTCTGCCCACCACAGAAATGAATCTCAGTTCTGAGATCCTTGTCTCATGGAGCAAGCCTGGCCCACAAAGAGAGACAGATGGCTTCCTAAAGTCTGAATCTTTGGGGGAGTCACTGTGTATTCGTTATGAAGGCTCCTGAGTCCACTCCCTAGCCCAAAAAGTCTGCAAAACTGATAGATGGCTGCTCTGTCCTCCTCGAGACAACGCTAAAGGTCCATGGGCTTTAGCTGGTACAATAAATTCCACGCCCTGCAGCTACCTCTGCATCCCAGCACAGCCTTTTTATCAGACAGGTCTGTCAGAGCCACAGTAGGGAAAATAGGACATGTACTGCAGTGATGCTCTGTCACAGCCACCATCTGTCATGGCCACAACTCAGCAGCAGACCTTAGAGCTCTCTGGCTGCAGTTTGGAATTGCACCTGGAATGGGGATGCTCATGGAGGGATCCCAGACAGTAAATCTGGTTGAAACGGAACCAAGCCCTTGTCCCAGCTCAGCAGAATGTGTCAGATTAGGTGGTGGCATGTGCCACAGGTTTAAGATGAGTTTGTATGAATTTATCACTGGCTCCCAAGTTGGTCAAATATTTCCCCTCTCTCCTCCCAACTCCAACTCTGCACAGAAACTCAGGTAATAAACGTCATCTGCTACAAATTACCCAGCAGGACTCCCACCCGCGTGCCTCAGAGCTGGCAGGGCTGCAGTGCTCCGTCTCTATGGCCCGAGGCAGAAGTGTAGCTTATGCATCTCCAAATATTTGCCTGAAAACGCTCGCTTTGGAACAGTTTTTGTGACATTTGCTTGAACAGTGTTCAAGAAACACCCAGCCCGTGTTAGTTACTGTGCTGTGCAGAGAGCCATGCAGGGTAACGTCCCAGATTGAGAACTCTCCAGCCACGCATCCTTCTCTCAGAGAGCCGGACATTGATTCTCACTGTGCCTGCTATCAGTTGTCAACAAAACCCCACATCCTTCAGGTTCACAACAGCATCAATGAACCCAGCTGCTCACATTCATGCTGTTGTTTGTAACAGCAACAGGAGCGGGGAGCACATGCACACACACATGGATGCTTTTCCCCTTCCAGCCCTCCCCACGTAGAAAGAACAAACACCCAAACACCTAGTTTGGGTTTTTTTAAATAACCCCAGGCAGTCCAGTGACCCTTTCATGTTGAGAGCACTTAGCACTCCCTCCAGACACCTGCAAGAAAGGCAATGAGGCAATGGAAAACTATCCCATCCTCACTCAGTGAAGAAAGGTGTCCACCTTGCCTTCTCCTCTCCGCCTTTGCTGCAAGAATCATTTTCAGTTTGGCCTTTCCCTTTCTCCTCTCTTCTCTTCTCTTCTCTTCTCTTCTCTTCTCTTCTCTTCTCTTCTCTTCTCTTCTCTTCTCTTCTCTTCTCTTCTCTTCTCTTCTCTTCTCTTCTCTTCTCTCTTCTCTTTTTTTCCCTGTGTTATTTCTAATGCAATGATGAACTGAAGCTTGGATCTCCTACACACAACCTTGGCATACCCAGGAAAGTATTTTGGGGGAAGCAAGAGGGATTACCTCCTTTTTATCTTGAAGCTGCTGCTTTCTCTTGACCATAACATCATCTCCCTGTCATCTCATATGCATGCGAGGCCACTGAACACAATACAGCTGGACAGATGCCAGTCCAATATTAATTCAGACTCCTCGTTAACTTCAGGATTTCACAAACCATGGTGGAAGAGCTAATGAGAAATCAGAATCTGGCGCCATGGCTGGAATGAAATCAAACCATGAAGCTTCTTCCCGACCTATTATAAAAATTACAGTGTGGAAAGTGAATTTAATGGTGCAGAGTGCTTAATTGTAATATCAGTAAAGTCTTTGATCTGGGTGACTCTTGACATCACAGAATGAGGAAACTCCCTTAATGATTGAAAAACCACACAAATGGTTGGGGAAGGAAATCTGTTCTGTGCCTATATATTAAAAATGTTATGAAGGCTCCGGGAGAATTTTATTTTGGCGGTGGGGAGGATGGTTTGAAAAGGGATCTGTATCACAGAAGGAAACAGAGGTTAGCTTAAAAAAACAAACAAGACATTGAGGACGTTTTTAGTACAATGGAATTACAACGGCCTGGTACAACTTTATGGAGGATTAATGTGCATGTTGTTAGCAAGGCCTGTGTTAAGTGTGGGGTATCATTCCTTTAGCCCATAGAAGCTGTGCCTTAGATGCATTCCCCTGCTCTCAGACCTCCTTTCACTTTGGGGATGGAGGATGAATACGTGCCTCCCTAGCCCACTGGCTGATACAAGGTAGATCCTTTTCCAAACCAGCTGACTCCAGTTGTTGTGTATGGAAAAAAGAGGCATGGCTCCACTTATTCTTCCAAGTGAAAGCCTGGGAGTTCCCTTTGATAGAGGCTGGCCAAAAGACCCAGGCAGAGACAGAGAGGAAGAAACCTTCACCCTAGGAAACAAACATCAGTCACTCTCCCATTCTCCCTTCCCAGCCAGAGGTGTAAACACTTCAACTACACACTCAGCAAGAGGTCATCCCTTCAGCTGGCAATGAAGAATAAGCACAGTCTTACAAGTTCTTCCCCCCTTATACTGGATCTTCTGCATATCTACCTTAACGTCAGAGATGACATTTCATGGAGCCAGGTCTCCTGAAGGGAAGAATTTCCTGCACCTTAAGCTGTTGCCAGCTGCCAGAGTTGATCTGGCAAGACTTTTTTTCATGTGTTGATGTGAAAAACAGAACCTCCATTGACGCCAAGACACAAGAGTGTGATATGTGGCTTAGAATGAGGAAGGGAAAAAATACAGATATCGGTATAACTATCAAAAACCAAGTCAGAGTGACTTGTGATTTGTCTACAGTCTTTGAAGGAGCCAGTGAGGGAATCAGAATTTGCAGCTACCTGGTTTCTGCTGCAGTGCTTAGCCTGCTGGGTCAGGCTGCCTCAAGCAAGCCTCCAAAGCCATCTGCCTGGAGAGAAAAAAATGCAGCCTAGTTTTAAAGAAATAAAACTTACAGCTTCACCCTGTAGGGTATTGTCCTTGCTCAGCCTTGCAGCGAATTTCCTGAGAAAAGCTCAGGGTTAGGTGGAATTCTGTGTGGATGCAGCCCCCACACATCCTGGGAGAGCTTCTCCAAGGCAGGGTCCCAGCAGCAGCATCATACAGAGGCGCCTTGGCTGGATTTTGGAGGGGGAGAAGACCAGGTCACAGCCTTCAGTGGTTCCCCAGACCTAAAGCCTCTGAAGAACTACCAATGCCATGCCCACTGTGTGAGGATGCATATCCTTC
Organism: Aegotheles bennettii; assembly: GCA_013398125.1. Lineage (NCBI taxonomy): Eukaryota > Metazoa > Chordata > Aves > Caprimulgiformes > Aegothelidae > Aegotheles > Aegotheles bennettii. The sequence continues at coordinate 1,969,436 of VZRW01007566.1, read as the reverse complement.
TCTTACAGGCCTGACTTCTAGCCTATGAATTAATTTCTAGAAGGTTCTCTGAACCTAACCATTGATAAAAAAACAGAAAAGGATGGAAAAAAAATTACCAAAAGCTGACACCAAATGTAAGCACTTAAGTTTTTTGGACAGGTGAAGGTTTTTTTCTTGGGCACTGAAACTACCCAGAGTCAGGATGTGGTACAAGACAATTTCAAGCGAAAACTGGACTAGGTGAGATGTCCTGTCAGTTCCTGGATCCAAATGCTTTGGTCCTTACAAGAAAGCTGTAGGAGAACAGCTAGGAACCTGCATACTTTATCTGAGCTGAAAAATGGTCACCTGTCCAGTACAAAAGAAAAAATTTTAAAAATGCAAAATTTAATTCTGTACCTGGAAAGTCACCTTCCAGGCACTGAAAAAATCCCCAGTACATCCAGACTCTTTGGCACATAGAATTGCACCCATACAACTGTAAACCAGACTAAATATTTGGCTTTTAGACTGATGGAACAGAAATTTCACCCCATCATTTCAGCCCATCTCTAAGCACTTCCCAGCAAACACATTCCCCTGTACTCTGCACTGTGCCACTTCGATGGCCCGGTCATCACTGGTTTTGCCTTCCTTGCCAAAGTGGCAAGTGCTGGGCTCGCTGAGCTACAGGAATGGCCATCTCAGCTCTGTCTCACTATCTCATGGGCAGGTCAGGGCAAGTGTCCACCTTTCTCTGTGCTCCCATTCCCTTTACCAGTCTTTTTTCTTCTTTGCCTGTTTTGCCTGGAATTTCTTTGGGGGCAGGCACCTACCAAGGCTGGGACCCCTTAGGTACAGCCATATGCAAACAACCTAAGATAAATGCCTCTCTTGCAAAGTACATTAAGTGCAGTGAATTTACTTTTCTCCAGCGGCTGCCCACTGATACAGGAAATCTAATCCTAAATCTCATTAGGTTCTACAAACAATTCAGCCTCTTTCCCCAACAAAGTCACCATCCTGGACTGCTGAATGTTTATGTTTTATTTCTCAATTCCCTTTTTTCTCTCCATTCCCCCGCCCTTGTGATTTTCCTTTTGGTAAATATTTCTACATTGGAGAAGTCTAGCCAAAAGAGATTTAAAAAAAGAAAAGCGAGCAGGAGAGACAGAGTATCAATCACTTACCTTCGATTCCCCAGGGAAGAGGTGGGGAGAAAGAACAGCAAGGTAAAAAGTTAAATACGGCAGAACCACAGCAGTGTTCTTTGAAGACCATCCAAATCTATTTCTTCCAATGTTGAGGCCCTTGCAACTAGTGCCAGGGCTTGGAAGGGGAAAAAAAAAAACCCCCTCATTCACTTCCAAAAGTGAATTTTTCCACATGAAGCCAAACTACTCAATGTTAATTTGGTTATTTGGCAAAAAATAACAATAATACTAGTACCTGAACTGCTGCCATCTGCATCTAAAAGATTCCGGCCAGCCCGTTTCCCAGTCCAAGAATTACAGCAGATACCCCTGACTATTGAAAAAATAGTTTGTTATTTTAAATGCCTATCACATAACGAGGCATTGCACCGTGTTGGGGTTGCACTGCCACAGCATCTTCTACACAAGCATGAGATGAGGTAAGAAAAAGCTATATATCAATCCCATAAACATTCCAGAGGTCAAATATTGGCTCTCACTTCTTGTCATAAAGGCAGAGCTTTAATTAAACATTCAGGGAAGTGCTGGTGAGATGAGTTATTTTCGTGTGTTACCTACAAGATGAAAATGTTAAACAAAGAAAGAAGGTCCTGCAATGCCACGTGTGGGATTGCCTCGAATGCACAGGAAAGGGACGCAGCTGCCTCCCAAGTAAACGGTTCCGGCAGGTCCTGGGGTGAGCGATGGGACAACCCCATGGAGGCCACCCCAGCCCTCCCTCGAGCAGAAAGCAGTGATGCCAGGAGTGTGAGGAGAGCATTTCAGGCAGATCCATGGCAGGGGCAGGGGAGAGGGCCAGGCAGCAGCCAAGGAAGAGCAGCGTGCTGTGCTCTGAGCCTGCAGCCAGAGAGGAGCCCCTGGGAACTGCTGGTCTGGAGACAGAGAGCTGGGGGAGGAGGGGGAAGGAGGGGGAAATAAGGCAGAGGCCTCTGCTCACTGCCCACAGACACCACGGGGATTTGCTTCAGCCCCAATCCCAGCATCAGGCTGGGAGACAGTGTACAGCCAGTACTGATTCTGTGCCTCGGTCATGTCCCTCCATCACCTTTCCATGGTGCAGAGAGCCAGAGGGGCAGCCATGGGCCCCAGGCTGCCCCGCCAGCCCGGCCGGGATGCTCAGCTCAGCAGCTTGTTAGGTGTGAGCTGCTACAACGCCCATGAGCAAATTACACAGAGCTGCCTCTTTAAGATAAAGCAGCAAGATTCTCTCCTTCCCCTCCCAGAGAACGCGTTGAGTTGCCATTAATTATGTTTTGGATGACTCCTGAAAATCATGCCTTCAAATAATTGGACAGTGGTTTAATTCAAAGCCTGATAAAAAACACATTGGAAGGCGAAGGAAGGGTGCTGCTGGAATGTTTATTTGTGCAGGGCTCTCTCCACGGAGAGGCAATCCTCTATTTAAAACTTTCCCTCATGGGCCAAGCAGGTTGGAAATTTTCCTGATTTCAGCGCTCTGGGCCACAGCACAGACCTTTGCTCCTGGCATGCAGCAGAACCTTGTCACCCTTTTCGAGGTCTCGGAGAGGACCCGTATCTCAGCAGGCTCCTTCCCTCCAGACCAGACCATCACTGTAAAATCACGATGCAGCCAGCTTGCAGCATGGGCTAGGAAATAGGGATAGGGATTGTGAAATAGATGGCAAAATCTCCTAAATTCGCCTCTTTTCTCTTAGGAAAGCCTCTCATACTCAGGAAATATTGGGGGATTAACCTATTCTCCAAAGGGAAAAGCTGGCAATTAAGAGGAGCTCCCTCTATCCATGCCACTTATCTCAGCTGCTCCCATAGGGGGGGCAGGCAATCTCCATAAAGAACAGTTTACAGAGCAGAAATCTGGCATACGTGGGCCCAGTGACAGAGCTGTGAACCAGCAGCACCAACCAGTCCCTGAGGCCCAGACTAAAAAGCTTTGTCCAAACAACACCGAGGGTCAGGATTGATATAAACACAATGGAATTTTTACTGATTAAGGCCATTCCTCCCCACGCTGAATATAGGATTTCCTGTACTGAGCATGTTTGAGTATATTATTTCTATGCCAGGGAAGGGAAAACACTCTCATTCACTGAGAAGAGAAAAACACATCTCATGGGGTGAGGAAAAGATACAAAGCAAAGAACCCTATTGAATGGCAAAGGAAGCACAAACAATACAAACTTTGGTGACTTGCATTATTACTGACCACCCTCTGCCCCAAAGCTTCTTAAGGAAAGGAAACCCCAGCCCCAGAGCCACGAGGAAGGGGAAGAGGCAGGAGAGAGGCGTAAGCATTTGTGTTATTAAACCTCTGCTTTGAGTTCTGAACTGGCTGGATAACCCTATGGGATTCTTCTGCCCCAAAATCATTGGAATTTAGAGGATTGTGACCAGCAGGCTGACCCAAACACCCTGTGAGCAGGGAAGTTCCCCGAGGTGGACCTAGTAAAGCTTTTGGCAACTGAAGATTTGCCTGCACCAGTCCATGGTTCAATCTGAAAATGAACTCCCAAAGCACCAGGCACATGGAGAAGAGCAAAAAAGATCTTCACAAAGGTGTCAATCCAAGCTAACAATCAAATGCAATAAAAGGGTGATGAGCTCAGCCCACCACAGAACTGGAAGCACAACCTGATCAGTAACACTGGGAATACATCAAACCTCCCGAGTAAAGTTCTGCCTAATAAAAATCCCCTATGCAGGACACGTCCTGCCACTCATGTGATATTCTGCAAGAGGACTGAAAGAATGAAAGCAGTTTATGGTGCTGAGATGATAAACCAGATCTCCAGGACATCTTTCAGCAGCGCAAGCAAAATAACACTGCGACTGTTAGTGATCCTGGTGAAAATAAACAAACGGAGCCCAGCACTCCTCAGATTGTACCAAGAGGGTCTGTGGGTGGTTTGCATAGCATTAAGGGTAAGGAGGTTTCTTTTTCAAAGGAAGATTTGCCATTTAAAAAGAAGTGAAAGAAATATGCATTACAACAAGTGGTCATTCTAGGAGATGATGAACTCAGGCACTGAGTTTATAGAAAAAGGCATCAATAGCTCAGCTGCTCATCAATCACAGAGATCACACCCTCTCGCTTGGTGCTGTTACAGTTGAGGAAAATACAAACGCCTTCCAAAGGTTCCTCTACTCAAATCTTTTCACCCCTCAGGGCATCTTTCAGCTGGCAAACACTGAGCAGCGATTCCATGTGGAGTAAGGCAGACCTGCCCCAAAGAACATTTTATGAGCAATGCTGCAGAGTTTGTTCGAATACAACGTTCACAGGGGAGGCTGCAATAGGCACGGAGACCTCCAAGAACAAAGCACTACAGAAAAAAAAAAAAGGCAAGAGGAAAAACAAACAAAGGGCCTGGACAGTTTTCAGAGGAAACCAAGAGTAACCCTTAGAAGGATTGCACAACTGCTGGCAAGTCTGTAGTTGTAAAGCGACCAATAAACCAATATTGTCTCAGGCCTAGGGGAATATGGAAAAAAAATAATCAATATAATACTGGTGTGCTAGCAGTCCATATGCAACACAAAACAGTCCTCCTTTATGGAAACCAGTAAGCTCTTGCTAAGGATCCTGGAGGAGCCCGGCTTCACAGTCACAGAGGTTGAATTCAAAAGGGAAAGTCACAAGGAGCCATGCTCCACTCTTTAAGGGTTTTGGCCTTGTCCAGTAGATAGTTCACCTGGTATACGTGGATCAGATCAGTTCTGGGCATCCTTTCCATTTCTTTTGCAGGTTGGACTCAATGGTCTACTCCTTTCCCACTCAAAACTCCAACATAGAGACAGTTCTGCCTCTCACCATGCAGGATTACAGGTCCAGTTCCTCACCCTCTCCCACTGAAAAGGAGCCTGGATGCTGTTGCCCAGGAGAATGATGCCTGTTGTCACTAGAGATGAATTTTAGTTTACACTCACCAATTTGATCTTTCAACTCCTTTCTTATTAGATGTCAGGTACAGTGTCACTCCAGTAATTTGCTCAAGTAGTTGGTGCCCAGAAGGAGATGTTTAAATGCTCAAACCAGCAAATTTAAAAGTTTATAAAATCCCATCTGAATACAAAAAGTTAAGCAAAACACTGTCATGAAAACATTTCTGGTTCCCATCCAAAAAAGCTTACCATTTATTATGAAGCCTTTAAAATTGACAATGAGAGAATTCTTCACTGTGGTCTCGCCCTCACTTTCACCCTACAAAGTAATGCTGTATGGAGGCAGAGTAAACACTGTGTGTTGTATTTTCCTAAATAAAGCGAAGGCAAAAGCCAGATCGATGTCTATTCTGCTGCCAGCAGATATGGAGTCAATTAAAAAACTAAAATATACAATAACTTAACTCTTTGCACAGAGCTCCACACATATCAATACTGTGAGCACAGAATTCTTTTCCATAGAAGCATTGAAGCCTGGGTTGAAACACACTCTTCATTTTCAAATTTGGAAGGTGACTTTGTTGTTCCAAAACCTGAAAGATCAGCAGGCAGCTCTCAGCCAGGGACTGCAAGTTTTCTTCCTGGCCACTTCTACCCAGGATGTTCCCCAAGTTTATCTTTTCCCAGGTCACGTGCCAGGTATGGACACCCTGGATGGTAGGAGATGTGTGTGCAGCCTTTCTCCAGGCTCCTCACCATGGCACCTGCAACACTGATGTCTCCAGACAGTGCTCGCCCTCCTGCCAGACAGATGGAAACGGCCCCTGAGTTTCTGGAAGAGGAAGAAGACTACAGCTGTCTACCTGCCATGGAGTGGATGTCTCTCCTTGGCCACAACCCCACCTCCAGCCCATGGTCTGTGCAGGTAACAGGTCTGCATCACCCACCCTGCAGTGTCCCACAAAGGGCAGCATCAGGTTCCCCACTGGCAGACTCACAGCCAGAGGAGCTCCTACCCTGTCACAATCAACCAGCACCAGCAACCTTTGCTCCCACCAGACTGAAAATGAACAGGCATGAGAAGCTTTAAACAGCCATTAACCTTCATTTTTGAAGGGAAACTTTTGTCCTTGTCTTGTTTTCTACTTCCAGAGCTGCCTCAAAAACATTTACTTCATTTTTTTGGCCAGTACCAAACCAAAATCCTGTGATGGACTTCTGAGCATGGAAACATTCCTAAGGTGAACCCACTTCCAAAACTCAAAGCTGGAAACGAGGGGCAGCTCTACCACGTTCCCTGTGCTGTGTGGTGCCTTCCACTATCAAAGCACTTCTGCAGGCCTGGCCAGGAGAGCTGATGTTCTCTATTTTTCTCTTAGGACAGGATTCCAGGAGCCACATCCCCTCATGATGCCATTACAAGCTGCTGTAGCCAAGCAAAATTCTTGCTTGCAAATTTTGGCTCTCCCCTCCAACATAGCCCTTACTTAGGCAAACTCTCCCAACTTCAGTTGTTTAATTCCCATTAGCATCAGAATTTTCCTGAATAAAAATGTTTTAAAGTGGGCAAAGTTCAAGAGACTTTGTTAGAACAGCTGCACAGCCGATGCCTTGAGGCTCCATTTTCCCAATTTTTCAACAGTGGGGCACAATCTGAGAAGCTCACATATCTAAAAAACAACCTTGATATACTCCACAGCATGAAGAAGGCAGCTTGAGTGTATCCCAAAGGGACTAGAAAGGACCATGAGATCATGAGGCCATGGTCTAATGGTCTAATGGTTAGGAATATGATGGGATAAAGGTTGGACTTGATGACCCTGGAGGTCCCTTCCAACCATAATGATTCTATGATTCTATGACCATTGCTGCAGAGGCCAGGCTGGTTGGAACTGTGACAGCAAGGATGGCCACCACAGAAGTGGACCATTCCCATCACTGCTTTCCAGACACTTTATCTGGGCAGACACTTCAAGAGTTAGGAGACTACAGCACCCCCTTCCAAATTCCTCACAATAAATCCACTGCAGAAACAGAGAGCAATGCTGCTAACACGAGCAGTACTCTGAGTTGTAGGCACTTTTCCCTGCTGTCTTCAGGTTTACTTATTGGCTAGAAATAAGAACTCCCGCTAGTGGGATGCTTAGGTAGCTATGGTATTTCTCCAGCTCCATAAATAATTTCTCCAGCACTGCAAAAATGGATTTTTGCAGTAACTTTTGTTCACCCAGCATCTGGTAAACATTGGTCTCGATTCCCTGTGCTGCCCTGGAAGCTGAGAGCAACTCCACGCACAGGGCCAGCCCCAAATGCACAAGGCATGGAGTAAAGCAGTAAATACCCCAAATCAGATGTGCCAACCTCCCCTGAGACATCACACTTCTGAGCACACTGCATGAATCAGGGCCAGATAAAAGCTATTTACTGCCTTCGTTTGCTACTATGTGAAGTAAGCCAGAGGCTTCTTGAAAGGCTGCACAAACTCATGGCATTCCAGTTCAGAGGAGCTGGAGGGATGTGCTTGTGCTCACTGACCCCCAGTTCAAGCTGGACCCTGAGCTCCTACCTGAGCTATACACAGGGTTTCCACGAGCCCACCAGATCACAGATAATCTCAGCCTGTACACCATCCTTTCTTTCCTCATTTGGCTTAAGTTTGTCATAAAATGTCATCCACTTAAGAGGGTTCAAAATAAAACCCAAAGACTCAAAGCTCGAGCAGTGTGGCTGGCCACTTCTCCCAGACGTGCATGGAGCGAGCACATTCCTCCCATGGGGCCTACCTGTGTGAGGGATGGCTGCCAGGCAAAACCAGGCCTGAAGAAAACCAGACTTTAATGTCATTTAATGGAGTAGCAGATTTGCATTCTTTGAGAGTTAAATAACCAGTAGGAATGATCATAAATTGATCAAGCTGCAGCTTTCTTTTTATGTCCATGTATATATGCACACAAATCCCTGTGTGTGCGGATGGATGGATGGATATAAAGCTTTATGCTCCCTTTGCAGTGTTGCTTCCAGGGTAAGGAGCAGTGGAGCCAGAGGAACAGTCAGGCACCCCGGAGCCAACACATCGCTGGGCAGAGCTCGTGTCCCACCATGGGCAGCTTCAGAGAGGATCCCACCTTTCATAGAATCATAGAATCATTCTGGTTGGAAGGGACCTCCAGTCCAACCTTTATCCCATCACATTCCTAACCATTAGACCATCAGACCATGGCCTCAAGTGCCTCATCAACCCGTTTTTTGAACCCCCCCAGGGACGGTGACTCCACCACCTCCCTGGGCAGCCCATTCCAGTGCCCAACCACCCTCTCAGTAAAGAACTTCTTCCTAATCTCCAACCTAAACTTCCCCTGATGGAACTTGAGGCCATTTCCTCTCCTCCTGTCATTAGCAATTCGGGAGAAGTTGGTTTGTTTTTTTTCTTTGAGACAGGCCGGGGGTTCTGCAAGGTGGAGGCTGGGTGAGCAGCCCATCAAATTGCATTTTAGCTCCTTCAAGTCAGAGAAATTTTAGCATTCATTTCCAAGTATTACTTCCACCACCTGAGCTGTGATCTTCCAAGCAAGTGTCTGCTTCTGGTTACATTGTTCACAGTAATTTAAACCCAAACGGTCTCTGAAAAAATTCCTCTATATAGGAAAAATAAAATGATTTGTCCTTGTGTCCAAAGGGTCACATCATGTCCTTTGGGAAGGCTTTGCACCCCCATCCTTCATTACAGGAAACCAAAATTTGCCTGGGATAAGCTAGGCAGGGGTTTGTGGCAGGAGCACACTTTCTCCTGGTCTTAAATAACTCTGCTCCAATTTAGTTGGCAAAGTACACACACCTACGTTGCAGAGACAGTGGCACTTCAGCAGCTACAATCTCCAGTGACTCCTTCCTCCCAGATCATGCTCCATTTCCCAGTAGCTCTCCCATGCCAGAGCATCCAATGTGTATGGTCCTTCCAGCCCCAGGCTGGGCACCACAGGCAGAAATCAGCAGCCAGCCTGGAGTGCAGCCGGTGCCTGTGCAGCTCTCTCTGGATCCTCAGTAACACGGGAACCAGTGCTCGGATAGCACGGGAAAGGAGGAACCTGCCTGATGCAGATGCAGATAGACACTGTGAAAGGAATATTTATTAAGGCTGCAAAGTCAAAACCAAGGAAATGGCAGAAATAAGGTTGCCTTTGCCTGCTCAACCTCCGTTTGACCTCTCAGAGTGTGTGCATTATGACACAGTCTAATTACAGGATAACATGCCATTTTTCCACAGGACCTGCTCGTAGGATGGTCTGGCTCCAGGAGCCTGGTGAGGGAAACTGTTGTCCACAGAAGCTTTTTTGTTGAAGAAGTGGTAAAAGGCACAGTGAACAAAGCAAGAAATTTCATGAAGACAGAGGCTGGGCTTAGCCTCGAGCAGATGGCTGGGCTAGAGTTCATCAAGCATGTGCCGTGGTGTTAAGCACTGTATTAAAGTGGTTAATGACACAAATTTTAAGCATTCAGATTCTAGCTGGTTCAGATTAAGTATCCTTATTAATTTATTTTATTTTTAAAATTTATTTATTCTACCAAACAACCCTGAGCTACCAATTTGCACCCGTAAGTGACAATAAAAAAGCATCCCTTTTGATTAGAGATACTGAAAAAAACACTTTCAGATACAAAAAACCAGCATTCAGATAAAACTCTTATGAAAAACACAAAAACAAATGGAAAATTAATCATTCCATCTCCAGATCAGGGTTTTCACAGCTTGCTGCAAGTATGACCTTGCCCATATGGAGAATAAAGAGGAAGAAAGACTATAGTGAATAGGTGGTGCTAACCAGTAACTTGTACTGCCACTCAGGGTTGGGGTGCAGAGTTTTGGTGCAGGGAGTGACTCTTCACACAGCACTGAGCAGCCCAGTAGCTACCACAGACACGGCCTTGGGGATGCAGCAGCTGAAGAGTTGGCAAAGTAGAAATTAGGTGGACATACCTGAAAGTTTTTTTTTTTCACAAAAGGTTGAAAATATTAAATGAAATTTGGCATTTTTCAGCTGTGCAGGATAAGGCTTTCAAAGATTATCCCTTGGACCTGGACATCCAAATGCCCTCTGTAAATATGAGCATCTTAATCCTGCAGGAAATGCACACCTCTGTTCAGATGAGCAGTTCTCCTACCTTTCACATGGTGTACCTTAGCCAGGATGCACACCCCAAGAGATGGGCAGGAGGAGGGTGCAGGGCTCCACCAGCCCACCACCACCCTGACACACACGGAGAAGCCACAGGGGAATTACAACCACTTAAATGACAGTCCAAAAAGTGGCAACCGAAAGCTCTCTGGTGTGATTCATAGACCTGATAGTATTAAATTGAGCCACCTCCTGTCCCTCCCAACACTGCTTCCAGGGACTTCCAGCTTCCCCCCCAGCTATGAAGGCTTCCCCCCACCCTGAAGGGTTGCAGAAGGTGTAACTCTGGCTTTGGAGCTGTGTTTGTTTACTTGTTTTCAAACTGGAAACTGCCCAAACTCAGGGACTGTTTTCTAATTTTAACATCCATCTGATTTCCAATGGGGGGAGGGAAGCAAATCCCCACAATACAAGTAATTGCCATTCAATCTAGACACTGGGTTAGATTTCCCAGTCGGTTTCTCATCTTCCAGGGCTGAAAGGGAAGATTTCCTTTGGGATCTGCAAACGATCCCTCCATTACGTGAATGCAGTGCCTGCACATTCGTAGCATTAGGAGCCTGAGTTTACTTGAATGACTTTGGCACCGCTATCATGAATCTATATTAAGCTATTCCTCAATATTTATTGTCAACAGCACTGACATTAGAAGATGCTTGCCTCCTGTTTCCAAACTTAATGGCCCATTGACCGCATTTCCTCCAAAGCACAAACTCTGTGTCCCACGACACTAAATCTGTGCCATGCTAATGAAAAGCCCTCTTTCTTTCAGGCCAGTATCCAGAATGGAAATGATTTAGGTCACAGTCGCTGTGTATTTGAACTGACTAACTCACTATTTCTTTAGTAATTAGAGATGAGGTCCACAGCAACGCCAAACAGCACGCTGACCTAAACATGCCCATGCTGGATACTCTCCTGGAGACTTTTATTTCAAATTAGAGCTGAGGTAAGAATGAAAAATTCTTTGCTACAAGTGAGGGACACAGATGAGTGTATTTTCCACTTTTATTTTTTTTTTTTGGTCCTTAACACAGCGGTATTTTATTTCATGTTAAAGACACCCAGATGAGACGTGACAGCAGTGACAAGCAGGGATTTAAACAGGGTTCTGCTTAGCACTACAAAAGAAGAGTTATTTCCCCCCACCTCCGCGGAGCAGAACCCTTTGGGCTTGTTCTGCAGGGTGACTCGGGGAGCATTACACACAGAGGTTAGCAATAGCTTTCCTCCCGTTTTTATGTTTGTTATTTTTCTAACCTCTTCAATCTCACTTTGCTAAAGCAGAGGAAATGAGGTAAATTGGTCCTAACGCAGGCCAGGAATTGCAGTCCCACTGCTGACACGGGGGTTTAAGGTACTGTGGGAGTGGAACAGTAAATCTCTGGAGCACAAATTTCTTGAGATAACACTAAATTTACCCAGTATTTATTGCTAAGATACAAAGTGTTATGGCAACATGAAGAAAAACAAGTTATAAGCTTTTTCTTTAAGGCATAAAGAACCACAAAACTACGCATGCTGCTGCCTACATTTAAGCAAAGATCAACCTTCTTCTACTTGATTTGAAAGCATCACCTTGTTTCCACCATGGATGCATCAACCAATCCTTCCAGCCTTCGCCTCTATCCTATTTTTGATAAGTTATTTCTACTGTGTATCTTAGGTTAAGCATTAACTTACATGAGAAACAGATGTTTCCCCTTTGCTAGGAAAAGCATCTTTTCAAAGGTGCTGGGTGGGAGAGAAGGACTTCCACAATTAACAAAAAGCAGTGGCAGCTGCCACCGTCCCATCTGCTTTTAAGACCTTTTTTTTTACACAGCTTTAACTTCACTAACACTTTTTAAACAAGTTGTTTCATCCCACTATCTGTTGAAGGTATTTTCCACACTTCCATTGCCTTCAGATACATTGCTTGGCCGTTCCTAAAACCGCAAAGATTATTTTGTTGAACAAATCCAATCCCTCTGTTCATCCCTAAACATAACTCAAAATATTTCAACGGTGCCTCCCCTCCTTTAGATGTTTTTTATATTGGATAGGGAGATTTGCAGGATGTAAGCTTTATAGCCTGTGAAGTTTTCACGTCTTCAGATGGAATTGCTTAACAGTTACCAAAAAAAGAAAACTTAAAAAAAAAAAAAGAGAGGGAGAGAAGAATTGAACCTGCTGGTCCACAAAAGAGAAGTTAATAAAACACAAACAATTGTGAAATGAGTAAAGTTATCCTCACTGGTTAAACTTAATGGAATTAATTACCTGTGTTTCAGTGATACCTAAAGGCTGTATTGTACTACTGTGGGTGAGGAATAAGCAGTCCCCATGCCCATACGGTATCACACTCTCTCCAGGAGGGTAAGGAAGAACATTCATCAATAATAATGTATAATTATGCATATGTACAAAGATAAACAGCACAGGCAGACCAACAGGCAGAGCAGAGAAAAGCTCAGACCAAAATTAGAGACCAGCACCCACAGAATTAAGAGAATTTCATGTGAAATCCTTGATCTCAGCACACAAATAACTCAGGTTTGAGGAAATGGTAGATCTAAACTGAGATGCTCAGTGTGGATCTGTTAACTTCAGACAATAGCATTGGAATTCTTTATACCACTAGCTATGGGAATATCAAATCTTTGAAAGAGGAGATGGGATGGGTGAATGGAGAACTCTCTTGCTCCTTGCTAAGAGGCTGTTCCATGGTGACCTTATCTGATCTCACAGAAGGCCTCAGACCTGTTCCTGGAAGGAACCATGCAAGGGAGCAGTCCCACCATCAGAAGGACTTATCAGAAGGACCCTTGCTCTTGCTGAAGATCACCAGATTTTTTCCCGAAGCACAAGATCTATGCAGGATTCACTGCCTCCTCATTGTACCAGCTCTGATGGGCTGCAGCCCTGTGCTGAGGAGAGAGGGAGAAGCATCCCCAGCCTGGTGGATGTGGCCTTGCCAACACCCACTTTACCTCCCAGAGCGGAGGCAGAAGCACGCTGGGGAAGGGCAGAGCGATGCCAAACCACAGGGTGGGGCGAGGAGAACGTCGGCAGGAATTCTGCAGAGCCATGATAGATAGCATCAGTGACTAATAACTCCAGTATCACACACATTTGGAATGATCAGCAAGTCACCCATCAGGAGTGCACAAACACCACTGCGCGGCCTCGTGCTGACTCGGGCTGGTCCCGACTCTTTTTTATGCTTTAAATAAACAGAATCAAAGTCCAGGAGTTAAAACTCTATTTCAGCTCTTACGAACTGCCAGTTTTTGAAATTAGACAAGCAAACAATACCAATATAAATAAAACCTAAGAGGGAGCACTTTCTAATAGCCCACACCACTGTTAATGTCACTACCAGAGAGCAGTTTGTCTTTTGTAAAGTTATATGAAGCCTTGGTTTGGCTGAACTCACGTTGTCTGGTCATTTCTAGCTTCCCCAGTGAGGATATGAATGGTTTCTATTTAGAGGAGATTACAGGTAGCCATAAATTATCACCTAAGTTTGGGCTGCCCTGCTAGCCTGAGCACCTTGCCAGCTCGATGGCTGATGCTTTGGCAGCAAAACCTGCCAAGTCTTGGTCCACGTAAACTCAGTTTTTGACATGTGTTATGTTGATCACAGGGAACCATTCGAGAGACCAAGTTATGGAAGAATGAAGCATTTTTTCCCCATCTGTCATAGGTACTTTTCAGATGACTGCATTCCTGCATGACTACATCATCCTTCTTTTTTTTAGACCTTCTCAGCTTCCTCACTGCCCTTCCCTAAAATATCAGTGATGACCAGGCTGCTCAGATTGTCCATCTCATCAGCTGCTGGACACAGGATACAGAGCAAGCTTAATTATCACCTGCACGTTATTGTTAATTGTGGAGCTTTGGCTTTCAGGCACAAAAAGATATTAATTACTACATTTAAGTTTCTGGCTCAAAGAAGTGAGTTGACATAAAATACACACAAAGGCCTTCTCCAAAGTACACATTCACTGAATGTTCTTGGTATAAAGCTGCTTATATGTAATGCATATGATATACATTAATATACCAACCTTCTGTAGTGTATGAAGGAAAGTAGTTTAAAGGCAGAGTTTAATTAAGCTTTTTAACACCCCTTTGTGAGAATAAAATATCATCCTTGTTTTGCAGGCAAGTGCAAAAAAAGTTAATTAAATTACAAGAGCCAGACAGTGACTTAAAGGCACAGTCGGGAAAAAGAGGTTGAAAGACTCAGTTCCAGTCCCAGCTGAGAGGAAACTCTCCCCTATGGATGCACTGACTCCAGTCCTATTCCATCTGCTTGCAAATGATACTGCAAACCTCTCATTTTAACAAAGAGATGACTTGAAATGTGGGAGACGTTGCTTCTCTATTGAACGCATAAAACATTTTTGGGTATTGCAAAATGGTAATAATGATAAAAGAATCCCTTGTATTCCAAACCTCAGAAACTCAGGAAAAAACCCCAGCATTCAAATGATAGATGTTAACCAAAGCTGCAAGAACCTGAGAAAGGCAATACAATAATTGGTTTGTTTGGATTCTGAGGCTTATGAAGGGTTCTGCCCTTTTTCTTTCCTTTATCAAGTCCAAAACAATCAGAAATAAATGGATGAATAGTTATTGCTGGATGTGAAGACACTGAAAGGAAAAGTGAGCTGGAGGGCAATCATTAAAATGATCCAGGTAGAAGGTCCACTGATTTACATAGGAATTACTTGTTATTATTGTATTCATGATGTCATTTCTTTCTCAAGTTACGATACAAACCCAGTCAAGTGTTTGGCAGGTGACTAAAGGAAAGCTGTTCACTGAGTTGAAGTCTTCAGTTTCATTCTTCTAGAAGAAACCTTGTATATTGGGTTTGCTGTGCAATTGCTGGTTCCATTTGGCTGATTCAGTCAATTATGGGAAAAAACCCTTGCTTGCCAGGAGAGGCCAGGCTTGAGGAGCAGTGGTACATCACACACAGACCTGATTCTCTCTTATCCTCGAGCAGTTTATGAGAAAGAAAAGCACACTTGTTCTGACCAACCCTCATTCAGCAGCTCTGGGGCCAGGACTCCCAGTGCTGCTGCTCATCTGGCTGGAGTCAACCCAACGGCAGATCCAGTGAGGGACAAAAGGGACAGGCACCTGCCCAGAGGTAGAAGCAGTTCACTTCAAATGAGATTTTCAAGCTACATCGACTCAAAAATATTCTCAGGATCAGGAACATTAAAAACTGAGGAAAAGTCCATCTGCTCTGTATTTTCTGAGGGTAAAACACGCTGAAGCATAGCAACGTATCTCAGCACAGAGGCCTCCACACAAAAAGGACCCAGCAGCCAAATTCCACTCTCTACCACACTATTAATAATAGTTATTATTCCTTGAGCTCCCCTAGCTATCCTGGGTGGTTCTCAGGAAACAATGGCACAGTCTTTGCCTTGAAATGGTAATCTTGCATGGAGACATGATCCAACAGGCCAGAGGAGCAGAAATGAAAGAGGTGGGTGGGGACCAGGGAAGGCAGGACAACGGTCACAGTACCAGGATCACTCCTCATATCCTGTAACAATCTCGATGCTCCCATTAAGTGATTTAAGTAACGACTTAGATATATTCCCAGAAAGGATTGCAAAGGGCATAGAGGAGGGTGTGGCAAAAATGTTCAGGAGCAATAACCGGGAAGGCAGATGGGTGAAAGTAAAACCAGTAGTTCATGAACACTGGAATTACGGGAACTTGAATGGATTTTGCTATATGACTCAGTTTGTGGGCAAGACATTACAATGCCTCACTCACACGTGGATTCTCGGGTGTCTAGTAAGGTGTGAGACCATGTCATAACCAAAACATTTATGGTGTCTCCCTCACCAGTGCAGCTTCTCGATACCACAAACCTGGAGAGAGTTAAATTCTCCTTGATGAACAGCTTCAGCATTTAAGAGGGAGAAAGACAGATATGCAAAAACCAAAACTGACCATGAAAAACAACTTTTCCTTAGGAAACCAGCTTCCAGACACACAGAGAACCAGTGTCTTGAGTGTGAAAGGATCAGGCATCCTCCAGTTACCATCAGAGCTGGGCAAGCTGCTAGGCTCTGGAGAAAAATGCCACCACATTTAGGGCCTTATGGAAACACTCAGAGTATTTTGTTGCTTTCAGGGATGGCCCTGCAGCACTTTGTGTAAAATCAGCAAGTCTTGCAGCCTGACCCGATTTACTGCTCTCTCTTGACATCACTCAGCTCAAAACACCTTGCAAAAATGGAGCAGATAAAAGTGAAAACATAGTGGTCCTTACTGCAGATCATCTTTCTGTTCCATGTGAAGCATAGTTACGCCTTTGCCTTTAGGCTCTCAGGACAGCTGAGGAAGACAGAAAGTTTTATTTAATGGCAGGTAAACGGGCTCTTGTTTTTCTTGAAGAGTTATTTTGATTTAAGAAGAAAATCTATCAAGTTTTCATTTGCAAAAACAAATTTTAACACAAAAACATGGCTGTGAAAACTGAAACGACACTTCTTGTGACTAATGTTTGCCTGAGTTGGTCGTTGTTCTCTACCAGCACCTGCTGCCCTTCACTGAAGCAAACCCTGTGTCTCCTCTCCCCCTGAGAAGAGGAGTCCCCATGTGCAGATGGAGCCGTGAGCAGCAAACAGACCCTGTGCATCCCCCAGCAGCATGGGATGGAGTCATGGTAGCAAACCAGGAGGTTTCCCCTGTGTTTGTCCTGAAGGAGCTGGGACACACACAATGGCTCTCAGCCCTTCGCTCAGAGCCACTCTGTGCAGCACACCTTGGTCCCTTCCAGCAGGCAGTCCTGATCTTGGTCACCACTGGAGAGCTGCACAATGAACAATCTCAGACCCCCAGATCAGCACACGTGCCCCCACCCTGAACTTGTGCACCACACCATTCCACTGAATAAGCAAAGTGATTTCAGGAACCAGGAAGCTTTCTTCTGGCTCGGCCCGTCTGTTTGTTGGCCTTGTATACTCCCCAGGTGCAGAGGTGAGCATGAGGTAATCATACCTAGTGAATGTGAGGTTTAGTCTGTAGGAAAGCAGCGGAATTTATGTCATTTTGGCATGCAGTGCCTTCCTTCTCTGTAAATTCAGCAGTGAGCAGCGTGCTCGGCTCCAGAACAGTGGGTGCTCTATATTGCATGTGGATCCTCCTGACCTTACTGCTCCAGAGGCAGAGCCTAGGTTGAGGAAAAGGGGCTGTCAACATGGGCATGGCTCATCAAATACTCCTCACGTCCTCCTCAGCACTCCGGTACCCCCATCTCAGCTGGAGCACCTGGTTCACACTCAAAAAAAAAGGGATTTGAACTGAAACGACGTTTATTCACTGCCAGAATCTAAACTCTGCCTTAGGACTGACTGCATTTCCCCAGTGATGCTCTAAGTACAGAGTTTGTCCTGGCTGTGAGGAGAGTGGGAAAAGGATGTTCGGGGATAGGAAGCTATCAGCTTCAGGATCAAGGATTCAAGCTATCAGCTTCAGGATTCAAGATATCAGCCACAGGATCAAGGGAGAAGATGAGGCAGGGGAAGACCCATCCCTTTTCTTTTGTATTTTTTAATTCTCCTGAGTGAGTCAAAGCTTTTGAGGCAGGAGCTGAATTAATAGTGCATCTTCAGGCTAAGCACAGCTCATACACAAGTGATAACAGTCCAAGGGCTAGAAAAATCCTCTGAGACAGAGGGGACTTCCTTGGGAATGGCATTTTCTTTCAGGTCTTGTTCACAGCCTGCAGAAGTGAATGCTGGAGTCAGCGCAGCTCTGCCTGCAATGGGGCTGCTCTCCCCCTGGTGTGTTTACTTAACTCCCACCAAGGTTAAGAGACTCTCCTGCCTCGCAGCAAACCATAATCACCCCGAGCTCTCTCTCTGACTTACACCACACGTGTGACATTAACAGAGCACTTCAATCTGCAGATCAAAAGCCCCCTCCAGTACAGATCCCACAGCCCAGCTGAGAGGAGCAGAAGCAGCACTGGCTGTAGCAGAAGGAAACAAAATGCTAGCAAGCACACAGCCATTGAGAGGATGACAATATGCAGAGAATTCCATTATTCTCCCCACTCAGCACCCATGAGGCTGAAACTCCAACACTGTGGCCAGATTTGGACCCTCTGGCATATGATAGGGATATATTTGCACTGTAAAGAGGCTCTAGCAGAGGGTCACTAAGATGGCTGGGACTGAGAAGGACAAGCTGGGGGCTCGTTCAGCCTGAGGAAGAGAAGGATGAACTGACACTTGCCTGAGAGGTTGAGAGAGATGATGGAACCAGATGGTACTCAGAGATGCTCAGTGAAAGGACAGGAGGCAACAGGCACAACAGGGGAAATCCTGCCTGGGCATAAGGACAAAGTTCTTTACCATGACAGTGGCTCAGTGCTGGAACAGGGACCAGGGATGTTATAAAATAATCTCCAACTCTGGCTTTTCAAAACTCAATTAGTAATACCCTGCACAACTTCAGCTAGCTTGGGAGTTAGCTCTGAGCAGATGGGTCAAGTCCAGGCCTACAGAGATCTTTCCAAATTCAGTTTTTCTATGAGTTTATGATCCCTGAGCCTTTCTGAGGTGTTACTAAGCACACGGCTGCACCTCGAGGCTGCTTTAATTTACGTTTTAATTTACTCCAGTGGAAAAAATGCCTCTGTGTCCTGATGAAATGCTTCCCTTTGCAACTTACACTCACATGCAGAAGACAGGATTCCTTCAAAGCTGGCCCCAAACCACAGACCTGACAGAGAAGAAAATGACCCTGGAGTCACTCACTCACATACATTTCAGCCAGGCAGAAAGAAGCAGAAGAGTCTTTCTGAGGCCAGGAAAACAGGGAGTAAGGCAGCTTTACCCACAACTAGCATTTTACACACTGACACCAGAGGTAAATTAGCACAGATTTCTGGTTTTTTTTTCATACAGAATATATCCACATTGGTGCTTCCCAAGCAACAGTAACCAAAGGCTGAAGTGCTATTTGGAATTAAAATGCCATGATAACAACCACAGCAAAAGCTGCCATCTCTTCCATGCAAAGGGCTGAGGATTTGGGGGAGAGTTTTGCATGTTTGTTTGCATTCACAGGGGTTTTGTATTGCAAAATGTGTTTGTAGATACAGGTCCTTTACCAAGCTTAAAGTTTGAATTCCATTTTGACTCTCCACTCCCCATCTTAGAAATCAGCAGAGCTCTTTCAACGAACCAAAGACCTGAACTTAAAGGAACAAAACATATTGTTCTAAAGGTAAATACACTTCACAGCTTATTAGAACTATTCATCCTCCTGCTCACAGACAATGAGTCTTAAAAGCTTTTCGAAGTCATCAAGCCATCAGTCCCATCATTAGATTTTTAAAATGTATTAAGTTCCTCATTCTGTGGCTACATGGTCCCCTGTGCTACAGCACATGTACCATGTAAGAAGCTGTGAACTACTGCATGCTCATGTTTCTGGGTTCTTTATTTTGTTTTAGCAATGAGAAACATTTCATATGAATACAAGAGTTTATTGTAAAAAAAAATTTATATTTCCCCAGTGTCTCTTTGTGTCAACAGAGGACTTGACTGGCAAGTAATGAGTTTGCACTAAGCAGGCAAACACAAATAAATGAAAGCTACATGGATAACCAAGTGTGCTGTGTGTATATACTGTACCTCCAAGGATTAAAAAAAAAAATCAACAAAACAGCACAAGAAATCTGGCCCTTTAAGAAAGCAATAGCCATTTATGAAACATTTTTGCCACTTGCATTTTCAGAGAAAAATTAACCCCCAGCCCATATGAGACTTTAATTAGTCATTATATACCAAATCATGTACATGGTGACCTATCAAAAGCATGTGCTAAATGCTTCTGCATTATAACATTTAATATTCATTTTTGTTGATACAGTATTTAGATTTTTGCTTCCCTTGGCACTTTCTGAATTTCTCCCTAACATGTTCAGATGGGCCCAAAGTCTCAGTGAAATACCTTGTGGCAGTCAGAGGGACAGTTCACAAAGACTGCAAGTAACAGAAGTGTTTGAATAACCAGAGGTATGTCACACGCCCAACCTTCTCCTAGCAGTATTTAGGATAAGGGATATTTGGCTCGTGGAGGCGCAGAGCAGCTGATATAATTGACCCCCACAAGAATATCTGAACAATAGCCAGAAATTGTTAAACATTCAGAATGTTTGCCATAAGGTTTTCTATGAGAACTGAGAATTTACGTGCATTGCTAAAGCAGCAAATCTCTGTGTGTCCTCAGTTCCCTACAGACACTGGCTGCTGGACCAGCCAGACCTCCAGCTGGACCCAGGAGAGCCACTCACATGTTCTTCTGCTCACTTTATCTTCACATACTACAGCATCACAATTTCTCCACAGCACTCTTCACTCATTCACTAGTGGGCCAGTCATTCTCCTCCAGCCATGCTCCCTTCAAAAGGGAGCCCAAAGAAGGGCTGGGACAGCTATTCCAGTGTCAAGTCAGCCAACAACACAGAAGATGGAAGGGCACAACCCAGCTTGGAAGGCAAAGCTCCAGACCGTAAGGACAACCCAGGAACTGAGGGCAGGCTCCAGTTACCCTCTCTAGCAAAGGCAATCACAGGTATCACCAAGATTTAGCTTGTTCTGATGGAGAAAGAGAAACTGTGCCAGCTCCTGCAGCACTGGCAGCTCCTACGTGGGTACAGGTCCATGTGTGTCTGTCCCCAGGGGTGACCCTAACCTGGCAGGAGGGTGCCAGGACAGACCCCTCCTCATCTGCCCCTCAGTGAAAGCAGCAAAGGCAGATTTTCATTTCTTGCATCTCACTTTGAACTACCTCACCATCAGTGGAGTGAGTTTGCTTAGCACGGGCATTCCCAAAGAGAGTATAAACACTCTGCACCCTGCAGAGGGCAACGGGCTGGATGCAGGTTTGGAGCTGCCACAGGTTCCTGAGCTTGGCTGGAATCCTCAAAGCCACTTGGGAGATTTAGGTGCCCACACCCCACTGATCTCAGTGGGGACAAAGGGTTAAACTTCTCCAAAAATCTAAAAAGCCCAGCATAGACCTAGGACTGGCTTCACCACCACTGCGCTGGAACTTGGCAAGGCTTAAAGAGGACACATCAACACTAAACAACAGTTTGGAACAGGAAGAGAAGATGAATATCTAATCCGATTGAAACTCCAGAGGAAGTATCACGCAGGCTGGCTGGAGTGGACCCAGGAGTCTCACGCTAACAGCTCCAGTCTTAGGAAAAGTTCTCCTCTGCTCAGGGTCTCTCACTACCAGTCAGCAACGCCACACGTCAGCATCTGGAAGCAGCACCGCATTTTTAGTAGCCAGAACCTCAGCCTTACAGCACAACCATAAAGATCAGTTATTTATCTTTGAAAATCAGAAACAGTCTGTTAATACGCTCGCTCGGGGGGTTTGGGAGGAGGTGGAGGTTTAAACTCATTGTTTTGTTTCTCTTATACAGAATGGCTGAAAGAAAAGTCTTCCCAACCAGAAATGATTCCTCCTTGGGCTAAAAGCAGTGGGAGTTTTGCCTTGTTGCTTCTAAAGGAAAAGTAAATAAATATCTAAAGTCTTTCCACCCAGAAGTCCCAGAAGACTCCAAATTTCCTGGTTATCTAGGAAAACCCATTTACACAAATGCTACTTCCCAACACAAAAGCTATAAATCACATCCAACTTCTGCACAAGGACATCCCAAGAACTGAAACACCAGAGAACTGGGAAGGCAGCCAAAACCTTAAAGAGCAGTTGATCAAGGTTCCCACACCAAAGCTGTTACATATGAAGTCTGTGGTGTCTCGGTGTTCTTCCTGAAGGCTGTTCTCATGCAGATACAGTAGAATGTGAAGAAACCTGTCTCTCCTAGCCTGTGCCCATGGAGGCAAATGCTAATGCATGAAGCAAGGAGAAGCTCCCACCTAGAAGAAACTGCACCGGTGAGCGGCTGCGCACGCAGGCATTCGTCTTGGCCAAGGTACCAATGCAGGGAGCAGATTCTTTCTGGGAAAGAAGTTGGCTGTTGAACTTCCCAGGATTCGTTTCTTAGCATGTTTCCCTCCTAGAACTTTATGGGCAAATTTTAACAGTCCTTGTCCTGACTTTTACTCCTACATCTGCCAACTGCAGAGGCACTTCAGCCTGGCCCAAGTCCGAGTTGGTGATTTTGTATTTATTTATTTTTTAATAGTTTTTATCTGGGTCAGTTTTCTGCTGCAGGTCATTGACATGAACACTAGTCCTGGAGCAAGGGAGGCAACAGGAATGAAGATCTGGGGCTAGAAGAGAGTGGGATGGGATTTCCCTTTTTGACATACCACCACAAACTGCATCAAATCCATTGCTTGTGTGGCCATCCTAGCTTCACTGGATCTGTGAAATATCTCCTAGGTAGTTTAAATGTTTTTTGAATGCATCTACCTGAGCAGAGCACGTTCCCCCAGGGCCCAACACAGCCTGAAGACACCAGATGGACCCTGTCCAGGTTTTGATATTCTCCTTGGTGTGATGTGTGACCATTGAGTTTTCATGGAGGTACCAGTGGGAGAGAGGCAACAGAAATGTATTTCACACTCTGGGCATTTTACTACTTTTCCAAAGCAATATGTATTTTTTAGAAACAGAAGACTCCAAAAGAGAAACAGCCTAACACAGGAAATCCAGGGATTCAGAGGAAAACAACTATTGGTGTTCAGGAGCTTGGTTCTACAGCTTTTGTTTATTCACTTCAGAAATAGAATACGCTTATCTTCCCTTCTCCCAAACTCCCACAGGTCCCCTCAGCTACGTCAGCTCACGGTACACTTTTAAAAATCCCATTTAACCCTCAGAAGTGGTTTGTCAGGAGGAGGTAGAGCACCAAGTGTTCAGGCAGAGGCGCAGACACCACTCGCTGATGGACGGCTCCCCCTCGTGCCCTTCCCACACAGACAAGCCCTGCCCAGAGGTGAGACTGCCTTGCACACAGCTGTACGTGGTGTTCCAAGTCTCTGATGCACAAGGATGACATCTAACAAAGGACACTTCAATCTCATCTCCTTATCAAAGTGTATTTCGGAGGTGAAAGAGGATTAAGCGTGGTGGTATCAAGGTGATCCGGTCAGGGTGAGGTCTTGCACAGCAGTGGGTTTGTTTTACTGGACACACTAAATGCTTTCTCATGTGAAAGAAGCAAAACAAGTGTCAAAATATTAATGGTCACTGCCTAAGGAAGCAGGAGGTTTTGTGCTGGCAGTTCCTGGGTAAGCATAGCTACGTGACCTGATGAAGTGCTAACTCTGCCAGCCCAGCTGGGCAGCTGACACAAACACAAATCATCGCCCTTTTGCTTACTTCTGCATCTTACTCTGTGCCTAAGCAATGGGAAACTGCTTGCCCTCAAAATTTCAGGGGTCCATGAATGCAGAAATATATAAATCAAAGGGAATAGATACCTGTTTTACCTGGATCTCCCCGTAGTGCAGCTATTTGTGCATAATGCTGCATCCTGAGATTAAACATTGCACCTCCTCCCGCAGAAAATCCCTAAAAAACTGTTCTAAACCAAGGACCTGTGCAACTTTCTAAACAGAAAAAGTTGGCCCAGGCCACGTTTGGGTTATTCCAAAAATCACCTATCCCAGCAGGAGCAGTGCTATGGGTTAGTGGGGATGTAGGTAGGCAGTTGGACTGGATGATCTTGAAGGTCCCTTCCAACTTGAGTGATTCTGTGATTTCACTAAGCTTAGCTGGGCACCTTCTATTTAGATCCCACTGTCAAGGACCAAAAAAAGATCTGCACCTAATAAACCTTCTTTCCACATATTCAAACCCCAGGACTTCCCTTTCTCTGCATATCCAGGCTCTTGACACTTTCTGTCACAACACACTGGCACTTCTTCTGGTGAAGACACAGTCTCAGCTTGTGTAGAGGGCAACCAGGTGGACACCTGAAGACACAGATCACTGGGTGACCATCAGAAACTCTTCAGGATGAAAACCAACTCCCACTAATCCTATGGTACACGAGGTGGCCAGAACTTAGCCAGGGATTTTAGGTGATACTCAAATATAAATGACAACACATGACAATAATGGCATTAGCATTTTTCTCATGTGCAGAGGCTGCATCCCCGTTTCCTTGACCTAGATCATGTTTTATGGGCACAAGCCTGCAAAGGGCCTTTTCCCATAACTATTCTATATTTCTTCACTCTCGGTCAGATGGTGGGAGAATTTTTTTTTGGGGTGCCTCGAACATGAAATTGCCAAGAATAACTGTTGCCTCTCCTAAAATGGCAGCTGTAACCCTGTGAAAACAGCCCCGGCGGGTTCCTTTCTGAAGTGACAGCAGGTCTTACCAACATCAAAGGGGATGTGAGGTTTTTAGTGAGGGCTGTTTGTTGACTTTTTCTCCAGTGAAGTGATATTACATGGCATTTCCAACCCTCAATCCTATTAAGTGACAGAACTACTTAATAGCACTCATTAAATAACATAACTTGGTGTCAGAAATTCACTGACAGGCTCATGCAATTGAAGTGGTAGATTTATGCCCTAAAACAATGTGGTTTTGGTGTTATTGTTACTGTTTTTTTAATAAATGTCATTTATTTTAACAGGTGAAAGCATAAGGCCCGGGACAGTTCATGAAAAGGTTGTCACCAATCAGCACATAACTGGGTAGAAAAGTAGGTGCCTGAATGTTACGTTTAGAGGGAAGAAAGCATTAAAAGCACGTTCTTTGTTGCACTTCTGAACACCTTCATATCTTGGAGATCATTTCTTTTATGACACCAAGCTATTCTGCAGTGTAGGCATCTAATGCTGCAGCAGTATTCAGGAATTTTCCCTCTGTCCATCCAAGAAGATATCCAGAATTAGGCATAAATGAAAATATTAAATCTTATTTTTCCCCCTTTTTTTAGGTTATCTGTTGCTTAGGGACCCAAAGCAAACACAGAAAATAAAAACATTAAGGTCTCAAATGCCACCACCAGGCCTTGCTCTCAGTCAGCTATTAACAGCACATTTGAAACCTCTAACCCAATGTATTTATCTTGTGGAGTGAATGACAAAGTTTGTCAGTGGTCACAGAAAGTTCATCAATGATTTCTTGCTTCTTTCTTCCTATAGCTCTGATCCTACCGGAGCCCTAAAGGTCTGTAACTTGTACACACAAATCCTCCCAAGGTCTGCCCCTCCACACTGAAAATTCATGTTTTTCTCCTCTTGCCCTTTCTTCCCACCCACGCAGCAAAAATGTCTCAAGGTTATTCCATCACCTGAGGTTATAAGAGTCAGTCCCTCTCTGGAAAGACATAGATCAGTTTTCATCTTGATGCTGTGAGCAGTTTTTCATTTTTAGCCACTGGAGGATGGTCAAGCCTCTAGGCCATGGTTTAGAAAAATCCCCTGCTCTATTCTTATTCTTGTACTCTAACAGATACGGAAGGAAGCAGTATCATTGGTATCTGGTCTAATGGTCTAATGGTTAGGAATATGATGGGATAAAGGTTGGACTTGATGATCCTAGAGGTCCCTTCCAACCATAATGATTCTATGATTCTAGGATTGCTGCCAAATGCAGGGACAGACCAGATCACTGCAGTGCAGAGTCCTTCGCTTTCAGAGACTCCCAGCCCTCAGCTGCCTCTTCACTACCACTCATCATCCGTGCAGCGATGTAGAAGAGCTCACTGCAAACAGGATCAGTTTCTCCATTTAACACAAGTGACCAAGAGAGAGCAGGGAGCTATTTCTAGCAGGGAGCACACAGTGATCTACTCTACACGACACCACAAGGACCAGCAGTGAAACACCTGCAGGCGCAGTCAAACCAGCCAGGCTGATCCAGCAGCCATGGGCTCAGCCTTCCCTCCAGTGCTGCTGGCTCCAGCCTGACCCTGCAGGGAACTGCTTCGACTCACTGACTTGTTTGAAAACTAACCAGGAGGGAAGAAGTTAATCAGCTCACGGGGTCATATGAGCACCAGCACTGAGGAGAGGGAGGGGATCGGCTGCAGCCTGAGGAAGCAGCGAATTGCAGCGTTCTCCAGGATGGAAATGAGTAGCCACAAACTTCTGAAACCAACCTCCCCCCTGAAACCAACCTCCCCCCTGAAACCACAGAAGGCACCCGGCACAGCTGCTGGGTCCCTTGTGCCAGGGCAAGCCCATCTGGTGAAGGTCACTTCTGTTGTTGTGATAACAAGATCACCTACAGGTATGGTCACACCAGGTTAAAACTGAATGATGAACCAAGGAGACCACAGCCTGGGGAAGAGCTGTCTCCTACAACCTGCCCGGGAGCAGCAGGAGATGTGAATGGTCACTGACACAACCAAACCCTTTGGGAGGGAAGGGCAGTACCACAGCCAGGCTGATCTAACAGCTCAATGCTGCCAAAGGGTCTGTTCCACAACCTCCCTTCTCCAACAGCATCACCCAATCTGCCCCCTTCTTTATGCTGGTTTCAACACCTATCAGAGCTTCACTAAAAACACCCAACCTGCACAGGAAATCCTCACTTTTTCCCCCTAGGTGAGTTTTCTGCAGGTGTGTTGGGATGAACCTGCTCAGACAGGAGTACCAGTGCCAGAGCAGCAAAGGGAAGCAGTGGGGGTGTGCAAGTCAGACACAGGAGGAAAGCCAGGGGAACCTTCCAATTTCATGGGATCACAAAATAATCAAGGGACCTCTGGAGGTCATCAAGCCCAGTGACAGTGAATCACTGCCCTGCCATATCCTTGAAGCAAGCAGGCAAACAGCCAGCAGCCTTCTGGCTCTGTCACAAAAACCCCAACTCTCACAATTTTTCATTTTCCAATGACATTTTAAATTTTCTGAATGGAACATTAATTTTGTTACAAAAAAATGACTTCTTTTTGCACCCCAAAGGAATAAAATAAAATATTCTTCCTGGAAATAACAACTAGCAGTTAAATCCCTGACTGTAACACTCTAAGTAAAGGCAGAATGCTCTAAGGAATAAAAAACAATGCAGTGAATATTTGTGCAGCAGGAAGAGTTTG
Organism: Aegotheles bennettii; assembly: GCA_013398125.1. Classification (NCBI taxonomy): domain Eukaryota; kingdom Metazoa; phylum Chordata; class Aves; order Caprimulgiformes; family Aegothelidae; genus Aegotheles; species Aegotheles bennettii. Next base: position 1,942,205 of record VZRW01007566.1, on the reverse strand, counting down.
GAGATGTTTGTTTACTATAGAGTTTGTGACAGATTCCTAAAGAACCCATAGAAAAAGCTCTGATTATTAATAGAGTTGGGTGGCATGAAATGGTATTTCTAACCTGTTTATAAATGATTTCAAGGAAATTACAAATATATAAAAAACAAACCCAAGTTTACAGTAACAGGGTAGAGTACTAAATCCCTTCTTCCAGTAAGCAATATGTTCTATGAAACTGAGCTGAGTACATCTGCCATCATTTTACCTGGAAAAAAACGGAGTGGGGAGGAAAGCTTCTGAGTTTGACAGGTTTTTGCAAAAGCAAAACAAAAGGAAAAAGCCCATTTATTGTATTAACCTAATGTACATATGGATAAGTAGTTTAAGTAACACATACAATGATTGCACAGTGTGCTTTGAAAAGATTCGTTAATGTCTTTGGAAATATGGGAAAGTAATTTATAACACCACATAAAAAAGTAATAGAGGGCCCAATCCTATCACCACAAACTTAAACTGGGCAGTGTTGAGCTTGCAGGACCTTCTGGCAGATTCAGAACATTCTTCAACAGCCTATTTCAGATATTGGTAAACCCCAGCCTGGCTGGCTCCCACCACATCCCCGCTTGTTAAATTACTCCCCTTTCCTCTCACCCCCCTTTATTATAATTTAAAACAAAAATATTTTTTATGTGTTGAGCATTTGTATATTTGGAAACTGTGCCTGTCTTTTCTCCACTCTGACAGCTCTGAGCACTGCTAGCTATTAGCAGCCTGCAAATCAAGAGATGCAGACCAGCCCCATACACCAAGTTGGAGCAGCCCACCCTCAACAGCATCCCTGAACCCACCGGAGTTCCCTGAACTTCTGATTTCCTGCATAATACTGCCATAAAATCCAACGTTTCCTACACAATCAGAGGGTAATTATTGAAATGCAAAGGGAGTGAAGTTTCCAGAGCCCTTTGTGATCTGAAAGAAACGTTTTCCCTTTGTCTACACAGTAAGAGAAATGACAAGGATGATGGTATGGACTGAGGGGTTGTGTTAGGGGATCAGCTGTTCTCCCCAGCAGTAACATTTGAATATGGCACATTTTACACTGTGAGCCTGCACCAAAGAAAGAGCCCTCCTCTTTCTCACCCCCCATCAGCACCACAGTTCAAAGTGGCTGCTGAAAATACCAAAGCTCTGCATGCGGCACATGAGATTTCAATCATTACCCTGCAAACCCGTTGCACTTTCACAAGATGCTGCTCATCAGACCAAAATTCTGATGCAATTTATTTACAAAGGGGAAAAAAGCCCACCAAACAAATGAATAATAAGTTATTCTTCATCACACAATTTCCCTAGCCAAGTCTGCATTACAGGGCACATCCATGACTGTCTTCTCCGGCTCCCATCTAGAACAGACCCAGCACGCCCAGATCCAAAAGCACCACATCATGCATTAGGTAGCTAAATGCAGCAAATTCAAAGGCAATGATCTAGAGCCCTCATTTACCCTCTGCTGATCTTGCAGCATTCACTTGTCCAGCAGAATTCCTTCATTAAAGTGTCTAAAACCTTTTCGTTTCTGTCAACCGATGCCACTTGTGAACTGAAGCTGGAAACTTGAAGCCATACAAACATATCAGGGCTCTGCTCACCACATGCACTGAAACTCAGGAGTCCTCCGGGCTGCCTCCTTTAAAGCCAACTTTCCTTTCACCACCAATGTGTTAAACTCTGCAAGTCAGCTGAAATGAACCACAGCCTCTAAAAGATCTAGTGGTTCCTTCTGATAACCTGAACCAGGAGGAACAGCCAGCCAGGGGCTGCTATACCCTGGTGTACCACAGCATCTCACAGCATCCACTCCGGCCCCGAGTCCCTCTTCTGTCTCCAGATGCCAACACGGGACCAAGCTTCAGCCCTTCTTGGTGAAGAATTCCAGGACCTCTAGTTAAGCTCCAGTTGAGCCAATCTGGACACGTGCCCCATCCAGCTGTAGGACACAGATGAGCGCCTCTCCCATAGGGTTTAGAACCAGCTTTCTGGTTCATTAACTTTTGTTCCTCTACTGCGTGCTTTGGTTCAGATTTAAATGCAGTGCTGGCTTCTAAGTTCAGCCCTATTGCAAATACCTCTATCACTGCCTGGCAGTTCCTTACATTTCCAAGACAGCTCATCAAGTTAATGAAAGCTGCTATGTCTCTTCCTTCCAGTCTGACATTACCCACAAACAGTAAAACTTTTCCTATTCAACTCTCTTGCTACTCTTGAAAGGCTGAAACAACACGGTAAAAAAGCTCCACCATAGTACGGTTGGACTTGAGGAGGGAAGTTTACTTCTTGTGCTTTTTATTACCTTGCTGCCGTTTCCTAGCCATAAGCTGGAAGTGTTAAATTATAAAAAATACAATATTCATCAACCAATCGAGTTGCCAGTTCTAATTCTGGATAGAAAAATGGACAAAGGAGTAATCAAAGACTTACCAAAAAAGCAGATGGCTGGAGAGTGCTTCTGGCAGTCATGCTACTCGCACATGGGACCACTTGAGTTTAACAAATTGGACAACAGAGAGAGTATTGAAATGGAAATTGGGGCTCTACTCCATTCAAATTCTTCAAAATGTTTGTTTTGGATTTGTACCTCTGCTGCAATTTATGACTGCAGATTAGATATAGCAAGAGTAATATTCTTAACTAGAAGAAAAACAGAATGACTAAACCGTTTGCCAAATCACACAGATTGTCTCCCTGTATACAAATAATACCAACATATAAATGGTTTCCTAAATAAAACCCAGTACTAAACATGTCTTTTACTAACAAGGCAATAAAGTTCTACCAGTAGTTAGAGCACAAGACACTTCCCTGACTCAAACTGCAAAACTTCTCCAAGCAAGGTCTATATCCGCATGTAAACATCTGTAAGGAATAGCAGCAGCAAGAAGAAACCCACAGCAACTTGGGATTTCACGGTCATCTCCATGCAGCACAGAGAGACATTGCCATTCAGTGCTCATGAACTAAAGGGCAGCTGTTCCTAACTTCAGTTTTGAGACTGTAAGGCATAACACGATACTTCCCATCCAATCAGGGAGAGCAAATCACTGCAACAACATTAGTGACATCAACACAAAGGCACGTAGGTAGTAGATGACACCAAAAAAAGGAAGAAAAAGACTCATTCCATCAGTCTTGCTCTAAGAAATCGGTTGCCTAAGTGTTTCACAGAAAAAACATGAAGTTCTTCATCAGTGAGACGCCAGTTGCAGCTTCAAGTAAATGTCCAGCCAAACACAACGTCACCCACCACAACCAAAACTGAAGAGGAAAGTTCTGCTGGTCTCAAGGACCAGTCACTCACCAGGGAACCGGCTGTTTCACATGCACGCCTTCCCGAAGAATCCAAAAATAACATTTTTCCATAGAGCAGAAATTCCTGTAGCGTTCACGCTTTTCGTCTCAGCAATGTTGCAATGCAAAGTGCCAGCCCTGTGTAATGAGGTAATCCAACAGTGTAATTTGTAGTATTTTATCCTGTCAAAATTGATCTGGGTATTTCTATAGCAACTAGATCAAAACAAAAGATGGAGCAGACAGAATAAGTCTCTCCCTGCCACCACCCAGATTTTTATATAAATATATATGTATAGAGAGAGAACATTACACATATATAAAGTTAATGTTCGTGATTCATCATTAACCAATGCTAGAAAAACAGCCCTGGAGGAACAGCAGCACAGTAGGATAACACTTAAAAAAAGAAATGCTAGCAAATGTGCAAACTGACAACAATAAAATATAAAAAAAGAAATTGTTCAGTTATCAAACACCTGGGAACAGAGTACGTCTTCTCCATTAAATCCAGTAAGGAAAAGGTATTATCCATTTCTGGCTGGGATAGATGGAAGTGAATACTGGCTTTGCTGACATGAGGTGAGGAATACAGTATCTTCCCACCCCAAGAAAATCACATTTCAACCATTCCTGTTAACATGTTCACGTTTAAGAAAGCTTGGCTGCCATTTAGCTACCTAGGCTTAGTTTTGGAAGCACTGTATGCAATAGTCTGGCAATGTCTGACAATTTATTTCGGTGCCCCTGTAGAAGCTGAGCTCAGTCCAGACACTGGTTACAAAACAACCAGGAAAACTCTGACTATGGAACCCAATGCCAGTATAAAAACATGGACAGTTTTAGACAGATCCCTGAAATGGTTGGGAGGGAATTTCTGAGGAAGCCATGTCAGCTGGGAAGAGGATGAGGTACTCACTTCATTGTGCTGCATCGCTGCAGGTCCAACCATGGGTTTGTTGCTGGCTGCCATCTGTGGGGGTCACCATGTCCCTGCTTGCCAAGCACTCTATAGCAGCCATGGGAGGAGATTGTGGCTGGAAGGCAGTTTGTCTTCTAGGCCAACTGCTACTGCTTGCTAAGAAAAAGAAGGAATGTCAAGTTAGAGAAATACTGGTCATTTAAAAGTAACAAACACTCTCAAAAGCAGGATATTTCTTTGATCCGAAGCTCTCCTGCTAGAAAACAGAATTTCCCCATCAGTTTAATAAGGGTGGTACGACACACAAAAAAATTCTTGGTGAATACAGAAGTAAGTTTGTGTGCATGCATAATCTGAAGCATAGGAATGCTTCCCCAGATTACTCACCCTCCAAAAATGAAACACAACTCAAGTCTCTCACCTGGTTAAAGACCCAGAACCTACAAAGCCACTCTTCCACTGGATGGCAATCCCCTTGAGCTCAGCACTGCAGAAGCTGAGCTACATATTTGTACTGAATTCAGAGATGCTTTTGTCGTAACTTCTGTCCATATGTGAGCTTGTAATATTGGCATTTCACAGCTTATTTTACAACTGACACAGCTGGGCATGTCTCCAGGTGAATATACTTATGAAAATGTACACAACCAGCTGTTACCTTAACTTCAAAAATCATTGATCTGCGTCTACAGCAGGAGATGCAAAATGTGTGTCTAAGAAGTATAAAAATAAATGGAACTCTGGATTTCTCCCTAATTATCACCAGTTTCTGTCTGTCAGAGAAGATGTACCTTTCCCACGTGAAACCCCTCATTACTCCTTCCTTCCAATAAAGGCAATCAACATTGAACTTAAAAGCTCCTGTCTGCATCCAGTTTACAGGCTTCACCATCCTGCCCTTTGAAATGGAGTCTTGTACAAGGCACATCAGAAAAACTGGAGGAAATTGGAGATAAAAAAGGTTTAAAAATAAAAACAGTATTTATGTCTCCCAAATGGGAAGTTTGGAGCAGCAAGGGCAGGAAACAGACGGGTATTTAAGCTGATTACCCAAGCAAAGTCCTCTGCCTTTTCAGCGGTGCCACGGTCCCTCAGTAAAACCATTTAAATTAATTGGAGTTGGGGCGAGGGGAGGGGGAGGAAGATGTCAAATTTTATCTGGAGTGTTAGTGATGGCTGGCTGGAGAGGGGCTTTCAGGCCTGTTAATTGGGCCTGTTTGCTCCAACGCCACAAACACTTTGACATGAAATGTTCTAATGGCCCCGCAGCGCAGGTGGCCGCGGTGCCGGGCCTGTCCCTTCCACTCAGGGCCCGCTCGGCTGAGCAGGCCGCGTTGGGCCCGGAGGTCATTAACCCAAATGTTCTCGGGGTGTAGCTTAGCAACCAATTAAGTAGCCAGGATCTTTAACATTTGTACCAGAAATTCACACAAATAAAAGTCTTCTGGGCCACGCTGGCCTCACAGACATGGATCTTATTATGCTTTTTACCTAATTATCAACTTAGCTTTTCTCTTGACGCATCTGAAAGAGGACAGACAAGCTCTGCTGAGCACAACCCAAGCATGATTCCCCTGGGCAACACTTCCACGGTGTTTGCATACACATAAAAATTACATCTTCTCATTCACACGTGCACATAACTGACCAGATAAATAATATTATCGTAGTGATAAGAGCCAGAATTAGAAAGGAAATACTGCAACATTTAGATTCAATCTGGTGAGCATTAGATCATGATTCACTTTGACATTAAAGCTCAAGAGCACATTTAGCTGGGTGAAACACATTACAGTGTTTTAAATGAGAAGGAAATAAGTCTAATGTTTCATGGGCTGCATTATTTGCTGTTGAAATCCTAATAATTGCCTGTGTGCTACACTTGCGTTGTGCCTCACAAATTGGGTTTAAATCTCAGAAAGCTTCAGTAACAAATTGAAAGATCTTATTTGCTTCTGACTCTCCAAGAAAGAGCAGTTTTTTAGTAGAATGGAACAGAAAATTGACAACAAAAAAGGATAGGTCTCCAACACCACACTCTGTTTATCCTCACTGTATTTCACAGCAGTGAAATTTATTTTAAATATTTTAAATTTTAAAAATATTTTAAATATTTTAAATTTTAAAAATAAAATTATTTATTTATTATTTATTATTTTAAAATAAAATTATTTCTTTTTAAAATAAGCATCTTTTCTAATGATTATTTTTTAAAAAACAAGTACCTATTCAAACACCGTAAGCAAGACCAGTATCACTGGTTTTAAATATCCACAGTTTAATATCCACAGGCAAGTATGGAGTGATGCTTCTCAAAGGCTAGTGCCTGCTCAAGTCTCAGGAATTTCGGCTTTAACAAATAGAACACTGAATTAATGCTCCATATGAAACAGTGGCTGACTCAACACAAGTTTTACAAGTGGCTTAACCCAATCTTCTGCTCTCTTCAAGGTCCCTATTGCTTCACCTCCTGCTTTTTGGTGGCCACAGGAAAAAAATAAATCTCTGCAGCCTGCTCCCTGCTTCTTCTTCATCCCATCAGCTGACAGAGCAGTGGATCATTCTGATGGTTGTACAGTCCTGCCCTGGCTTAACACAAACCCGAAATGGCAGGCTCCAGATAGACATTTTTCATGGTACCTAACCAGGCCCGGCTGTGTTTTCCAGCCATGCCTCTCCATCGACAGTCCCCAGTGCTCTCTCAACAACACACAACACACTCCATCTTCATTTCACCTCTCTGTGATCCACAGGAGGAAGTTTAAGATGTCTTTATCCTTGAGATGTGAGCCACAGTGTGTGAAACCAGGACCATTGAGCTGGGCTGACTTTCTACTGATATGTCTGTGTCTTCCTCAGCTCGAGGCACACTGATAAAACTCCCATGCCTGGCTTTCCAGCCTAACTTGGCTTTTTATTTCTGACTTGGGTTCCTCTAAACACATTTCCAACATATCTAGAAAGAAACCAGATCACATAAAACAAGCTACTAACTCTTTCTCACGTGTGCAAATGCGATTCCCAGAAGCTGCTGTGATTGTATCCACACAGTTCTCTTCCAAACCCCACTGAGTGTTTCAGGGCTCTGCAAGTATCTGCAATTTCAAGGTAGGTAAATGTTATGTAAACTCAAATTCTGCAACTTTATTGTTGTGCATTATTACACACCAAGTCGCTCTTTACATAGAAAGCAAACATCATTTAATTTATTTTTTTTTTTAATAAAAGGCAAAATAAAGTTTACAGTTCTGCTTGGCCCAAATTTTGTTTATAAACACAGGAGCAGACTGGCCTTATTACAATGGGAATGGCAGAAAAAAACCTGACTTCAAATTGAACATGAGCCAACAGTGTGCGAGGCAAAGTGGATACCAGGCTTCATCTGAAGCACAGCCCCAGCCCCTTTGGTCCAATGAAGAGATGGTCATCTGTGAAAATCTCTTCATAAGACAGGTGGTGCAGCCCTAGAACAGGTCACTAGAGAGGCAGAGGATCTCAGTTCTTGGAGATGTTTCATGTTGAACATGTATCTTTTGACACATAGGCATTTTCAGTGATAAAGTGTCCTGCTAAGAAATTCTTGATAAGCTATCAGAGTAACCACGAATGTTTGGCACTTAATCACCCAGTAAAATTCTCACAAGCACCTGCCCATCTTTTTTAAATACCCAAATGCCTTTAAAAGCCTTACCATAAGCTGCCTAATAACTATGGCTCCATGCTCTGCAACCCCAGAATACTGGACCATTGTGGGGTTTCATCCACATGCAAACCCTTGCACTTGATTCCAGTGGACTATTCTCCATGAATACAGACTTACAAGCAAGAATGCAGTATCTGGCCATATAACTTGCATCACAAGAGCAAACTCCACATATTTTAAAAAATTATCAGTCAACCACAGTTCTTTCCACTGTAGAAACAGTTACTCAGTTAAGATAAACAAAGAAATTCCCATGCACTGAAAAGGAAAACCTATTAACTGATTAAACATGTGAATCAGTTGATAAACTGGTTATCAAAGTTCTGAAAACATTTTTAACAATGACCCTTCCTGCCACTTTTAACAATGACCCATAAAAGCTAGAATAATTCAGCACTTTACAGGAAACCAGCTGGATAGAAAACAGAACTTATTTCTGATCTAAGAAGCTGCAGCTACGCCATATGACCTCACAAATTTAGACACTAATTATCAGTAAAGTAGTGATAAACATTTTAAATACCAATTAAAAGCTTTGGACAAAGGTTTCTAACTCTTTTCAGCCCACAGAAAAAATTATCAGTCTTATCCCATCTGATGTATACTTGTAATTCATTCCTTGTTTCAGGCTTTTCAAATAACTATTAAAAAAACTTAATAGAAAAAAAACAAACTCTTTAATTTTCAGGGCAAGTTGAAGATCTGGAAGCAGAATAGGAATGCAAATACCTGTGTTTTTCTTACAACTGATCATGCAAATCCCATCTCAGAAAAAACTCCACCTCAAAAATATTTGCAGGCATGCAAAAACATAATGTCCCACACACTAATAACTGACTGCACTTCATGGAGAATCTGATTTTACTCCTTAGTACAGTCCAAAAAAAGGTAAGTTGAAAAAACCGTTAGACCCAGCCCTTGTGATAAATGAAAGTTCCTTTTAGACAACTCCAGATCCATAGCAGAGGTCAGAGCAATTTTTTGGTCAAGGGAAAGTTTCCAGGCCAGATTAGGGTCCCAGTTAACCAACACTGCAATTGCTCACGTGCAAAGCATGGACAGAACATGCTGTATTTAAAGAAAATGCCAGCCATGAACTTCAGGCGGAGACTTACATTTTCCCAAAATACAGAGAATATTCAGAGCTAAGGCACTTTTCAGACCACTCCATACAAATACTTGATATCTATTCCCCTTTCTCATATCCTTTGTATTAGCCGTGTAAAACATCTGGCAACCAAAATATACCCAAATCCTGAATCCTACTTCTGCACGGCTCCACAGCAATTATCGATAGCTTTCTTTTTCATTTCATTATCAGAAAAGACAGTTTAGCTAAAAAGCAATAAGGCAAGTCAGAGAAATCCCAGAACACAAGATGTTTCCACCAGGGTCTTGTACACTGTTCTAATAGTTAGCCAAGACTTGGACATAAACCTTTTCCATCAGCTAAGGACTTTTTAAGAGGTCTCAGAAAAAGATTCAAGCTTTCTACCAATTACTGCAAGGCATTGGAAGTAAGTTAAAGTGGTCAGTATTTAAACATTTGGCTTTACAATGATCTTAAAACAAACCAGTCTTTGTAAAAAAAACCCTTCTCAGCCTTCTTCTAAGCTGAAATAATAAGGCACACAGAATTAAAAGCCGAAGTTAAAAGCTGGTATTCTCTTTTTGTTCCAGAAACACAACATTTAAAAGTAATCAAACGCGGCATTTGTTAACAGAGGAGCATAAATAAAAAGAAAACAACCAGATGTTTTCATTTTTAAAAGTCTGCTACCATTTCTGGGAACATCATATCTCAAAAGCATGGCTTGCTCATGGTATAGAAAGACTGCATTTATTTGGCTACAACCCTGATGTCAGTAAGTCCTGATGCCTGTGCTTTTCAAGGGGAAGAAAACAAGAAGTCCAGAGAGTTATTTTTAAGAGATTTAAATTAGTTCCAAGGCTATGATGGATCTGGAACATAGCTGAGATGCATGCAGACCCTGGATTTGGAAGGAGATGATGCACTCAGCACCTCTCTGTAAAGAGCTCTTCAGTTCAAGAAGCTAAGAAGAGATGAATACACAAAGGAGTTGATACTTTCAGTTCTGTAATTTACAAAAGATGTAAAAACTGCCCAGTTCACACACTTAAGGTCATGTTGCACTTTTTTGGTCTACAGAAACAAAGTGCTAGTAGAACAGTATGTTCTCCCCACCATCTTCCTCCCACTGCCCCCCTCTCCACAGCGTGAAGCTCCCAGCGGGAGCCACTGCCTTGCAGAGGGTTTTAACTGCGTCTGAATAGAAATTCAAAAATGTTTCTATGTAATTCCTGGCTCAAACAGTTCCTGCTTCTCTGCCACTGAGCTAGACTCCACATGGACTTCGTGTAAAGCAGAAATGCATTTTTCCCCATTGACACTAAAATAATCTAAAATATTCCTTGAAACTAGATTAGGCACAAAAAAATTTGTCAGTTTTGCAACATTTCATTCCTCCTACTTATCCCATGCCTCTGAGCAGCCACTCTGACATCAGTGCAGCCATTCTGTAAAACCAAACCCTACATTTTTACAGAAACCACTTAATTTCAAATGTTTCAGTTACCAGGTGCTCAGCTTGGATACCTTGAAGGATTTTCAAATTTTTAGATGGTGAAAACACAGAACTTCCAAGTCAGCTCTTTCACAGAACCATAGAATCATCAAGGTTGGAAGAGACCTTCAAGCTCATCCAGTCCAACCCCCACCTCCATCCCCACTCACCCACAGCACCCAGCGCCACATCCAGACGCCTCTTGAACACCTTCAGGGATGGTGACTCCACCACCTCCCTAGGCAACCTATTCCAATATCCAATCATCCTCACAGCGAAAACATTCTTCTTAATGTCCAATCTGAATCTCCCCTGCTGCAATTTAAGGCTGTTTCCTCTTGTCCTTTCACTATGGGCACAGCAGAAGAGGACACAGCCCAGACAGCCCAGAACCAAGCTGTCCACAGTCCGAACATTCCCAGGGTCTGTTAACAGAAACTTGGTTACCTAGAAATGCTTTTACAGCAATAGCTCCTTTATGCATCCCAGTTGTATCAATATTCAGCTAAATGGTTTACCTATTCCACTTAGGTATTTTTGCAGTTATACATAACACACACTCTTTGTTCTTCTTCTAGGGATGAAATCTGAGTAGAGCTGTAAAAGCACAAAAAAGTGATGCTGAGATTCATGATACTGTTCAAGAGCAGGATAGTGCTGCAGGCAATTGATAACAAATACATAATATTTATGCTTTGATATGGATATAGCAACGGCCATAGAACAGGGATGAGTAGTCCTAATACTGCAGCAAGGGCAAATACACCCTACATTTTAAAAAGCTTGTGTGTATACAGTGAGTTGTTACCTCTAACGTGGATTGATCCCTCTAGTAGTTGCCCTGTCTAGTGAGAGAAAAAGTCACTGGGGTGGAGAAACATCTCAGCACAACCTGTTGATGTGACTTGGTGAGCCCCACTGGGACCTGCTGAGCCGCAGTGGTATAACCCTGTGGTAGGCACACGTGGCATGGGACTGCAGACCTGTGTGCCCAAATCAGAGATTGAAGGGAAAAACTGAAGAGGACAAAAAGAGGGGTGGGAAAAAGAAAGTTTCCAGTGAGAAGCTAAGCACTTCAACTTTTTAAAGAAAATTAAAAAGAGGGGGAGCTTTCCAAAATAATTCTGAGATCAAAAATCCCCTTTGCAACATGTGAACATTTTGCAATGACAGCAGCATTTTCAAAAACAGGTTTCAGGCTTTGAAGATGAAGGCAAAAGTACAGAGAAGTAACACACAGGTCTAGTCCTTGCCATAGTTCAGGCCAGATCAAAGACAGTGGGTCTGGCACACCAGACTTTCCTGCAGCTCCTCTTTGCTACTGGGAATCGTCGACAACTCCTGTGCAGCAGGGAAGGGTGTTTTACTGCTCACACACACAGCCTGACTCATCATTTGTAGCCTGATGCTGCATCAGGCATCCCTTTGATTGTCAACAAGGCTGCAGACAGTTTGTTCTGGAAACAGCATTGAAATGTGCATCCCCACAGAGCACTCGGGTGCCTGGTCACACTGTGTGTCTTCACAAGGGTGCTGAGCAGATGCTTCAGTCGGTGGCTGTTCAGAGGACAGAGTAAAATATGGGCATCTGCTTACATCCTGCTGGGTTCTGTCCACTCTGTGCCTTCCCTGAGTGAGTGGTTTAAGAGAAGGGAAGGCCTTTGGGCAGGGATTGTTCCTTTGCTGACAACCAGACAACATCATCCACAGCAGAGTCCCATCCCTGACATGGGTTCTCCCTCCTGTCACAGGAGCACAAGGATGGCAGAAGGTTGGACAGTCAGACTGGAAGAGGATGAGAAATTCAGATGGAGTGTTTCATAATGCAAAGCATCACTGCAGATCCTCTGTTAGAACCAGCAAATTACAAAAGTAACACTAAAAGGTGACTGAGCAACCTTCAGACTAATGCAGTGCTGCCCAGCTGGGAATTCTGCTCGGCAGAGGGAATGACAGCAAAACTTGTTCAGTCCTCCCTCAGCCCTCCCAAAGGGAGCACTGGAATCTCAGCTGCCTTTAGCCCTTACCCAGCCGACCACTGGTGTAGAATACACATCACTGCCTCGAGCAGACTTAGGACAATTTCTGTCAGCTGAGGATCTGTCAACTGTACTTAGAGCTCAGCACACGGCTGCTGCCCTCAGTGAATCTGCAGCTCAGTGTCCCAGCAAGTTCACACGAGCCAGGATAAAGGCTTGTAGGTGACCACAAGCCTGCGGGCCAGGCTGTGCCGCAGACAGATCTGCCCTGGCTGGCTCAGACCCACAGCCCAGGAGCAGCCCTGGGTGACCAACACATTTTTCTTATTAATTGGTCATTCTGGATTAGAAAAGCATAGTAAGTTCAAATAAAAATAATATTTTTAATTCACAGTAGAGTAAAACTTTAAGGAAAAAAGCAGTCTTCGTTACACTGGTTTTGGTTTGAGTCCTTAAGCATTTCATTTTGGTTTTGAAATGATACAAAAAATTCAAAAGAAATTGCTACTGCAAACTGCAGTTTCATTTTAGAAATTTCACAATGAAATATATCAACTCTTCACACTCTTGAGGCAATTTTTCAAATTGAATAATTCAATGAAATTGCCATAAACTGACAAAACAAGGCAACTGCGTTCCCTAAAAGAGTTTAGGGAAGAAAAAAAGAGTTAACATTGACCCCGTTCTGTCTCAGAATGCCTTTATTTAAAAATAAAACACGTGTTAAAAAAGAAAAAGAAAGAATCACTGTAACATCATAGTTTTCAAAGATTTTGCAGCCAGGAATTATAGATAAGCCCTTTTAAGACCATAAAGGAAAATCTTTTGATAGCGTTCAGCATATTGAACTGGCTTCTCCTAGCATTTGCAGTAATAAAGCTGTCAAGCAACACAGAAAAGGAGAGCTAAGCATTTCAAGACTCAGACACATGAACTTCTATTAACCTACATTAACATGTAATTGTTGCTGGGAGCACACTGTTCTCAGTGTCAAGTGCTTGTAAAGGACACGAGGAAAATCTTTCCATGTGAGATGGGCAGGGTAACTGCTGTGCTGTCCCACGAATTTCTGAGACAGTCTTCCTGGCAAGCCCTAAATTGATATGTATGAGTTATTCCTGGAAACTTCCCATATGGTTAGTAAATTTCAGAATGGAAAGATATGTTATTTCACTTTAATAACTTCCACGTTTTACATCACACCGAGCAGTCGCTGGTTCGCTGCAGTTCCAGAGCTGAATGCACAATGTCAATATGATCATACATGACTGCTTCAAGTCGCTGCACAGCCTGCAGGCTCAGAAGGCACCAGGGGGTCACTGATCATTTGCTTCAAAGCTCTGAGACACCCTGGCCAGAAGCTAGAGGTAATATGGCAGGAGGAGATCCAGGATACAACTTTTTCAGCTTCCATTCACTGAAGCTGTCGGTTGGGATGGGAACACATCTGTAATCCCTCTGGACATGAACCCCAGCTACGAAGCACCACAGCATGGACAGCTTTTTGGACCTGGATGCAAAGCCCACACAAAGCCCATCCCACATCACCTGGAATCAGTAGCACAGAGATCTCTGCACTGCTCCCTGGGGCACTGAGAAGATGCAGCAGAAGTGAGGTGGAGAGGAGGACACAAGGCTGGCTGTAAATCAATCAGAAGGCCAAATAGCAGGAAGAGGAGCCACCTAATCTGAAGGAAAACATTTGCACAACAAGCAGTGGATATAAGCCAGCCATTAATAAATTTCTGCTAGAAATTAGGAAAGGTGAAGAAAGATTCCGGCACAGCCTTCCAACAGGATGGGAGAAACACAAACCACACAAAAATGTTACTGTGTTTTAAAACGGTTGTTTGTAAATTCACCCAGAAGATGCGAGGACGCAGTGACCTGTGACTGCAGGGACTGGACTTTCTCAGTTCTTACCCTGGACTTGTGCTTCGTGTTCCCCCAGACACCCCTCCTTTCCAGCCAGGGTGATGCTCTGGTATTTGTTTAATGCTCATGAACTACATGGGTGTCACTAAGATGATGATGTAGAGTATTCCCAGAGAGAAAGACACGATTGCTTGGAGAGTTGGATGTGTTTGCTGGGATGAGATTATGGATGCCCTGGTACCAATGGAGCAAAGGGATGGTGCTAAGCACAGCAGCACTGAGAAGGAAGGGTGATAATCCTCACCCAGTGCAGGGGCTGCCAGAGTAGGGGCAGTCTACAGGGATAACAGACTACTCCTGCCCTACCAAAATACACTGTATCTTCTGGAATTAATTCTGTGAGCCCTGCTGTGCTTCCTGGAACAGATTGCTCCTGTACAGGCAGCTCTGGTTCAACTGCCACTGACTGGAAGTCAAGACCAGCACATCAACATGTATTGTTGAGCAGGTAATTACCAAGTTGACTCTCTAGGTTTCGTTGGGATTCATTCCACGCATGGTAATCTGCCTCCCTCACATTTCACCATCTTGCTGTAACAAACGTAGCCGGCGGGGGGATTTCAGAGCCTGTATCCTCACCTCAGGTTAAAGTGGTTGCTGATGACAGATGGCTAAGCACGCGCGTTCAGAACCTGAGCTCTCAGGCAAGAAGCACGTAGCTAAACTTTGCCAAATTACTTTCAGAAAAGCCCTGATTGAAAGGGAGCTTCATTACAAAACGCTGAAAGACACACACACGGAAACCCCCAAACCCGCTGAGTTTTGCAGAGGCAAAGGCAGGAAACAGTCTGGGTTTGTGACTCGCACGGAACTGCTCATTTTCAGCTGATGACCACATCGCTTTAATGTGTTCCAGAGCAAATGTCCTTCACGTAGGATCCACACACAATCCAACCCAAAGGCCAGCCTAATTCCCACTGTAGCTAGATAAGCTGCAAAGTCCTTTAGAGCTGGAGGAAGCTTAGGTTTGCTGAAATGTATGCAAGCAGTGAAAATGTCTCTTTCCACAGAACTGCATCGAATCCCTTCTGCTCCCTTAGTTTTTCTCCTGTTTAAACACCACCACTGCTCAAAGATTCAGTCCTCAGACTTGTAACTGTGGCTGTGTAACGATCTTGCACTTCTTGAGCCACTTCAGTATCATCCTCATCGTGGGACACTTCTGTTGGAGATGCCCTGGGGATGAGGCTAACAAAAAAAGATCTAAAACACACATGTGTTCCCAATTCAGCTATTTCTGTGGCATCCCCAACAGTGGAGATGTCTAGAGGCTGTATTAGGACTGCTTGTGTGCAACCTACTTAAATCCATCTGATGAAGATTCACCAGAGATGACACGTAAAGCTGCAGGTTTAGTACAGAGGGACTTTCTTGATCAGCACGAGCTTCCACTTCTCAGAATACAAGAACAGCAAAAGGGAAGGATTAAACACTGTTAATGCATGCCATTCTCCTTCACTTTCCTGGCACTGGCATCCTTTCATGTGGTAGTTTGTTTTCCTACAACACAATTTCAGAAATACATCTCTCCAAACATCTGGAAAACATCCACCACCTGCTCTGCCCACCATAGCAGGAACCAGTGAAAATTCAGTTGTCTGTGTACTCCACCAGAGCCATGTTTGTGGATCACCTCTGCCCTCCTCTAAAGGCTGGCTTCAGAGCTCATTTTGTGGTCACCTGAAAATCTGCCATTGCCTCGAGAGAGCTTTTCACAACACAACTCCTGACGTGTTGAAGGCTTTGGTGCCTCTGTCCCTGACAGCCATGCCTCCTTTTAACTCTCCCCAGTTGTCATAGATCATCCTGGGATGAAAGAAATCATGATATACACTACCATATGTTTAAATATGGAAACAAAGAACAAGCAGCAGCTCACCTCTGAAGACTGAACACTAATTCTCATGCAGAACAAGCTCTTTGCTTAGCTCTGGGTCAAAGCCCATTTACATAATGGGCAGAAAGGGGAGCAAGGAAGGTCTAGGGTTCTCCTAAAGGCACTGGTAAGCAAGGGGCTGTAATATCTTCCTGCTGTTTCAGTATCCACAGCACCACCAATGACTTTGTAAGAGATCCACACTCCTACTTCTACCAAGTGCAGCTCTAAGTGCCTTTTCCATTGTAATTCCAGCATCCCTGCTGACTGAGAGCCGCAGGAAGCTCTCTGCCGACGCACACAGGACTTGGACTCTTGAGCAACGTACACCCAAACCATTTCATCTTCATTCCCAGAACATATTTCAGCTTGAGAGACCTACTTCTTCCAGCCTTCTGTGAGAAAGGACAGGCCAGTGTTCCACACGGTGCCTGCAGAATTCACCATCCAACAGTTCTCTTTTGTAATGCAAGAGCTCTAACAACTGACAGTAACCAAGATTTAGGATACGATGGCATTTGCTAACCATTTCACTGAATTGAATCTATATGAGCAGCAAAAGGAAACATCAACAAATTCCAGATGCAGAATGTAATTATGCTTGGATGGCAGAATGTTTCATATTGTTTTCTATAGGAAAAAAAAGTCATCATTAAAGCAGTGGAATTTCAGTAAACTATGTTTTGGGTTACAGCCCAGAATAGTTACACTTGGCAGTCCAGAGGCATGGGTAAAATATTCCAAGGTTCATAAATCCTTGACTTTAATTTGAAGATATAGGTTACAGTTTTAGTATCACTGCAAGGGGGTAAATCACACTCCCACCTAAACAGTTGCCAAAGGGCGCTGTACCAAGCTTTTCAGCTCTATTGGGCAGCTTTTAGGAAAACTGTACATCAATGTCTTTCAGGTTCCCATGCCACTCAGATACTCTATGCTCCTAGCAGAAGGCTTCCTTGGCTGGAACAGCCTCTGCAGCACCTATTTTTAACTCATCCATGTAGATGGTGATGATCCATGAAGGAAAAGATACCTGGGGGTGACTGGATATGAACAAGGTGATTCCCCTCTCCAACCATCTCAATCCTGCAGGCTCAGTATAAGGAGGCAGTTTGGAACTGGTAGGAATTAATTTGTGAAACAAAAAATCCAGCAGCATCCAGTGGCCTATAAAGAATTGTGTTTAATTTGCATTCTCTGGAAAAAGCTGAATGGTTCCAGCAGCACATGCCTATGAAAAAGCAGCTAATAATGTCTGGGAAGAGTTAGTTGACTAGATCCCATTAGATATTAGACACATCATCTGCATGATTCTCTCAGAGCTTGGGTTCTTTGCTGTGTTAAATTAAGGGTTTAAGAAATTGGTACACAAGACTTATTGGTGAGATGCTGGTTTGTACAACAAAGATCTTACAATTAAGACCTGTCACATGGGCAATGTATCATGCCATGTCAGGGTAATAAATTTGTAGGATGAAGCACAAGCCTGTCTCAAGAGACTGCACTCTACAGATAGCACCCAATTTGTCCCATTTTGTTACAATCCTTTGCTACAACAAAGTTTCATCACAGCTAAAAGAAAATTAATTTACAGGTTATAAATTAAACTAATGAGCAATCAAAGGCTGAGTACCATGGGCTACAACGTGAAAATTTAATCAGATGCTTAAGAAGCATCTGAAGAAATTCCACTGAAGTCAGTGAGACTTTCAAAGAGCTTAAAAGTAGATCCTCAATCTAACAAATGACAGGGTCAGTACTGGGAGAGCCAGGAAGCTGCTTGCAACTGGGTGAAGTGTGAGTTTACAAAAAAAATGTTCCCCTTTCTACCAGGCCTCAGTCACTGCTTGGTTGATTTCAGTTCACATAATTACATTCTGCATAATTATTCCTTTCCTATTGCCTCTCTGAAGTCTTTTCTGGAATCTTATCTTTGGGAATTACATGATTTTCCTAGCATCAGGCCGTATTCTAAAGTTCTGTGCTCTGCATGTAAACCCTGTTTCCCCCAAAGGCACACCAGAACTGGGTACCTACAATTCTCCCCATTTTCACATGGTGACAAGAAGAGCAATCCTTCCTTCTAAGCCACAGACCTTAGTTTTCAATCAGTTATAACAAGGTTATGAGAAAGGATTTCTTTCAAGAGCAAAAAACCCCAAACAAACTGAACAGCAATCTACTTTACCTGTGTGTCCCACCACACCTTTATCACAGACTTGGCAGTATTGGTTTCTTCAAAACATTCAAACTGACATCTATGTTAACCTGGCTCTCTCAAACAGCTCCAAATTTCTGGAGAAGGCAGTCCCTTATAATTGAGCCAGACTTTCTTTGTTCTTTGAATTCCTCCTGACCCAAAATGCAGTCTGAGGTCAAGCCAGACTCCTCCAAGCCACCAATCCTACAATTGTCCTATAAGAGCACCAGGCATTTGGGTGGTTCACCCTAAGACATTGCTTCCTTGCTGCTTGCTTTTACTGACAGTCTCCTATTAAACTAAAGCAGCATCTCCACACAGTAAACATCCAAGAACCAGGTCACCATCTAACATTCAGAAATTAGAGAGCAGCTCCACTTCCACTACTGAACCAAACCCCAAAATGAAGTGCTGGCCCAGATTAAAAATTCTTCTAGAGAGGGAGAAATTAAGGCCTTGTGTATTATCATCTCATGGTGCCTCTGTCCCAGAGGGTTTACAGGCTTGCTCCAAGCTGTGGCAAACAGAGAGTAAATCCGTACTGGAGAGAACTGTGCTTCTCTAGAGAAACCCACCCTCTTGAAAACAGTGCTAGATAAAACCCAGTTGTGCTGCATCACAGCCTGTCACACCAAGTGTATCTTCTCCAATAAATGTTCTGAAAGAACTTGAAGAATAAGTAAAGACATTTCCAATAAATCCAGATTTATATAGAATACATATTAGACTGCAGATGTCAGAGACTGCAGATGTAAAATGCTTTGCTAATGGAAAAATTAAAGGGAAAAGCCAGAGCTTTAACATGTAAAGAACGCAAATATCCTGCAAAGTCTGCAGATGCATGGCCTGTGAGCAAGTGTACAAATCAAACACTTGGGTGTGCAGAAGGCTGTGTAGAAACCCCAGTCCCATTTGTACTTTCATGTTACTAACACCCTCAATGACTACGATGTCTCGCTGTTTGGGTTCTCATAGACCCAGATCCTCAAACACATTCAAATCTGTGAAGCTCAGGACTCATTGTGGTGATCCATGGCACCTCTGGTCATAAACCAGGCACTGAAAATGTGCTTTACAAAATGACAGTCCTGGCTGCAAAGCCTGCGTTTGAAACAGAAAAAGAGATGGATATAAATAGACAGGAGAGCACAAGGAAACACTTCCAACTCAGGACGGCAAGAGATGTTGGCAACCCAACCTCATTAACCCAAGCCAACCAAATCCACAGTTCAGCAGAAGGTTGGGTCAGGTACCTTAAAGCCATCGGTTCTGACATTACCCTACAGCAACCATGCACTGTGTAGGTGGCTCTCCTTCAGACATTGAGAAGATACTCAACCACCATGAAGAGCCATGCATGAATTGTACGCCACACGATGAGGGAGTTTGGAATGTGCTTGCACCAGCAGAGGTCAAAAGCAGGACAGCAAGGACTGCACTGGAACAGGTCTGTGCACCTCAGTTCACATCCAGCCCATGACAACTTCTTTTTTGTATCTTATTTACATCTTTATCTGAACAGAAACACAGTAAATGAGGTGAAGTTAAAATGGTAAACAAGAATTGCAGCTTTCAGCTTCGATTTAGACGATCTGTCTTCTGATAGCACTATGTGAATTGTGCCACTCAGCTATTTCTGGAATGACAGCAGGCAGGGTTTATAAACAGGTAACTACAACAATGCTCCTCATTCCCCCACCCACTTAATAAAGTGAAGGATCACCTAAATTTAAAACAATATATTTAAAACTTTGAGAATCATTTCCTGGAGTGTTGCCTAGTTTGTTTTAAACTTTTTTTTTAAACAACAACAACAAAAAATAGAAGCCCAAACGGTGAATGTTTGTTTATTGCTTTCATGTTTCAATTGTGCTCATTTCTGTGCTTGGGCAAGTGGAAGCACAGAACTTTTCTTTATTTTTACAGCAGCCCTTTCAAAAAAGGAAATCACTTGTGCTCCTAATTGTGTGTGTTTTTCAACTAAGGACCACGAGACATGAGAAAGTGGACCACAAAAAAATAACAAAGACTAATTTTAAAGGTTTTTTTTATATACTAATGAGTACTTGCAACCATGTTTAGATACACCTACTTATGAGAAGTACATGATGCCCATTCTGATTTATTTTTTTAATTTAGGCTTCCCTAAATTTTTGAATTCCCTAATCTAAATCTCTGGAGACTTTAAAGTCTCTCTCCCCTGGCTTCCCCAGGCACATTTCCTGATGCACTGAGAATTAAAAGATAAGCATTCCTTGATGGTGTTCACACTGTTTGCTGCATTGTTTTGTTTTCCCCCAATTTTCAAAGAAATCTTTATGATGATGAAAATGCCACTCTCTCAGTGAGAACATTTGTTCCTGTAGACATAGATGGCAAAGCAAGCAAGGAAAAAAACCCAATCACAGTGCTCTAAAACTTCATCCACATTGCAGTCCTAAGAATTATGATGTTCAAAGTATTTAGAGTTTGCTATCTAACACTGAAAGCCAAAAAATTAAAGTGAGTTTCTGCCCTACCTTCACCTAATACTGAAATTATTTTTTTAAAGGTTTTTCTTTAGGATTCAAACATAACAGAGGCCAAGCTACAACTCTGGAATAAGGATCAAGGTACATTGTACAGTGATGACAGGAGGAAAACAACAGGGATTGTCCCTCCCTTGTGATTCCTTCAACATATGTTTCTTCCCTGCCATGGGGGACTTGGTGCTAAGCCCCATGAAGATCCTCCTTCTTTTAAGAGCGTGCCTTAGACATGCAGCTGTGGCTGGGCCACCTCTATCATGAGATTGACCTCTGCCCCTGCACTGCCTGCTCTGCTCCAGGCTGCTTTTCTCTAGGGACAGCCAGGGGAGGGTAATATTTCACGGCTGCCATTCCAAAGCAAAAGCAAGAAATCCAAGAGTCTTTTCTTAATAAATAAAATTCCAGCGCTATTCACAGCAGTGATGTCTCAGTTTACACGGAGAGTTGACAGAGTTTTCTTCTAGCTAAGGGGCTCGGGTGAGTTACGGCGATGAAGGAAGCCCCAAGAATGTTGATTAATAGATATAGTAATCTACAAAAAGGAGGACCAACATTCAAATCCATTCCAGCCATCAGGAAAAGCCAGACAGCAGCACTAAAGCGCAACCAGAGATGGAGCAATGTGCGGGATCAGTGACACTCTGCCCAGATCAAGTAACACTTTGTTCTTTGCAAATCCAGGAACAACTCATGTTAGAAATATTCTAAATATTGGCACTTCCAACTGTACGTAGACAGGGCTGTGAGGACACTGCCCCCACTGCAGGGCATGGCATGGAGTTGAGGTACCAACCGTATTTTTTTTCTTGAAGCCATTTGCACAAGCTCTGGTTTGGCTTCTCCTTTTCTGTTTTGACAGTTTCAGGGCCAAACCTTTTAAAAAAATAAAATAAAAAGATCTGCCTGTTAATGATATGGCACACTGCAAGTCCACACAGCACATTTTACTTCCAAACCTGCACATCTCAGTTCCTACAGAAATAGGGAACCTCATGTCTGCAGCCAGCAAACCACAGCTCTGCTGGCTGCCCAGGAGCTGCTGAGCTCTTCAGACACTTGGTAAAAGTCTTACATGGTTCAGCTGGGGAGGCCGTGAGCTGCGACCATGGGAGGGTTGAGAACAGCTTGGATGAAGAACTGGTGTAGATGATCAGGGAAAGGGACTGGATGACCTCCTGAGAAACTCCCCAACCCTCTCTTCCAATTCAAGGAGCATTTTCACGTTAACAGCTACAGCGATTCGATTCTTGCTCCTCACCTCACTAATTTTACAATAACAAATGCACACCCAGCATCCTCGAGTTCACTGACTGCCAGCAGTCTTGCTGTTACATCACCTATAAAACAGATATCTTTCAGCTTCCATCCCCAGTGCAGAAAGCCAGCGGACACACATCTAACCCTAACAGGAACTACCTGTCAGCCTCAGGCATCCTGGCAGAGCACCCAGCTCGTGGTTATCACAGCCCATTCTCCAGGAACCCAGATGGTTATGAGGAGCAGTTTTCACAAATTTCATATGAAGGGCTAGTCCTGGCATGATGACAATGCAATAAACACACATTTCAAAGCCACTCTAGTCAGGTTCCTCTGCTGCTCGCTGGGCAGTTGCCAAAAGGAATAAAAAATGTTCCCCAGGGGTGAGGTCTGAAGGCATTCGGTGCTGGAGTCGAACTTCTGCGCTGATGGATCTCACAGAACCTCTGTTGTGAGGATGCCAGTAATTCTGAATTCCATGTTAGATTTATGGCAAACAAGATGATACTTTCCTTATTTAATTTTATTAGGCAAAGCAAAACACAATCAGTGCTCCAATACTGTGATTGGAGACTTCTCAAGAGGAAAAAAAAAATGAAACCAGAACAAAAACCAAAACCCAGACTCCTGGGGAAGCTAGCAACCATCAGTCATCTGTTAAATGAAACCTGCTCCTTCTTTCAGATTAGCTACTGTCTAGTGGTACATAATTAATATTGATTTGAAAGGCAGCCTGCCCAAGGGATCCAGAACAAGTGATTGTAGTACATGCT
Organism: Aegotheles bennettii; assembly: GCA_013398125.1. Lineage (NCBI taxonomy): Eukaryota > Metazoa > Chordata > Aves > Caprimulgiformes > Aegothelidae > Aegotheles > Aegotheles bennettii. The sequence continues at coordinate 1,919,117 of VZRW01007566.1, read as the reverse complement.
GACAAATGAAATATCATAATGGTTGGTTTACAGCACGACTTCAATGAATATCTATCAGTAGGAGGGGTTTTCCCCCTCAGACTTCCACAAGGCGAAATTCTAATGTGACCAGATTTCAAACACTGGAAAATGGAGATTGTATTTGAGGAAACTGGAAAGTCCTGTTCCATTTGTTTCAAATACTTTAATCAGTTTTTCATGTCAAGCCCAGACTGGGTGTCTCAGCGAAGGAATTCCTCGGTGAAAGTCAATGGACTAAACGATGGCATTGACACCTGCATTCCTGTGTGGTTTTCCTGGTTAGCCAGAGACCTCTCCATGCGATTAGGAGAAGCAGGGCTAGAGGTCAGTGCTGTAACCTGGGATTTTAGCAACCTGAATTTCATTTCTTCCCCTGCCATAGACTTTCTATGACACACGGGGCAAGTCTTCATCTTTTTCTGGCTTACTTTCATATCTGTGAAATGGGGGTAACAGGATCACCTCACAGAGACGTGGAAAGGATAAAAACTGAAGAGCTTGGGAAAATTAAGCCTGTAATAGAAGAGCAGTTGACCAAAGGGTTAGAAGACCCCAGCCTTCTGCTGACAGTGTTGTCTGACATGCTTGCTTTCAGAAATTCAGTGGAGGGACCAAACTTCAAAATAGTGAGTGCTCTTAACTAGCATTTTGCCTCATAAATACAAACAGTCATTTCCTTGGATGAAAAAACAGGCAACCCCCCCCTCCAGGGTTATCATTTCTCCCTGTCAAGTCTCCTCCCTCACCTGTCAGTTCAGCATTTGGTCCATCAGGAGGAGCAAGACTGGGGAGAGGAAGGAGCTGCCTTCTGTCTCTCCTTCCCTTGCCCGACCGGAGGGTTCAGGGAAAGGGTAGGAACATGCTTGGATTGAGAACATCCTAAAGTGATAATTAAAGGATAAACCAAAAATTGCACAAGTAAACAAGCTGCTGTATGAGAGACCTATGTACACCTTGCACTGAGCTTTCTTCTATTCCTCTAACGACTCGTGCAAGAAGCATTATCAGAGCTACGTAGACTTCTTACCCTGGCAGCTTTGCCACACTCAAGTATCAACTCCTGAAATGCAATTACTCTGAGAATGCAAGAGAGACCACTGAAGCAGCCAGTTACATTGCAGAATTTAGTAGCAGCTGTGCTCATGACCAGGATAGGAGCTGGAAAGATTTCCTATGTTTCCATAAAACATCCCATTTCCCTCTATACAATCCTATCTCAGGAAACAAACAAAACAAAACAAAACAAAATCTATTAATTCCAGGTTCTAAGACTAAAGAAGGAAATGACAAATTCTGTTAAGAAAAACAGGGTGGCACTTTAAAAAAGAAATAACCAAGATACCCCCATTTACTAGAAGCAGATACATGTGTCCCCTTTGGTGCAGAAGCAAAACTAAAAACAATTCTAGAGCTACTCTTTTTTCTTCAGCTTATTTTTAAACAGGAAAACTGAATTATAGATTGGTCTGAATAAAAAAGTTCAGGATTAAGACCAGAAATTATTAACATATTTCAATAAGATTAAATAATCTCCTTAAACTGTTTATTTTCAAGACCAAAACAGTTTAAAGCTTACTATGTAAATACTGGGCTTCCGAGCATCCTGCTGAATTCAACAGAACAGAAAGTTTAAGGCATCATTAAAAATAACACATTGTTTGCATTTTTCATAAAGACATCAAGAGGATTTCATCCCTCTGAAACACAATCTCCCCCCAGGGAATTACGGATGAGCAAAAACAGAACAAGTGGAAGTTAAATAATTTTTTTTTAAATGCCAAGAAGCCAACGGGTTAAGCTCTCAATTTATCTTTGTTTCTCCAAAGATACAACACTATTTCAGAGACATTAAGAGCCAGACCACACCTGTGTTTCTTTAGCGGTGGCCTGCTGAAAATATTTGTCAGGCATTGTGTCAGAATCCAGAGCACATTCTTTCACTTTATGATTAACCTTTAAAGAGATTACGTTGGGAAAACGCTCAAAGTGACATTCAGACTGAATTAACTGCATTCATACTGCAAAGGGTTTTTACCCTTGAAGTCAGTAGTGTTTTTCAAACAAAGCCCAAGTCAGCCATGGGGTACGTGTCCATAGGAAACAGAACACGCAAGCAAATGCTGGAAGCAAGCCAGGAACTGTTTGATATTTAGACAGTAGTAAATTCAATACTCCATAGAAAATGGGGAAAAAAAAAAAGATGAAAGAAACTGACCCTTCTTTTAATAAGAGCTGGTTGTAGAGATGAGCAAATCAGCTTAAATGAAGTAAAACCTGACCAGAATCTGGACTCACGTGTAAACAGATCCCTTCTTCCCCTCATCCCACAAATACCCCAAACATCTATAAAAAGTTCTGCCACCTCTGGCGGGCTTGGCACGGCTCCGAACTGTTCCTCCTGACAGGGTTTGCTCCCTGGATCCGTGTCAGCTGGTGCAACTCCAGCGTTGTTTCATTGAGAGTTTATCTCGGAGACTAAAGCAAAAGTCAGAGGCTGCCTGAATCTGGGCACTTGGCCAAATCTCCAAAGACAAAGAACTTTGTCCAGCACAATGCTAATAAATGATTACACCCTCTCTTTACAAAACATTAATTCACTTGACTTGGGGCATAGGATTCCTTTTTCAAGGATACAATAGGGGTTTAAAGAAAGAACATGCCCATGTGCAAAGCAACTGCAACAAGAGCTGATCAAACGTATTTTCCCACTGTTACCTTGAACAGACTCCCTCATCCCACACCAGAGTGATCTGTACCAGAAATGAAGTGATCAGAATGATACAAAAGTAAATGTTATCTGCATGTTTTGGAAGAAATGTTTCAGTAGCTCAGTGCTCTGCTGCATTCCCCGCTGCCCTGCACGTGGATGGCCACTTATGGTGGAAACCAGGAGAAGAATGATCCCTGAAAGCCCCGTTTCTCATATTCCTCTATTTAAGCACTGGTTGTGGGCTGCTGTCCTGTCTCAGCACTCTGACTTGGACCTTTGCCCAATCCACATGGGGTTTTTTTTCTTAAATCCTTGTTGCAAAATAATGCAGGATGCTTCCAGAATAGCCCAGTCTGCATCTCCACTCTGGAAGGAAGGGTGACAAAGCTGCTAGGTGACAGTGCTGTACACTAGCGGCCATTTGGAGTGCAAACCTCAACAGCTCAGCAGCCCTCAAAACCTTGGGAGAACATTGCATGTTCTTGAGCACATTTCATGTTCTTGAGCACCATCTGCTGGTACCTTGGCCACTGACACGGCACAGCCATCTCCACCTGCACTTCAGGGCCCTGGGCCTGGGGCTCCTCTTTCAAACAGAAGGACAAGTGTTACCTTCTGCCCCACAACTGCTGAACTGCCTTACACATCTCATAACATCTCACAACAGCTATCAGGTAGCACTTTATAAATGAAAAGAGTGAACTGATGAAGCCAGATCTCTTCCTTGAGGATAGCATCTGTAATAAGTTGAATCCGTAAGAGCATTTTAAATTCAGATTAGAAATGTGATTTCCTGAAGTGACTCTACCAATCCTTCCCACTTGCCACACTTTAGTTCTCCACGGGGCAGCCCTGAGCATCGATCCCACCTCACCCATCCCTCTGCCTCTCTCTCCTTTACTCCCAGGATTTCCCAGAGCACTGGGGGAAGCTGCCTGGGATGCCCCACTCCAGGAGCTGCTCTCTCTCATCCTGTCAGAGCAGAGTCCCACTGGCTCAACCACATCACCCTTCCCAGCAGTCCAGCATGGCCCTGCAGCCTCTCCTCACCCTCTGTGCTCACACGTGCCCCAGACCAGCCCAATAACACGAGCTCCTGTAACACTGCACGGTTTTCCTCTGCCATCACAACCTATTTCCTTTCTTCTGCTCAGCCTCCTCCATGAGCTCAGGCAATGGGAGGGAGAGCAAGCAGGAGTTAACCCTTTGTTCATCTCTGGCCAGACAGTGCTTTTACCCCTTGCTTTAAAAACACCTGTTCCGGGGTCTGAGGCTGGAGAGGAATTACCCCAGCGTGCCCTGAGTGCAGGCAGGAGTTTCAGCACGCTGCTGTGCAGCTCCCTGAGCTCACAGTTACACCACCAGTCTCACTCGATGTGAGATCGTCTTCAGTTTCATGAGTAGCCCAGCATTTACTTCATTAAAAAGGCAAGAAACAGCTAATTCTCAAAGTTACAAAGGAAAACTTCAAAGCATGGCTAGGATGTGAGATTTCGATGCCAGAGATGCAAACTGACAAACCCCAAGATTATTTTCCCTTTTGAGTTTTTGTTATTCTTAAAGCACTACAGCAGCACCAGAGCCTGACTTCTTTTCACAGGGCTGCTGCTGCTGCTAACAGTGCTTCTGCATTGCCCAACAACAGCCTAAAGCCAGTTTCATTTTTATTTGAAACTTCTTTCACCAGCCCAAAGTCCATCATTAGAGGATGAACACGCAGCAGTCCAGCCTCACACAGGAAGTGGGTGATGCCCCTCCCAAGAACAAGGACTTTTCCAGAAATTCCTGCTCTTTCAGGACAACCTGCATACAGGTTGTATGATTTCATCTCCATCCCAGTACATACTTTCTGTGCCTTCTTCATGAAAGGCATGAAGAGGACAAGGAAAATGGTAACATTTACTACAATAAATTTTAAATGCTATTTTGATCCAAGTTCTTTTGATAAAGGCCCTGAGTATTTCTTGTGTGATCCAGAGTGATTCCCTGTCTTAAGCCAGTAAGATACAAGACCTGTGATCACAAATGAACCAGAAGGTTTCACATTTCTCTAATAACGACAATGTTCAGTTTAAAGGTGAAAACCTTGTGAACTCATGCAATGGGGATTTTCTTGAACGCTCCAGCTTCTGCAGTGCCTCAGTTCCTCTTGCTGTGCTTCTGTTTTCTATACTGCTCTACAGCAGTTTGCTCCTGCCCTTGGAAGGCAGCGAGCTGGCAGCCACCATCAGTGAATCCATCAGGAGTCTGTGAACTCCAGATGGGAGCACAGGATTAATCCCTGTATGTGGTTCCTAAAGCAACTGATCTTCAGGAACATCTGGGATTTTCGCAGTGTCCCACAATGCAGACCTCTTCTACCACCAAAGGATAAAACACAGCTTTCTCAGAGAGAAGAAAAATAGCTGGGCCAGTAGATCTCTCTCAGTCCCACCCTAGGGTTATGGGGTTTTGTTAATTAGACTGACTTTATATCAAGTAAATATTTGGAGCTTACAGACGTTCTTTCTTGGTTGAGTGACTTCTCAATACATGGGCTTACTGTGGTTGTTTCTGTAAACATCAAGGATTTCTGCTTTTTCTTTTTTTAATAAATTCCAAAAATCCTTGAAAAACACCAAGACAACGGCATGACTCACATTTAGAATTTCCTGTTGGATTTCTTTTTCTAATGACCAGGATGTCATTGGACAGCTTGTCCTAAAATAGACTGATTACAATCATTTTAAAAGCACCAGGGGTGCAGGAGGTTTAAAGCAGCAATTCTGAGCCCCTTTCGCTAGAAGTGCTGTGAGTGGAGGCTCCAGGGCAATGGCTGGGACTTCTGCAGGTACAAGATTTTCAGAAATGGGCTTTAAAGAGCCAGTTCTCACTGAAGACTGACAGAGCTGACCGTGGAAACCAAGGATCAATAATCAGAAATGCACTTCTAGGTTTGTCCTCCTGTGAGACTGGGAGATCTCTTGGCAGCAGGGTGGGAGACTGATACGAACACCAAGGGCTGGTAACCTCTTCTCTCCCAGTCTTGATCAACCCCCACTGCACCAGGTCAGAGGTAACACTCAGAGACACAGCTCTGCCACCCAATGTCACCTCCCAGTCACTGTCAGCAGGATAAACTGTTTTCACTTCTGGGCTGCCAGTGGGAGAGAAGATGAAGATACATGGAAAGGAAGCAGACTGGTGAAGTATTAAACAGAAAGGAAGCAGTTTGGAATGGTACCCCAAGAGCACATGCCTGATGGTGGGTTTCTCTAGAGCCCTACAGAGCTAGAAAGAGAAGGCACTTATGTTCCTTACAGACACGTGAACTGGAGAAGTGAAATTTCATTTTTTCTCAAGCTCTCACATCCATCCAAATAATTTCTCTCTTTGAAAAACACTTCTTTTTTTCCTCAGATGTGGGGGATTTCTGCTGACCAGAAAGACTGAACGTGAATGCCATATGCTCCATAAATCCACTTTGATAACTGTGATGATCTGTTAGTTATTTCATTAGCATTGTGCAACTACAAAGGGTGAGACGCCATGTTAAACTCCATAAAACTTTTAGAATCTTGTGGAGGAGGGGTGGTGGGGAGAGAAGGAGGGAACGAATCAGCCTTAGGAAAGTATTGGGGAAAATAATACCAATGACACATTGTGAAACTCAGCTTTGGTCAGGCTGACAGGGTTAGCAGGTGGGCAGTGCACTCACATGCCTTTCAGATACACACAGATATTTTCCAACTGCAGAGGAACCCATTGGTACAAAATTACAAAAGATTGAAAGGCAAAAGAGCCCATTCCTTGATCCATTTTGAACTGCTGTTGGTCCCGGAGCAGGAATCACAGAACCAGCTGAATGCAGGATGCTTGCTAATATAAAGACAGGAGCAGACTCTCACTTTGCACCACTATTGATCTGAAAGCAACAACAAAACAGGGCGAGAGGTGGTAAAGCTGTGACTTGGGAGCACAGGCTGTATGACTCATGCCCCAAAAAAGAGACCTTTAGAAGTCTTGCAGCTGAGAAACAGCCAGCCAAGAGACTCTTAGTATTTAGAAACTCAGTATACAAGGAATAAGGATTTGCTCTGCAGTTACATATGGCTCTACATCTGCAAATATTTTACATTTTCAAATGTTTAGAGAATTTTAGAAATACTAACTCCTACAGCCTCCTTGTAAATGTTCTGAACACGTTTTATAGAAGAAGCAGAGGCAGAAAAGTTGCTTGCTCCAAAGCCAGACAGTCAGTAGCAGTTTTGAAGAGATCCAGAGCTAAAAAATATTACAGAAGATTAAGAATATTCATTTCACAGCACATGCAGATTTACTTCAACAACATTCACTGTGCTTTTTGACCCAGGTCAGCAGGTTTCCATTCAAGTCATTATGATGTTCAACAGAGAGAAGCAGAAGTCTCAAATACTCACACGTTTTTGCATCTCTGCTGAGAACTTTTACCATGTTAATTCACATTTCACAAAATGTGCATGCTTTAAAAACCTCAGCTTGTGGAACCAAACCTGTACTTTCCTCCTTCTGGTTAAAGGATTATTATTTTTTAAATTAAAATCCTATCACATATTTGTAGAAAAAGAGATTGGTGGCAACACCACAACCACCTTTAAACCAGCTATGATAAAGCAAATACAAGAGAAAGCTTTATTTATTTTCAGATACTCATTATTTCTGCGTACATCTCATGATATTAATGAATGTTGACCATGAATGTTATGTTGACAAAACCAGGGACTATGTGGAGGATTGATAATGAAACATCCAAAGCAAAGAGTCCTTTTGAAATCCTGGTTTAACTCTTCCTACTTACAAATTGCCAGTCAGCCATTCAGGAAACAGGATCATCATTGTGAAGTTTAGCTGCCCAACTAAACACTGCAGTTACCAAATTATGAAAAAAAATAGGATGCAAAAAGTTTAAGGCCATTTTATGGGCTCTAATCTGTTCCCAGGAAATGATTCCTGCATAGTATACAGGAGTGAACCAACAAAAATGAAATTCTGTTAAAAATAATCCATAAAGGGGAGAAAAACTCAGTAAATTACTAACTGCAGGCTCTGGTCAGGAGTTCCTGGCTCCCATTTCCCAGCTGTCTCCTAAACCACAGTGGTTTCTGCCACATAAACTCCAGATGGAAAAGGCTCAGTTTTGGGTCTCCTGGTTAAACAAAAGAGCAGGCAGGGCTGCAGCCGAGGGACTGTAAACATTTTGGTCTGGGTTTTGGCATCCGTAGTACACAGCTCTCTCATGCATGTGCTTATGCATGTGCACACACACCCATTAATAAATACAGACTGTTACCTTGAGGGAATAGCCAAGAAACTCTGAAGTGGTGACCTACTAGTATTGCAACCATATCGTCCTGAAGTTGTAATGAACCTTCCCTCCCTCCTCCCTTTCACTTTCCTCATGCACTTTGAGCACAGATGGCCAAACCCAGGCTTGGAATTAGGAACTTCCACTCTTCTGAGCTGTTTATTGATGTAAACGAATGCTCAGCTTGGTCCACAGCATTGTGTATGTTTGTAAAGAACACAGGAACTGATACAACACATCTGCTCCCACTGCTTCCACAACACTATTTCTTTCATCTGTTTGAGTTTTGGCTTCTCCGAGAGGAAGTAATTGGCTGTTAATTATGGGGGCTGAGAACTGGTCACATCACAGAACTGTGTTTGCAAGCATGATTCATGACAGCATCATTTCTCAGCAGCTGTCAGCAGTAAAGGCTCAGCACTTACAAGAAACTATTATAATATTATACCAGCAAAGGATGAAGACAAATGCTGTGCACAGCTGAGAAAGCAGCAAACAAAATATTTTTTTAAAACCTTTATTCGATAAAGACTCAACTTGAAACATGCTGTTTCTCAGGAGAGGTAAACAACAATCCTGCCAGCATGGCTTCCTAGACCATGAAACTGAAATCCAGACCCTTCAGATGTCCTCCCCAGAGCTGGATGAAAAATGCAAGACCTTTTCTCATTAATAGCTGGAAATCCTAAACTTGTTCTTAATACTCCCCAGATTGTCTCTGTTCCCGTGTCTTTCTTGTCTGATGCTCAAACTGTTTGTTCCTTGGGGAAGACATTTTGATTTGTTATCTTCATATAGGCCCTGGGAGATCTGGCCAAAATCCAGTACTACAGTATTTAAAACCAGGAAAACAGTCAACCTGCATCAGATCAGAAGTCCATATAGAACAGCATCCTGTCTCCAGTGACTCCCAGTAGCAAATGCTCTGGGGGAGAAAATGCAAACAGCAGAGCACGTGTGGACTGAACTTCTTCCTGACTGTATATTCCCTACTTCCTGCAGCCAGCAGCTCAGTAAGAAACAGAGAATGAGAAATAAAAATTATGGTATGGGTGCATAACAGGGAGATCCAAATACCACCCAGTGTCCCAGTCCCTAATGTTTGTGCTGCTTCTTTCAGAGGGAGCTTTGGCAAGCCAGGGAGAGTCTGTCCAGTGCAGTGCTAACTCCTTGTTGCAGAAATCCTCACCTGAGGTAGCTCAAGACACTGGCAGAGATAGGTCATGGGTTGTACCCATCCCATTTTACGACCTTGTGTAGTAACGAACTGAAATCCATGGCAGTTCAGGGTAAAATGCTGGGCTGTAAACTGGAGCAATGAAGAAGTGCCTTCCACAGCAGTCCCTGCTATTGGGACAGAAGCTGGTGTCCCCATCCCAGCTACATCTGCCCAGACACGTCAGACAAACACTTTCATCACTCCAAACAAAGTCTGTTCTTGGAAAAATTTTCTCCCTAGAAACCAAGCATTAATGCCCTGGTCATTGGAAGAAAGGGCTGCAGGCAAATAGTTTGTCATAACCTCAGTCCTAGATCAGGTTTCCATGGCATGAATAAAAATGAGAAGCTCTACACAGCTCTTTCTCCTCAGCTGCAACCACTAAATCTCCTACAGCTTGCCAGGGTGACCACCATAAGGAAGAATGGGGTATAATGGACAGTACCTCTGCCCCAGTTTAGTCATCAGCCATTGTAAAAAACACGATGACCCAAAGACAACACGCACAGAAGAACACAGTCTTTTATAAGACATGAAAATACATTTATATGGGCTTCAAACTTTTTGGTGTGGTTTTACATACGCAGTTCCCTTTGGGATAATTGATGCTGGCGAAAAGTCTGGTTTGCAGTAGGCAGGAAAAATGAAGGCATTCAAAGGAGCTTCATGTTGTTTGTGGGCTAAAGCAAAATACCAGGACTTGTATGTAAAACACAAATGAGAAGACAGGAAAAGCAATGTTATAAAAATCCCAGCAATGGAGCTTAAAGAGCGTTGATAGATAACAACACCCCTAACCTACCCCCTCGAAACAGGGCCTGAGCCTTGGTTCCCACTGCCTTCCTCAGACTTTGGAGGAGAAACTGTGCAAAATGTCTGTCAATACCCAGGAAACTTTCAATCCAAGGCTACTTATTTCAGGGAAAAACTTGAAGATTATGATATATTGCCCTTGATAGTCTGATTTTCATAGCATGGAGAAGAGCAAGACATTCCCTTATTCTCATTAAAACTGGTTCCCCCTGGTATTAGAAGCAAAATACTACAGTTTTATTGACAGGGGAGTGACTACCAGAGAGGATAAACCTTTTGCCCAAAACAAGAACGTGAATCTTGATCTCTTATAGTTCAGTGCCTTAACCCCAAGACTGTTCTTTCACACACAGTCAGGTAGAAAAATCCATTCTCTACTGACTCATGATCTAACACAACCTGACTAAGCTTAATTGCACGGTGACCAGTTCCTGATTCATAAATCTTTGTGCAACTTTTCAGGTCAAGTAACTGTCATCTCCAAACCAGCCCCAGTTCCTCAGCACTGGGAGTCACGTCCTTGCATCTGGCCAAGGCACTCTCAGCCCAGACACAGAGAGCAAAAGCAAAGCCACCTCAGAAACCCCATGTCTCCACTCCTGTTCAACACTCCCAGTTCCAACAGAAATTAATGCTGGCCCTGTTGCCAATGTTATTCAAAGAAAGACAGTCCTGAATCTGGAAGTCTGGAGGGCACCAACCTCTGTTTCTGCAAACCTTGCCTAGAAGACACATAGTTCTGATGATAGGTGTGACCTAGCAAGTTGAGAATTTAGCCTAAAATAAATGTGCCACAGACCATATTGCAGAAGCACCACAAGAATTAAATATGGGGTTATCTTACTGAGCAAAAGCTGATCTTGTGAAGTGTTTTGAAATCCACATACTCATACAGGTTGTCTTCATAATTGCAGGCCCTTATGGGCATCCAGAATAGGGTGAGCTACCCAAAATTTAAATCATCCACGTAAGGATTTCCAAGACACATCTGTCTGACAGAAGCCCCCTGAAAAAAGCTTGCCAGCTCTTTCAGCATTTCCAGCTTGTGCCTATATAATACTGACCAACAATCCTGCCCAGATGGGTATCACCAGCGAGGATTTGATTCCAGGCAATGAGTAGTGATGTTGAAGGTCTAGCTAAGAACCCAACATGTCAGCTGGATGATCTTTAACCAATTCATCACAGAGAAGAACAGCATCTTTTGCAGAACTGGGAGGAAATGTGGACAGTTCCTTTCTGCACAGATTTATTGGAAAGGCTTTAATAAACACAGATGTTGGGAACGGATGGCTACTGTGTAATCATGTGCAGAAAAAGCCAAAGGACAAAATATTCCTTAGTGAAGCCCTGCATACCATGCAATATTCCAAAACAAGTGAGGATGGAATATGGTCGGCGTTACAAACAGACAAATCACAAGACTCCACATGACAAGATTTTATATTTTTTAAAAAACATTGTTCCTTCTCCCACCCCTTATTTGTAAGCTGAAGAAGAGCCCTGAACAGGCCTTCCTCTGAGCAACACAGAAGACAGCTCAAGAGTTCAAGAGACCTACGTGGCATCTGAGGCAGTTCTGGAGAGCATTATATCCAGTTCCCAACAATGCCATTAAGATACGAGCAGACTCCCACTATTTCTGATATCCTTATTTTATACTTCATGGTCTTGCAAGGAGTGCACACACATTTTAATGTCAACAGGGACACAGAGGATTAGATGAAGAGTTTTAACTAGATTTTAGTCTCTGTTCTGTTTTGATTTTTAGAGGTATAAAAAAATCTTAAAACTCTCCATGAAAATATTTCTGAGGCAATGAACCCATTACTGGCCTGTGCAGCTCCCAGGAACAACGCTGTGATTTTGCTGTGACCAGAAATAATCCTAGATTAGCACAAACGTGTTCACTTTTTCCAAAGAAGAAGAGAAAATAAAATGGACACTGAAGCAAATAAAATGTCCCAATTCCTGGCTTTTAACAGTTTTCAGTACAAAAATACAAATTCCAATTTTTCCTGAACTGACTATATAATATAATGGCAGGATATCATAATAGGATTTTTACTTAATTTCCCCCTCCCCCCACCTTCATTTAGGACTTTCATTCACTAATCACAACTAAACAATCCCCAAGGAGAACAAGCTTTTTTTTTTTGCAAGTCCAATATCCTTGTTATGCCAGTGAACTTTGCTAAAGAATCCAAAACTTGGGTAACTTAAGAATATATTTGTAATATTCAACAAAATAATAAATTCAGCACATGACACAGGAAATAATAATCAGATGATCTCAGCCCCAGAAGTATTTCACTGCTGTGGAAATGCCAGGTTGGAGAGTTCATGTGGAAAAGGAAAAGCCTTGTAACTTCTCCAAACATCAGTCATCACTTCCAGATACCTCTAAATACAGCCATTCATTTCACACTGCAGGATATTGTATTGAAAAGCAAGGCAGGGCCAGCACAGCACCTTCTACCACTAAATATGCACTGCACAAACCTTTGCTAAGTGTGTTTTTCCTATTTGGAATAGGGCTCTTTCATTTCCAAAAAAGAGATTCATGCTTCTCACAGAGCAAAATATTTATAGCCACACGCAAAGAAAAAATATAAAAGAGCTTGAAAAGGCAAACCTAGAGGTATTCCAAGATAGCTCCGTGTCAAATATAGCATGACTCATCTACCTCTTTCAATGAAAATGTTCATCCCAGATAGATCAAAGGCACTAAATACACCAAGCCTTTTTTGCTAAACCTGGCAAGAAAGTAAAAAAGGTTTTCAATCAGCAGTCACTTAGTGGGAGGTCCATGAACAAATGAAAGCCATAAGACCTTGGCATCTGAAAGAGACCATCCCCTACAATGCACAATGGGGACAATGTATAGAATCTAAGCATAGTTTGCAAGGAATAGAAAGTCTGGATGAATATTTCTGTGCATCTATACCAGAAACCATATGGATCTGATATCAGCAGCTATGCATTATTTTTGCTATAGACTCTCAAAGATCTTCCCTGTCATTCCTGTGCTTTCAGAGACAGCTTTGAAGGCTGGGACCAACACAGCCCATCGTCTGGTTGCACATTTACCTTTGAGCCTCTGCCTGGGTTCCTACCAGCTTGCAATCAGTCTGAATACATCTTGCAGCCAATGAGTCTTGCACAGTCATATTCACATTAGGTCATGTTTTACCACCTGGGCTTCCACCTCTTCCACCACCCCCATGAAGGTCGGGCTGGGGGGGGGAAAGGGAAACAACAAACTGCAAAACACAGGAAAGTAAAATGTCAAGGTCTAATTTAAAATAACCCTGACCTGCTGCAGTGACTGCTTGGAGGAGAACACCAGGCTAAAGATTATCTTGCACAGAGTGTTCTGTGTTCTGCTGTGGCTGCAGCCTCTTGTCCCCTGCTCCCAGCGCCGCTCCTGCGCTGCCATCGTGCAGCTGCAACGCAGCGACTGCGGGGAACAGCGAGGGTCAAACCATGGCCTCTCACACAGGGACTCTGCTTCTGCTCTTCACCGCTCTGAGGGTGGTGAGACCTTGGTCCAAGGTGCCCAGAGAAGCTGTAGCTGCCCCTCCCTGGCAGTGCTGAAGGCCAGGTTGGCTGGGGCTTGGAGCAACCTGGTGTGGTGGGAGGTGTCCCTGCCCATGGCAGGGGGTGGCACTGGGTGAGCTTTAAGGTACCTTCTAACCCAAACCATTCAATGATTCTATGATTCCAAAGAAAGACCAGAGAGACCTGTCACCCACCTCACTCCTCCGAGCCACCCATGATCCCATGAAGTTGTGCATTCCTGGAGAGAAACTTTTGCACCTCACCAGAACCATCTGCACTCCAGCAGTAACAGGTTTATAATTTATGCTGCCTGTTTCTGCAACTCAGGGAGTCCTTTATATAACCCTAGAATCATCAAGGTTGGAAGAGACCTTCAAGCTCATCCAGTCCAACCCCTACCTCCATCCCCACTGACCCACAGCACCCAGCGCCACATCCAGATGCATCTTGAACACCTCCAGGGATGGTGACTCCACCACCTCCCTGGGCAACCTATTCCAATACTCAATCACCCTCACAGGGAAGAAATTTTTCCTGATGTCCAACCTGAATCTCCCCTGCTGCAATTTCAGGCCGTTTCCTCTTGTCCTTTCACTGTGGGCATGGCAGAAGAGACCGACCACCCCCTCACCCCAACCTCCTCTCAGGGACTTGTAGTTATGGTGGCTCTAACAGAACCTTAAAGCAACTGGTTGATGGGAGCAGGAAGGGTCAGGTCAGGAGAAGGGTCTCACAAAGCTTGTCAGGCACTAACTGGATCACCTCGAGCTGCTGCAGCAGTATTTCAGGGTTTGACTGGTATCATTCCAGCCAGGCTCCCTCACCAGGGGCACAGACAGCTTAAGTCACCTCTGCAAAGAAGCTGTAGCTGTTGATCCTCCAGGAAGCAATGTGCAGAAGCTCTCTGTGGCTTCCAGAGAAGCTGGAATTGTGTCTGGCACTTCAGAACAACTGATAAATTAATTAACTCCACACCAGTAGTTCAGTTCAAAAGCAATAAAACCCCTGTGGAAGATGAACACAGCTGCCTGGGTTACGTGCCTGAGTGTAGGTGTTGAACCCCTCCAACAAGCACTGCAGGGGCTTGAGCACACCCTACTTCCTCGGGACTAACTTTGCAGATGGTGAAGCTCTCTGAGGCTGGCAGGACATGAGCGGGCCCTCCTGCCATGATTAAATAAGAGTGAACATCTCTGAGCAGAGCATATTCCACCCCCAAAGGTTTAGCACTTCTGTGTAGTGAAGCCAACATCTCATCCTCCTCTCACTGAGTGCTTTACCCTCACTGTTTGTAGGAGATGAAGAGCACAGCATCCTGTAAAGCTTCCTTAACTCCTTCCCAATTTTCTTTGTTCTCCTGCTGTTGTTTCCCACTTTCAGCAGCAGACAGCAGGCCACGAGACCTATTTACATCCTACAGTGTGGCTAACCCACAGCCAGCAAACAGCCAGAGGGACCAGTAACACACCGGCTGGCCAAATCATCCCCGGTGAACAAAGTGCTGCCAGACCACAATGTGCAGCCTCCAGCTCGCCCCACACTGTGACACCATCAATACAAGCACTGGGGATGATGCAGACGTGTGTTAACACTGGCCTGACCAGCACATGGCTTCACTCCAACTGCCTCAACAGTTCCTGTGCACACACACACACCATCTGGGCCAGGATGCTCAGACCCCACCAGCGCAGCACTGCCACCTCCTGCAGCCAAACAACAAGTTTTTAGGAACTTTACACTTCGTCATGAGAAAACTGCAGTGAGAAAAGCTGAGTTGCAAGTTTCTTGGGTTCGGGGGGTTTTTTTGCTAAATTCTTGTAACCCTTTTTAAATATTAACTGTGCAGAACTGACAACTACTGCAGAAGAAAAAATCCAGACACTAATATCCTTCTTAGTCATAAAGAATTCATGCATTTTACCCTGTTTTGAAACTCATTACCCAAGCTTCTGGAAGCAATTTTTCCACAGCCCTTACACTTCAGCAGGAACAAACAGTTTGAAAATTTCTCTGGGTTAACAGTTGCCTGCAAAGCACTGAAAATTTATAAACTTCTCATACAGTTTCTGACATTTATCATTGCTAAAGTAAATGGAAGCAATGGAATCGACTATGCATCATGAGTAATATAATGCAATATTAAAGGACACCCAGTGGAGTACTTCAGAGGCTGAGGAATCTAAATCATAGGCTCAGTGCTGGGAAACCATAGAGGAAAATGTGCAGCACCATTTGTTGGTTGAACGTGGCTGTCACTGCTCAGTGTTATGTGAGAGCGAAGCTGCACGGCTGATGAACGCGGTGACAACTGACAGCAGTGATTTGCTGTTTATGTGAATTCGAAGAGAAAGGAGCTGTGGAAAGAATTCCTAATGAGTGATCACAAGTGTTTCCACGCCGCCTCGCCACAGCCTGAGCTAAACAAAAACTTGCAGCAAGACAGAGATGGGCTCAGGCAAAGGAAGAGGCTAAACCAGAGGGGCAGCCTGGAGCACCCCATCTCTTTTGGGGGTGTCCATCTAAATGACTTAATAGAGAAGGACAGATAACATCTGTGATGCTAAGTAGCACTGAGGAGATCTGAAGGAGATTCCCACCCTCATCTCTTCTATCTTCTTTTTTGTTATCCTCCACTGTCCAGGTACAAGTAGAAGATGCACAGGCATTGAGGAGATGCACTGAGGAGAAACAAGAACTTAGAACTTCTTTGAAGGCACATTTATGAGTACTACAATGGTCACTGTGATCTCTGTATGTCACTAAGGCACCAATCCTAACATGACTTTGGCAGGTGTGTGGCTTCCACAAGGCTCAAAAAATATGGACACCTCTTCCTTTGTGGCTGCAGATTTTCTCTGGACAGAATTTGCAAGCTCCAGACAATTGCCAAGGACTTCCAAATACCCAACAGCCTGGTTACAGCAACTACTCTGCACAAATGACCACTGACATGCACAGACAAACTCTGCAGCCTACATGAGATGTCTGATGGAGATCAGTTGTGTAGCAGCACATGCCCAGGGAATGACAGGCTGGATACTCTGTGCCAGTGGTACACGCAGGGCAGATTTCCATCTGGGAAGGCCCAGGCAAAGGAGAAACAAATACCCTAGACAGAGGAGTTTTGTACATACCTTCCTCTGCAGTGATTCACTGCTTCTTACATATATCTCAGAAAAACATACAGATTTTTAAGCAGTAATAATCAGTACTGGGATCACACTTGGGAATTATTTTCTTTTGTCCTCTTTCTGCTTGTTTTTTTCTAATTTCCTTTCCCCCTTCTTGCTTTTTCCTTCAGTCCCACTGAAGATACACAGGATCATGATGTAAGAAATAAGTCACCCTTCCCATTCCTCTATTCCTCCTCCAATAACCTGCAAATTCTATTAGCTGAAGTGATGTGGGACACTGGGATGGATTGGGGCAGACAGGGAGGCGCAGACAGCGATACTGCCCGGTAGCGTCTGGTAGCCTGGCACTCAGTGGCTGCTTGGTGCAGAGCTGCACTGTCACTGGGGAAGAGTTTTATCAGAAGGATCAGGACAAACCCTAATCGTATTACAGAGGTTGTAAGACGAAAATGAAAGCTTCAATTACTTGAGTGTTTATCTTCATTGGTATATATTTGGCTGTTAACAAGATGGATGCGTGCGCAATCCCATCCTCAGCCAAATTATGAGTGAATTTATGAAAGACAGAGCATTATGAACTGAAACTGCAGAACAGCCAGCTGAGACCTCGAGTCCTGCCAGCAGAGTTCCAGGAGGCATTTTTGGGGGTGATGGAAGCACCATTAACTCCACTGCTGAAGCTCAGGACCCCTTTGTGCTGATGCATGGGACCGCACTGCAAACTACACCTCTGGAAAGCAGTGGGAGGGTGTTCAAGAAAAATTATTTTTGGAGGACTCTCTACATTGCATCATGAGATCCTGGGATCCAGACCTGCTGTAGAAAAGCTATAGAAATGATACATGAAGTAGCAGTCAAATAAAAGTCTCAAAATACTATTTCATTAATGTTTGTGTTTTCAATATCAAAATTTATATTATTTTTCTGGTATGATGGTCAAACAGTTATATTGCTCTTCTGGGAAAACCATATGTTATTATTAGCAATTGAGCAGCTTCTAAAGTCATGAAATTCATTTTCAGAGTGTTTTGTTTTCAGGTTTTTTAATAGGAAGCTTCTCAGCATCCCAACCACAGAATAAAAATTTGGAAGAGAATAGATAAAAACAGTCTTAACGGCTCAAAAACACAAGGCAAACAACAAATTTTGAAAGTGTACTCAGCCACTGTAAGCTTATGGGCTTTAAGGAAACTTCATTACTTGGGAGAGCATTTCTGCCTTTCCAAAGCTCACACTTTGATACGAAATGTTGCTCTTCCCAGCCATTTCCTTAAAGTATTTGCAGAAAACATCTGCGACCGACGCAGAGAGCAAACAAGGAAGCAAGATTCACGTGCAGTACTTGTGCCTTGTGTTTCCCTGTTCTGATGTTTTTATGGCATGAGCACATTTATATGTAAAGTCAGCGATGCTTTATTAGTTAACCAATAACACGGATCACACAGTGCAGCCACTGAACATATCTGCCCCAAGAAAACAGACACTCAGCTTGGCTGGTGTTATTATTTACACACAAGACTGCACAGAATCTCTGCTTCTAATTATAGCTGTGCCTAGCAGATCAATCGTGGAGTTCCCAGGCAGGAGGAATGTGCCAACAGAACATCATCCCCTTCAGGCAGTTTTCAGGTCAGTCTCTCACCTATCCTGTCTGATGCTGCCAAGAGTAAATTGAGATGGGTGCGTGTTTCACCCTCACCAGCTCCCCCAGCAGGAAGGAAAGACCAGAGGATCATGGCTTTCCCATTCCCAGCTTTACCTGGTGAGCTATCTGGTCACTTCATCTCCACCTCCAGATTGAACACAGCACCACTGCACAGTCCTCCCACTAGCCAGAAGGAAGCAAAAGGCCAATCCTTATGGAGTCCTTGGCCACTAAGGACTGAAATATGGAAGAGGACTTCAAACCTCTTGCTTTCTTCTAGAAATCAGAGATCAGTTGACATCTTCGTAGGGACTTTGACAACAACTCTTTCCCCAAGCTGCTCATACTGCCACCTCCCCTCTGGTGATGACCACATCACACACAACATGGAATCACAGGAGAGGACAAGGGACCGTGCTGGACATCTGTCAGGAAAGGGACAAGTAACCTTTAAAACTGCTGAGGAACATGTTTTCTGACTGGGCTTGTCTGAACACAGGTCTCATGTCAACCAGAAGGAGAGGGGGAGGCACTGATGGATGGTCCTGGGTGCAGCACAGTGAGAGGCAGGAATGGGATGTGCCTCACATCAACATAAGGCTTCTTTTCACATACACATGTATTTGTACTTGCACACACAAAACCACACCCACCCACCCACTCTGTTCTCCATGGCAAGCTCATGGAATGGTAAATTAGAGTCTGAGCTGCTTGAAGATGTTTGGGGAAAGCATTAAAAGGAGGCCATATTCTAAAAGTGTAATGTAAAACCCAGTCTCTGCTGCTCTCCTTCCCAAAACACCAAGCCCCTGCACGACACACACACTTTAAAAACAAAACACCATAAAAAGATCAAAGATCCCTCTGGGAATACATTCTCTGCACTCTTCAAAGCCAAACGTCCCCTCACTTGCCCCCTTGTAGACAGATTAATTTCAGTGGGAAGAATCTGCTCACAAAATCAGCAAATTCATGCAGTGAAAATAAGGATTTGGCCATGTCAACCCAGGGGCTGCAAGCAAAACCAAAGAACCCTCTGTATTTTTCTCTGCTCAATAGAAACAACAGGATTTAGACTAATTCTCATTTTCAAGCTGCAATTGGTATTTAAGCAGTTACCAAGCAGTTTTTTCTGGAGTCATTTTGCACATGGATCAGATGCAACCCCCCGTTCCCTGAATTCAGGAGTAAATGAGTGCACCATCTGGCCAGCCCCTCGTCTGATTCAGCCCCAGCGCCTGCGGTGCTATTCCAAAATGTGAGGAATGCTCACCCAGTAGACTCGGTTCACATCCTTCCTCCTATTGACTAAAGCTGCTCTGTCCCCTTCTGGGCCACTTTATATAAGAATTTGGTGGGAAGACGACGGCTCTGAAATCTTAACCATCTTCAAATGTGTGTGTGTGTGGTCTGAGCAGGCAGCTCATGCAATGAGAAATGGGAAGCTACTAAAATGATTCTGCTTCTAAATATTTTGACCTTTATTGACATTTATAAGTAGCAGGCAGCTTAATTACCAATTAAAGGAAGTTATTAGCTACAAAAGGAGCCTGTTCTTTTTTTCCTTTATGGCTCCTTTCCCAAACCAGTGCTGTTAGATGAGATTTCTGTGAGAGGACAAGGCAAAGGAGCCCAGGAGACCCAGGCTATTTTACAGCTGACCTGCACAGAAATCCTTATAGAAGTCAAAGAACTTTCACAAAGTGGATACTCCAGAGACAGCCCATTCAGAACAACAAACTTTCCATCTCTAGTGCTGTTCGAGCCTTGTATTACAGCACTGTCACGTTTTCTTACATGGAATTGCTTGGTGGGCATTATTGCTGGCAGGTTTTCTTTCAAGCACACCCATAAACAAAGCCTATCCAAATTGTTTTTGTTTTTTTCACAATATGTATTTAGGGGCTGGCATGAGGAGCTGAGAATATACAAGACTTGGCTAATAATCTTGATACATACTGTTAAAACAACTGGAAGTTCTACCCCAGAAATGGATGAATTCCTACAGCAAACAAAGCAACTCCTTTAAAATCACCTGGACCCCAACTCTGCCTCCAAGACTGCATGGTAGCTCTACACACATTTATGGTCCCACTAGACTATTGGGATTGTTTGCTGGGTGAAAACATCACAAAAACATCTTAATTAGAAAATATTTATTAGAATGAGCAATGCTCTCCCATAATTTCAGAGTCTCTTTCTTTCACCAAAAGCAAACTAGGAGAACAGCATACCAAAACTGCAGCACAAGCAAAGCTCTGGCACTTGATAGACAGGTATATGTATGAAAATTTTAACTAAACTAGTGCTAATATGAATTAAAAATAGCCTCATGAAAGAACTTCCCGACTCCGTACATCCATTTAATTTCCAGTTCTGTACCATATATTAATGTCTTTATACACGAAGAGAGAAGTGATGTACAGAAGACATGGAAACCCAAAGAAAGATACTTAGAACCTAATTTCCTCACTGGGTGAATAATCCCCAGGTATAACTTCCCAGCAGCTAGGAAGGCAGCTGCATGATCCAGACCGCATTTCAGAATATATCAAACCCAAGACATCGGGGAAGTTCCAGCACTCTCCCAGGCATAGTAATTCAGCTTTTCATCAGTTCTTCTCCTGCTTATATCAAGAGAAGTCCCATGATACCTTCCACCAACCTCAGCTTCTCATTTTCTGACAAACTTCTGGACTCTCAAGTAAGACATTTAACGCTATTTTTTAACTTCCCAGACTTTTTTTCTCCAGCTCCTCCTGGCTTTTCCTGCCCTGTGTTCTTTACACCTTCTTCACTGAGTTGGTAATTCACCCTCAGTTTCGGAAGGAAAAAATTTTACTTGCAACCTATTTAAAACTAGAGTCTGATCCTGCAATCACTAAAGTCAAAGGCAACAAGGGTGTTCTATTCAACGGGAACAGAACAGACCCAGAGTTCCTGGACAGTGTGTTTTTAATCAGGGAGCCCTCACATTTAAGAGGAAATAATTTGCATCATATTAGTATTCATTGTCCACCTACACAGGATGGGAAATTTGCTGAACAAAAAGGTTAAGTGTGCTGATGCCAAGAGGGCTTGCCCACTGCAGAGCCGGTCTCAGCAATGAAAGCGCCTCAGCTGTACCTGTTCCAGCAAATTACATCAAAAACCTCTGCATTCATGGCTCAGGGGAGTCAGACCTGCTTCTTACTGTACATGAAAGGTCAGCTGAGATCTCTGTGTGTATTATTTCATCCCAGGAACAGTCCAAGTACACCAAAAACAAAAATAAAGCTCAAGTGAAAGGAGGTAACGGAAGGGGAGCTGCTGCAGCCCATCTGACATGGTTTACTCAAATATGTCACTTTAGATCAACAGAGAAATGTCCTCCTGCAAAGTGTTTATCAAGGGACCTTTGACTAGAAAAATGATACAAAAGTTCTTTGTGCCTGTTACAAAAAAGCATATGTGGTCTTTACCATGCAAGACAGTTCTTCCCAGCCTGTGTTTCACAGGATCAGCTGGAGTCTGCAGCTACTTCTGAAGAATCTGTGAAACATGACTGAGACAGAAAAGCCTGTTTTCAGAAGGCTCCAATTTGCTACAGAGATGTGGCCCTCTCCACTGGAAAGTTATAGGCACCTGCAGTTCAAAAAAAGATTGCAAGCCACTTGTTTAGGTGTTGCACACAAGATGACTTTTTTCTCTTCCTACAACGTTTGATCTGATATCAGATCTTACCTCTGGTGATAAAAGACTCAAACCCCTGATTTTCTTTCCAAGAGGCTTCCCAGAGCTCCTCTGAGTCCTTTCCCACTGTCTTTTACTAGCTTTATTTATATTCACTGAATCATTTCTCTACTCATTGTTCAATTTAGAGCAGAACCTGAAAATGCAAAGCTCGTCTGTTTCCAAACCCTTTTTCCTTTAGATGCATCTCTGATGATGAACAAACAGCACCTTCTTATCCTTGCATGTAAATATATTAAGCATGACCAAAGACTTGAAAAAGCAAATAGAATCCAAGCTTGCAATAGTGAACAGGTATCAGCAGGAACAAAGTATTTGCCTGAATTTTGATGACCTTGAGCAATTCAATAAATCATATCATTCCACGTCCACAGCTTGATAGCAGTCAGGCAGCTGCGCTGCCCCTGAGAACTGGGCAGTGGGTTCTGGGGGGAAGGAAATAGCTGCCACATGCAGTAAATAAAAAGAAGTTAAAAAGAAAAAAATACACACATAGTTCTGCTGCAGAATCATTCCATTCAGCCTGGCTTAAAACACAGGCAGCTACAAACCGATCATTCATCTCCAACATAAACACAGATTTGGTTAGACTAGCAGTAACATAGGTTGAGATTTTTAGTAGATGACATAAATAAATGTATTTTTGTATTTCCTGACCACATTAAGCTTGAAATCAGAGTTCTAAAATGTAAGCCACACACTATAAGGCTTCTAATAGCCAATAAATTCAGATAGTCACAGTGAAGCAATGTTTTCTCCTTAAAGGTACATTTTGCTGCAGTGTATATAAATACAAGGGGACTTGTTTTTTTATGGATTTGAAATTATATGTAACTGAACATGATCATTCAAAAAAGGTTAAAGTTCTCGTAGGAGGACAGCAAGATGCAAACCACTTCAGAAGGCACAATCTCAGAATCCAAATATTATTTCTATATGGAAAGACATTAGTAAGGAGGTGGGGGAAGGCTGGGGAAAATTACTTTCTCCCCAGAAGGTACAATCCAGGAGAGGAGAGCTAAAACATCCCAGTTCAAGAACATCAATGTATTCCTCTGTTCCTATCCCACCTCTGCTCCACTAAGAAAGCACAAAAAAAGTTCTTATCCTGCCCAGTGCATCCACTTCCCATTTGTAAAATAGGGATTACAGTGCTAGAATTCCTTTAGGTATTAAGGGAATGAATGATCTTAAAGAATTACCAGTACTGCTTAAGAGTTAAAACACTTCAATGCTAAAGGTCATTTTTAATCACCAGCCCTTACAGCACTTTGGAGCATTATCATCATGATGTCCCACACTGGGAAACTGAATACAACAGAGACAAGGAACTTTTCAGCTTCTCAGAATGGGTCAGTAGCAACATCAGGAGCAATTTTCAGGTGGCAGTTGGCCATACAACATTTTAAAGGTATCTAAGATCCATAAAGGCTGATGCCCAGGCTGATGCCCAGGAGTCAGAGAAGTGAATGATGAGAGAACTTGTAGGATCACCAGGCTGAATTTCAGCAGGGCACTGCTCACTAAGTGAGCTCTGGCTGAAGGACAACATGGACTTTGAAGGCAAGTCCTTCAATATGGAACAAAGTCCTTTAGTTTTTGGACCTACCACTTTCTGCAGGGTCTCTTACAAAGACACATGTTCCCAGTGTGGGAGCAATAAAGCAAGTCAGTGTGTATTGGCTCTACTGCCCGTTATTGACTGAATGTTGCTCGAAAAGCCAAGATGAAAATATCTGAGTGCTGATGTCACTTTGGTACAATTGCTTTGGAGATCACTCAGTTTTCCTTGGGGCGCCTATTCATTTTAGGAGACTCACTGATCTTTGTCTGAGGGCTGGAGTTTTATGACCAGGAAGAAATGAAGATGGTAGCTAAGAGCCTCACTTCACAATGAGTAAAATAATCCTTCTAAGGGAGAAATTGTCATTCCCAGCTTAAGTTTAAAAACCAGCAATTGAGACTAAGTAGATGGAATGTACTAGCAGAATGAATTTTAAAACACCAAGTATTTCCAAGTGAAATTTAGCTGCATGATGACAAACAAAACAAAAATAATAACCACCTCTCCACCCACCTATGTTAAGGTTGAAAAGTCAAGTACCCAAGAGCTGGAAACACCAGAATTAAGGTTGCCTTGTGCAGTTCTCCTCCGTGATACAATTAAAAGATATTTTTCCCCATGGCCTCACCCCGTTTAGTGGGCAGGATGAACAGAGCTAGTCACTATTTCTTTTTTTACCTTTCTGAGTTAATGTGTGGCCTTGGTTTTATTTATAGCGTGCAGTTTAAACTCTTCACTCAAAACAGAATTATTCATATCCTCGTGGGTTTTAATACAACACTTATCACAGAAATACTTGCTTCAAAAACATAACAAATGTCTCATGACAAAACCTCTGCCAATGAGTTAGGATGGTAGCACGGTCCCTTCAGCCCAAGTGCTTAATCAGAATCAGAGGTCCCACAAGATTGTTTTGATTAGTATGAGATCATCTGAATTCAATATAGTGTATAATAGATTCTTGTTTTTAGCAAACTGATGGTAACAAAACCCCATTTCTCTGAGAGAGAGCTCCAAAACCTCCACTGCCATGAGCTCGGTGTTTGAGAAACCATCTGTTTCCTTTCAGGATCATCCATAGCATTTGCAAACCTTGTTTCTGTGGTTTAAAGCACCTCCTTCTAAGACCACTAGGCAAACAACAAGCAAGGCCTAGTCTGGAGCCAAGCAATGTAGCAGAGTAAGGCTAGAATGAAATTATCCCTTGCTTAATTGATTTTGGAAGATTCCCAGTGAAATTTGCAATTTAAAAGAAAAAAAGTATTACTCCCTATCTTTGTTTGCATGCCTTGATTTAGAATTATACACTCGTGATTATGTACATACACCTAAAACCAAAAAAGTAGTCATTGGTTGCAAAAATCCTGAAACAACTTCATATTTGCAGGATTTTTGCACACACCAGTGCTAATGTTCTTTTTCAGCAATTAATCAACCATCAGCAAAGTTTTAAATAAACTTTAATTCAGAGGCTACATAATCATTCTTGTCACAAACAAGACAATTTACATCACCCTTTTGATTTGGATCTAAGCTACAAATCAACTCTATTTTTGAGACATTGACTCTGTAGATAAAAATGTTACCTCAAGTTCTTCCACCAGCATGAAACTCATCTGAGAAATACAATTTTCAAGTTTATGCAAGTCTGCAGTCCCACCTGCACCATCTCTCAGTTTATGATTCCATATGTCATACTGCTTGTTTGACATTGTAGTCTTAAAGAAAATTGCTTATGTTAGAAATATTTACCAAAAAAATATGACTTACTGTTCTGGCAGCCATCAGGATCTCTTCCTATTCCTCTGGTCCTTATGAGTTATCTCAAACTGTTCCTCTTCAAGGGGAGAGGATCTGTAGGCTGAAAGAAAAATGCACAAGGCTTACATTTTATATCCACAAGACTGGAAATTTGGCACATCTGGAGGCTTTAGCATTGTTATTACTATTACAAATATATTTTGGAATTTGGTTTTTGGCATAATTGGAAGATTTATTGTAAAGAATGTAGTGCTTTTTTAAAATGTGTTAAATAAGCTGGGATTATTTCAAATTCAATTACTTCAGCAATGAAGGTAACGAAGATTCTTTTTTGATTTGATGCAGTAAAGAAAGTTAACAAACATGATTTCAAGTATCCCTTAGCAGCATCTTTAAAAAAACACTTGTGCTTTTACAATCTGCACTGGATCAAGACAGATTTGTTTGCTAGAATGTGGAGTTTTTTTATTTTAGTTCAAAGATATTCTAAAATTTAAAAAGTTTAAGAAAACCAAACACAACATCCCTAACTGGAACTACTATTGTCCAGCCTATCTTCTACTCTGGATTTACAAAGCTGTGATTAATTTACAATATAAGTTACTCCACTGTAACACCTCCTAGTTAAAGGCAAGGCCTCTAATTTATGCAGACAGAAGTTGATGCTACTGTTTAGATTGCAAGTCCATCCTCTCACCCACCATTATTCTTCAGTAGTATTAGTACTACAGCTCAATATAAATCAGTTGTAAACAGCACCAGGGATCTTCCACTGCAGACATGGACTTTGCTTAATTGACTAAGTGTTGCATAAACATGGCAGGGGGCGAAAATGATCACTTCCTCAAAGACATTGATGCAATTACTTTGCTGCTCTAGCATGAGGATCACAAGGCATTTTGCAGTGAAGTCTCTCGGGAAGGAAGACTGCATTTTCAGTCCTGGTTTACAGATGGGAAACTCGAGGAGGAATGAGTTCAGTAGCAAGACACGATGAACTATGACTTCTCTCTGAAACTGATAGAGTGCTGGACGTAAAGCTCACTGACTTTCCAGTTTTGCAGATACTAGTACTAAAACTCAGGATCCATAGAAGCTCACGAGCCTTGTATCATTATTTAACCCAGTTTAGAAGCACCCACTTCCTCAGCCTGATTGAGAGACTACCCACTATCCATCTGATGCTCTCAGCTGAGCTCACTGAATTGTTCTCTGCAAAGGAATGAATACAGGCTCACTAATGCCCTGGGAAACACAAGTCAATGTTGCTTTTATAATCCTTTGCTGCTCCTCTCCACTTGTATTGGCTAGACAGAAAGAAACAGATCCCCCCACTGAACTAGTATTAGTAGTTCATCCATAAATAACAATTTCCCACTCACTGGTACTCTGAGCAGCGTTTTCCACCTGCAGAGTGGGTGGGGATCAGCATTTCACAGGTGAAGGGACTGAGGAAGGAAGCCCGGGGTCAGCCTGGCACCCCCGACTCTCCCCAGCTCCTCCAGTGCTGTGCAATGCTGCCCCTCGGTGGAGCACACTTAAACGCTCTGCAGGGCTCTCAGCTTTCCTCCCCACCCTAATCCTCTAGGTCTGAACAGAAGCAAACCCGGTGTCAGTGGCTTTGGCTGACAAGGGGCTTCATCTGTCCACTTCCTTACGATTTGTACCTGCCTGCTGCATGTGAAGAGGACCAATGTTGTACCTCCTAGGTGAGCATTAAAGACAGAATGTTCCAGAGGTGTGTTTTAAAACTGGTAGTTAAATCGGACAGCCAGAAGCACTGGGTTTGAATGTTTCATAAGCTAAGCTGAATATCCATAGAGAGAACAATTGTATGATTTAACTAATTCAATAATGAACTAATTCAACCCCTTCCAAAACAATTCATGAACTCTTACTCATTATCAGCCTCCAGCTTGGGGGCCTTCATTAATTATCACTATTCCTAGTTGTTACATATACTTATGGTACAGGTGCAGTGTAAAGATGAACATGAAAAAAAAATCACTGTGCCTTTTTGTTTGTACTCACAAACAGCGATGGGAAAAGCTCCAAAAGCATTCTCAGTGTTTTGTAGTTGTCAAGACACTTCATTCTCCCTCATTCCCAAGCTTCAGAAGCTTCCTCTTTGTGATTGCAAACAGATGATGGTAGAGCATGCAATTAGACTAATACAAGTAAATTCCAATCAGTGGTAGCCTGCAGCAGCTTCTCAGTGTTCACATCAAATGGAGGCCAACTCTTAGCATGAAGCTGTCAGCAGGAAAAGATAAATTAAAACTGATTTTTAGAAGCAAACTTCTGTGACCTTCTTCATTGCACCCAGGAGTATCTATAACATCTGTCATTTATTATATACCACAGTTGGAATTTTAAAGCATCCACAGAGCTTGGGCATTTAAAACCCAATATGCACCTTTGACTGTATCAGTGCAAAGTCTCCTGAGTTTTGACAGTTTGGGAGAACAGTGTTCCACAAAAGGGGGAAGTTTCTGCACCTCTTTACATGCACCAAGAAACATTATTAAGAATATACAATTTAGGAGTTTAAAATGAGATCTTTAAAATTTGAGCTTTTAGTACAACTAGAATAGATTCTGCAGATTTACCCTGTCCTCACCAATCTTTTACAACCTTTCTCTGAAAAACAGAAATGGCAGATTCTCAAATATGGCAGTTTTTTCAAAAATTAACCCAGTCAACCAGTGGTTAGTGATAACAGCTGTTCAGTGGGCATAAAATATGATAGCACTAGCTTTCCTAATAGTGTAGGCACTGCTAAAAAATATGGTGTAAGTTTCAGATTTACCCATCCTGATCTCATCTCAGGGATCACAGTTTAAACACATGATCTTCCAGACTCCTGGAGGTTTTCTTACGATGGAGATGGTCTTCAGAAGCTGCCCACAGTAGCCCAGAATACAAGAGGATTGGTATCCCCCACAATGGGAGGCCAGCAGAGGCATCTCTGTCAAACTGGGTACCAAACAGTTGCATGGTAAAATTCTGCTAATGGTGCATCCCAGATGCTCTGGAAGGGGTGTCCAGCCTCCTGGTAGTCCAAGGGAAGGCACGTTTGTCAGTAGGGCAAGTCAGTTGATGGCATAAGGAGCTGAGGAAAAAGACATGTAACAAGGTCAGGTCCACATGAGTTTACTGGGTAAAGGGCAGAGCTGTGCAAGTATGACCATGTCAGTCTGGCTAAAAGCATTTGTGTAAGAAATAAAAATGGCCCTAAGCATGGAAAAGTTGACAACCTTTATTTTAAAGTTACTGGGCAACCCTGGTGTATATATGCAAGTTCAAAACCAGGTTTTTTAGAGCAGAATGAGTCTTCAGTGTCTTTTTACAGGCATCTCCTACATTTCCTTTCTGCCTTTAGAATTCACTCAGTTGGAAGAAACAGTTCCAAACATCTTCTCTATTAACAACTCTATTCCCCAGACTGTTTCAAGTCAAAGCAATGTGATTGATTGCAAAGCAAGGCATCCTCATTTCAATTACTTCAAATTTTCTATTTTTCTCTGAAAAGCAAGTCCAGGCCATTAGCACAGTGGAGCATTAGACAAAAAGTTTCCAAAAACAGCTAACATAATGCAACGAAAGTCATTTTGTAACACAGAAAAACACAAGTACAGTTATACAAGTGTTCTTGTTCCAAGAACAATTGTAAGTGGGTTTTGTTTTGATTTTGAAAGATCTCCAATATCTCAGGGTAGTTGCAGTAGACCACACACTGGAAAAATTATGTGGTTTTCTGGTCACTGTGTAATAAGAAAGGATTTTTCTCTCTGAGACAGAAAAGGCCTATTCAAAGTTGGAAAGGGAGTGCAACTCAGAAGAATGAAGAATCAGGAAGCTGGGGAGATAGGTTATAATTGTATGAGAATGATTTGGTCTAGTTGTCTGAACAGCTGCCAGGGAATTAGAAAAGACAGCTTCTACTTCTTCATCAGTCTAGGCAAAACATAAGGACTAAAAGCAAAAATCAAATAAATACCAGTTTTATGGTATCTGCTATTAGAGGTGACTCCATCTCTGGTTGTCCATCTGGAGATAAGAGGTTTTACAACACAAACCAGCGTAGATAGAAAATTAAGTGGGAGGAGGAGTTTGTTTAAGACAGTCAGTTGTGTGCCTAAGGTTTGGTGCTATGGTCACACAGTAGTTCTGCAGCAAGACAGTGCAGAAATATCTACATCACTTATGGATGAAGATCCACTCCAGGCTGCAGACAAGTAAATAGCAAATAAGCTGTAAACTGAGAGTCAGCCATGACTTTCCCCTGACTTCACAACCCGCCGTAGTAAGCCAGTTGCATAACCTACTTTCCAGGTTATTTTACTGCAGTCATTGGGCAATTCTGGATAGACTCCACCGAGTACATTTTTTTAACATTCTCTTTACCAATAAAACCAAATAAAAGATTTTATAGCCTTGATGTGTTTTTGGCACATTTTTAAAACTGCTGCAAATAAAACTTTTCCAAGATAAAACAAGAGGAAAAAC
This sequence comes from Aegotheles bennettii, assembly GCA_013398125.1. Classification (NCBI taxonomy): domain Eukaryota; kingdom Metazoa; phylum Chordata; class Aves; order Caprimulgiformes; family Aegothelidae; genus Aegotheles; species Aegotheles bennettii. Next base: position 1,889,125 of record VZRW01007566.1, on the reverse strand, counting down.
TGACCAAGCTGTAGCAATGTAAATATCATGACTTTTTTTTGGTAAAGTTGGGCTTTTATGCAGGAAACTGGGAAACAACACCACAGAAGATTGTGTTAAGAGAAGCAAACCCATGTAAGCACTACTTAGAGTGGAACAGCATCATGTTTCTAGCAGCCCGTGTTAAATGTAGTTTGAAAGAATCGTGTTTTCGTGCACACCAAGGGCTTCCTCCTTCTGACCACTGAAGTCAGTGACAACTCACCAGGTGACTTTAGTAATGCATGATCTGGTCCCTAAAGCAGCAGGCTGGCTTGTATGTGCAGCACTGGGCAGGGAGCCAAGAGACATGAGTTCAGTTCCTAGCTTGATGCAAACTCCCTGTGCGGTTTCTGTCCAATCTCCCTGGGCCTCTGCTTCTCACCCATAAAGAAGAGTGATCTCTTTATCTGCTGTCGGTTCTCAGAATAATCATAGTCTCTATCCTGGCATGCCAAAGCCTTTGTTTTTGGTGTGGTTTTTAGGTGTGATTCTGATTGAACAAGGACTGACTAACATGCACCCTTAACCATCACAACTCTAGCATCATGCAGCACTGCAGTGACTCTTGTACACTGCCCTACCAACCTTCTGCAGGAGATGAAGCATGCCAAATGAAGGGCAAGCACTTAAAAATGTGCCAGGCAACATTTTTAATGTCAATGTTCTTTCATGAAATTGACCACGAGAGGGCACCAGGACAAAACCCAATTAGCTGAATAAATAAATGGGGATTTGCTTGCGGACTGTATAGCTTTTTCTGCTTCCCCTACAAGACACCCTTTGCTTACAGACCCCCTTTCCTTCGGGTGGATGGGTGAAAGGTTCACACATCATTCTGTATCAGTGCTGTTTAGAGCATCCCTCTGCAGCATCTCTGTCCTACTCCAGCCTCCTGCACAGGAGCAGTAGTTATCTTCACTGCTACTTTTGGGAAGCTCATCCCCTTCTCTCTCAGCAGAGAAAGCAATGTTTGAAACTACCCATTTTCAGCCCAGTGAGCCCTAGTGATGGGCTTGCTTGTTTCCTTGTCTTTTCTATGCTGTCTATGAGAGGGCACTGAATGATAACTCACAGAACTAAAAGAATGAACAGCTAAAGCTCAAGCTGAACAACTGACCTCCAAGATTGGGAGAGTTCTTTTTTCCACAAAGACATCACCATAAGGAATTCCTCTAGAAATAAGAGAAAAGAAAAAACATATTATTTTTCAAGGCTGCTTTCTGAATATCTGATTCAAAATTATGCCATGTAAAAACAAAACCCTTGGCCTCACAAAATCCCGCAGTGAGATCTCCCTGCCAAATGCCATCTAGGACATTTATACCAAGAGAAAAATGTCTACAAATACCCTATTCAGGAGCAAGTGCAATTATGTATGAATGTATAGATCACTCAAAAAGCGAATTTTGCTTACAAAGGAAAATACCTCATTGCTAAAAGATTCGTATGGTTAAGCTAAACCTTTTCCTGCAGCATTGACTGTGAATACAAAAGGATTGTTCTTTTTTGTTTTGGCTGTAAGTGAACAAAATGCTGTTTTCAACTGGATGTTTCTCCCGAGTTTTTGTGACAGTTGGATTAATTCCATGCAATTATTGCATGAAAGTAAATTTATTCTGAATGCCCCGGTAATTTTCTGGCAGTTCAGGGGAATCCTCCAGTTGGGACACATCTACTGAGAAGAACACCAGGTAAGCCAGAAATGGGGAAAATTACAGTAACTCTATCTATAACCAGGGTAAAAGGTAACATAGATGCTAGGGAACAGGAGAGTCAAAAGGGTGTTTTATAGCACCAGTCTTACAGTCTAAATTTGATGAACCTTTTTGCACTGTTAGAATAGTTGTTTCTTCTACTGCATGTGTAAAGGTGTCTGTACTCGAGCAATTCCAAGTACTGAAAGTGTTTTTAATGCTTTTATCAGGCCAAAGAGAGAAAAAAATAGACTGATTTTGATTCAGCTGTTATTCCTAGCTCCACATGAGTTACCATAATACAAATCATGTACTTACACAAGTATAAAACCATAATAAACACCCTAAAATGCTATGAAAGCTATGCTCTAACTTTGGAACAGAAATATCAGCATCCTTGCGAAAGCAAACAGTCCTGTTCCCTTAGGGTTGATGTCTCAGCTAGAGACCAATGTTACACCTCACAGAACACATTTTCTGTGCTCCTTGCTTCTTTTCATGTGACTGTCAGTCATTGCTAACAAGGATACGAAGGGTAATGCTAAATTTAAACTACTTATTGACTAGGCTGAAGAGCTAGATTGGACTGCCAATGTCTAAATTAAAATCACATGTATTTGCAACCTTCTATATTAAAAACAGTATTTAGACCCAGAGATTTGAGGTTGTAGACTGCTTTTTTTTCCCTTTGCAATTGAAATGTTCACAGTAGAAACGCAGAGATGAAGATTCTTTTAATCCAAATGTTGATGTTGAAATAGAGACATTTTCCCAAACCAGCTGTGCAGTTCCTGCATTAATTAGGAGATGTGGAATGCTCTTTAATAAATGTAGAAGAACAAGAGGTCTCTGAGGTCATACATTTATTGTATGTGCTGAAAAGTGGTTCTGTCACCTTTTATTTTAGTCAAACTTGGTTTTTCACTGTGGTCTGCAAGCTCCACAGGTATTGCACAGGCTGCTTGGCTCTGGTGTCACAGATCCCAGGGATTGCACAGGCTGCTTGGCTCTGGTGTCACAGATCACTGGAGGCTTGACCTGCAGCCCAGGGAAGTCCATGCAAAGATTCCCCCCAAGCTTTGGCACAGGTACTAATTTTTTACATGCAGGAGATAGATGCTACAAAATGATGGTAAAAAAACAAGTAAAAAATAAACTGTTGCTCAGTCCTGTTTAGCCAGTCTCTTCCATTACTCACATCTCCTAACAGAGAAGGTGAAGGAGCACATGGGCCACCTGATTCTGAAGGTGGTTCTTCCATCCTCATTCTGCTATTTGTTCTACTTTTCCTCACTTTCTAACCCCGTTTTCAAATTCACCAGCAAAGGCTCAGGAATGTAAAACAGATCCCTTGGGAACGGTATCAATTTGGGGGAAATAGTGCTGTGCTACAAAGCTCTTCTGAAACTTTATTTAAAATGGTTAAAATTGATCATCCCACCAATAGTTTAACCTAATTTAGCAGTTAAAAATATAGTGCATACATAGTAGCATTTTAAATTGATGCTAGAACTGGATAAAAGAGACATCAAGATAAAAGCTACAATTATTAAAACTCCAAGATTTGCATGTATTAATTTTCTTTGTCAAATTCCACGAGGTTTGTTGTCATTTCATATTTAGGTGGCAGGATGTTAGCAGTATAATCACTTTTATTTCTTGCTCCCACTTGCAATCACTGTTTGCAGGGTTTCAGCTACTGACACTGGTGGGACAGTTTGAAATCCAGAATGAAACAGCCACCAACAAAGAGACTTGGAGGATATAGTAAAAATAAGTAGCATTATGGAAAATATGCAGGGGGTGTTTCTAATAGTTGTAATTTTGCACTTTATTCTTCTCTCATTTTCATCACCGCTCCAGAAGCTTAACTGCATCTTCCACTTAGCCCAGGCACCACTTTTGGCCTTCAATGAAAATCGTACCCATTCAGCAGAAAAAAAAAGCTTTTCCCTCTCGAACATCCTAAGCCTACTCTGTAAAGCAACAATACTTGACAATGCTCTTCTGTTTTATCAGGTGGGAATTTGCAGAGAACACTTTGCAGTGATGAAACGAACAGCGCTGAAGATTTACATTTTGAGAATATGGTATATGCTTGTGCTGGTAATACGGCTGAATACAGCTGAGGATTTCCAGTGGACAAAGAATAATCCAGGCTCTTTCTATTATGGCACTTTTCCAGCTGGTACTTTTGAACTACAGTTGATTGTGGGGTTTATAATGCTCTAGGATCCACTTGTCTGTTCGCACAAGAAAGCTACCAAAAAGTTTTCCTTGTCCTTCCAGAGAAATGGTAGAAACAAAAATTCAGGCTCTTGCAGAATGCATACTTAACACCATGCATGCACCTAGCCCTGGAAACAGGGTTCATATAACCCTGCACTTCATGTAGTCACTTGAAACTGCAAACTCAGAGTAAATGCTAATAGATTAATATTTCATATCCAGATCTCCCTTTCCTAGGATTGAATAAGCAGCACAGTGTAACAAATCACACCTGAGAACTCTTCTCCTTTTTCATAAATTATCTACATGAAGATGATAAGATTATTTATTCTTATATATATTCTTATCTTATTATTATATATCTTATATATAATAAGATAAAGATATATAAAAGATATATATATAAAGATACATAGAAGAACATATGAATATATATAAAGATATATATAATATTCTATTATGTTATATATATCTTATGACATTATTATGTCTTATTATTATAAACTAAAAATATACATTGCTGTGCAGCTAACTTAGGAAATTAATATGAGTGAAGTAATTGGTTTGTTTCAAGCTGTTTAGTATTATCTAATTCACTCTTCAGTACTATTTTATGAAACCTTGTCCTTTATTCAACATATATTATACACACTCACACATTTAATTCAACCAAAATCAAAACTAAAAAGGTAGAGGGACTGATTTGTTTTCATGCTCAAGTTTCTAAGTGGCTTATGAAATGGATTAATCATGTCCTCTTATATAATACTAGGAAAATAATCCAGAATCTTTCTATGTATTTTATGTAACAATCGCTAAACTTGTAATCACTAAAAGCCCATCATAACTGGCAGGCAGAAATTATATGGGAACCTACTTTTTTCTTACAGCAAGACATTTCTGCCATGCTATCACTGCACTACCTCATCACTGTAAAATAATAGTAACAAGGTTTAATATACAGAAGAATTAATTCCTTTTTCAGTGCATCAGAAGAGGATACCTTTAGCCTATAGCACATTTTCAGCTCCTTTTTATGCATCAATAAAGTTTCACGTAGAAACCACTGGCTTCTTGCCCAGTAGACACAAAATCATGCACATTTTACAGCAAGCTACGCAGCCGGGAAGGTGTACCAATTACGTTCTCATATGAAAATTTAGTATGAAGACCAGTTTTGCAGGAAAATGGTTAAATCCTAACTCACTTCTTTCAACCTTCAGGTTTTTTATGGGGTGTTGGAAGCTCTGCATACCAGACTGAAGGGGCCTGGGACAAGGATGGGAAAGGACCAAGCATCTGGGATGCTTTTACTCACAAGAAAGGGACAGTGTTCAGAAACGAAACAGGAGATTCAGCATGTGATGGCTACTACAAAGTTAAGGTATTGTTTCTCTCTAGAAACGTTCCTGAGCTGTTCCATGATACTGATTTCCCATTTTAAAATAACAGCAAAGATGAAACACTTTGGTTGCTCTACAGCCACACTCCACTCAAGAAGCCAAAGGCTGATATTTACAATTAGTTCAGTAAAATCTCCTTTCCTAATAATCTCATAGCATCAACAATGCCATGGTATTTCCTAAATATATCTGTTTTTCATGGCTTGTATGTCCAAAGAAATATTCTACATTTTCTGGGAAGTCTGGATGTTTAGCTAGAACAACAACGAACATATTTGAGCTTTCAATAATTTTAACATCTTTCTTTGTGTGTCCAAGCAGCTTTAAAGGTTTTCTGTCTATAACTAAGAATAATAAATCCATCAGATGATTTAAAATTCAGTCCATTTTTCTGAATGGATAACAAATAAATAATCAATACATCTCTATTAGCAATATGTTTTCAAGCTTAAAACTATCAAAAACAATTTTAGAATTACTGTCCAGGATGGAAGACAGATAGGCAGCAAGAGGAATCCAAAGGACTGTGATAAGCCACTATTACATAATTGGAATTCCAACTAATTTGATAAAGTTCAATTCCACTGAGGTTTTTCCACATATATGAAATCCAAAGGACAACCAGAGGTCTCAGCAAGAACCGAGATGCTTGGATCCAGTGCTTGGATTTGAGATATGTTAACTGGATTTTCTTTCCACAGGATGACATTCAGTTACTGAAGGATCTGAAAGTTAATCACTATTTATTCTCCATCTCATGGCCTCGGATTATGCCCACTGGCATCAAAAGTAAGCACAACAATTTCACCATGTTCTTACCAGTATTACTAGGCAAATAATTTTACTCATGAGTATACCACAGTTGTTGAATGTTACTGTTAAACAGATTTCTGTTTCTTTGTCTGCAGAACAGAGTTTAGCCATTACACATCCATTACAGTACATGCACCACTGTAATGTAAAACCCCTTGGATAAAATGTTTATAGATTTCTATTCTTCCAATTATTTTAAAAACAACCCAGGTGATTTCTTGTCTTTGCGTTTCATCAGCAGAGCAATTGAATGAGAAGGGAATACAGTTCTACAATGACACAATTAATAGTCTTCTGGAAAACAATATCACCCCTATCGTGAGCCTCTACCACTGGGATCTTCCACAGGTCAGACAATATTTAAGTTACTGAAATAGCCAATATAAATGCTTCTGATACGAAATTTATTTTTAAGTTTAATGTTTAAAGATCCCGCATGCTTTTAAGTGTGCTTATAATTATTTTTTCTATTCTCTATTTGTTTGCATTTTATATAGACTGTGGTTTTGCATTTTCTATAGACTGTAGTTTATATACATTGATGTTTTGAAAAATCATCTGAGCTACTGAAGTATAAATGAAAGTCTTTGTTAATAGGCAGCTGGACATTAAATAACATTATTGATTCTTGAAATTCTTATTTACAAAGGTTCTCCAAGAAAAGTATGGTGGCTGGCAAAACATGAGCATGATAAATTATTTTAATGATTATGCAAATCTGTGCTTTGAGAAGTTTGGTGATCGTGTGAAACATTGGATTACTTTTAGTAATCCTTCGGTAAGTTATCGATGTTTTCCTTCCAATCACTTCCATTACACAGCTCTGTTCCCAAAATTCTGTGGAAGTGACACTGCAGGAACATAGGTTAAAAATTAGAGGGAAAGACTCACGCTATTAATCTTCGTGCCCAAAAATCTCAGTGGCCAGTTCCAACCAGAATCCGCACAGAGTTTCAAGACATGAAATTTCAGTGAAGTTTTAAAAAATCATCAGCTGGAAGGAGGCATAGAAATCAGAATGGCAGCAATAACTTGGCCCTTCGTGCCTTTCATCAGGGAACAGCAGGCTGGTGAGTCACTCTGCAACCATCAGTCACCAGCAGTTTCTAACAAGCCACAGCATTTACCACCCAAGCAGTGGGGTAACAGATGGGAGCCAAGGGAGGGGGGAAGGAAAAAAGGGATTGGAAAGAATGGAGAGACTGAGACAGACAGACAGCACAGAAGAGCATGGGATCTAGGTCCATAAGATGGTAGCAAATCCATTAGCTCTGCTGTTGAAAGAGTAACTCACTCTATGTATTTGTAGGCAGTTGCTGAAAAGGGCTATGAAACAGGAGAACATGCACCAGGACTGAAGCTCGGTGGATGTGGAGCATACAAAGCAGCGCACCATATAATTAAAGTAAAACTAAGATCATGCTTTAAACTATGTGTAAATTAAGAATTTTTAGAAGACTCAGGGTTTTTTATTCTACAGAAATAGTTTTGCAATGGTGTAATTTCCAACTAGCATATCAAAATTGTCACCTGACTTTAAACCACCATAAATATCCAGGTCACTCTAGGAACAAGGAGCAAAATCCTGACCTGTTGAAATGAACCTGAATTTTGCAAGTGACTTTGGTAAGGGTAGTTCTCCTAAAAATCTGCTTTCACTTGCCTGAATAAATTAGGCAAAGATCACCAAAGACTGGAGACACTGGAGAGAACACTATTTTGAATTCTGGGGATTACCATCACAGGGACATCATGGAATTTAGGGAAGGCATCTTGCATAAATTATTTTTTAACATCTTATATGAAATGAAAGCTTCCACAAGCATAGAATGGTTTGGGTTGAAAGGGACCATAAAGATCATCCAGTCCTAACCCCTGCCATGGGCAGGGACACCTCCCACCAGACCAATATACATAAAATATAATTATGTGATATTTTCAGACAAACCTTAGTGCAAAAGCTCCTCTTGATCTTCACTAACATCCTATACTGACTATGGCATAATGGATACAATGTGTGCATGCTTGCCTATGTTTTTTTTTACCTTGCAGAGCCATGCCAAGGTATGGCACTCCTACAACAACACATGGCGCAGTGAGCAGCAAGGTAATAAGGACTCATTCTGTAATTATGCTTCTGTTTATATTAAGGGTTTAAAGATTATGCATAAACTGCAGAATTCTCACTTTGTGTTTTAAGGCATGGTTGGAATTTCCCTAACAAGTGGCTGGGGTGAACCTATTGATCCACATAACCAGACAGACAGAGATGCTGCTGAAAGATACATTCAATTTCATTTGGGATGGTTTGCAAATCCAATTTACAGAGGCGACTATCCAGAAATTATGAAGAATTATGTAGGTAAGCCCCAGTAACCAGCTGTAACTTGAATAAATTACACACTGACACCATATTATAATGTCAAGGCCAACACTTGCACACCCAAGGGCTCCAAATTGGAAAGGAAGGAACTACCTCATTTTACAGTCATAGCTCATTTCTAGTGGCCTAGCCAAGACAAGGAGTCGTTAAAATACTTTTCTGGACCTAAGGACAGTTTTTCATCACTAAAGCTTGCACTTCTATGGGGTTCCACTATCTTTGTTTCACAGAATGAAGTGTACCCTGCAGCAATGTACCCAGCAGCAAAGCACTTCTGTCCTTGTTATGACAGGATTCCAAGCATTCTGTTGACATTTATCATGCTTTTTGGAAAAAAAAAAAATAAATCACTTTCATTCACTGTCTTTTCCATGTATTGTACCCATCTTAGTTCTCCAAACCAAAAGGATGAAAGATTATTTCATCTTCAAAAAGCAATCAAACTGAACTGTCCCCTACATGGATACTAAGTTGAGGGAAACCATATTTATTGTTGGTGGGGTAAAGAAACCAAATTTCTCTGCTCCTCAGAAGTACATTTCCTATCATTATATTGATAGGTAGGAAGAGCGCCCAGCAGGGCCTGAGGACATCAAGATTACCAACTTTCTCAGTGCAAGAGAAAAACTATATCAAAGGCACGTCGGATTTCCTGGGAATAGGTCATTTTACTACTCGTTATGTTATACAGAAGAGCCTTCCCCTTCTACAAGCGTCCAGTTACAACACTGACCCTGATTTGGCTGAACTGGTGGACCCAAAGTGGCCAGCTCCAGGACCAAAATGGTTATATTCTGTGCCTTGGGGATTCAGAAGATTGCTCAACTTCATTAAGGTGATTACAGGCTAAAACTTTAAAAGGAAGTGAACACAATGTCTGGTTACGTGCAGAAGCTGCTGGAGCTGCCCTTACACTATTTAGCCTTTCAACAGTTTCACCTATTTGTCTTGTTATACTTCTTGTGTCTTTGCCAAAAAACCCACCTTAATTTCAGTTCAACTGTAGAATTTATTTAATTTTAAAATAAAAACCACGGTTAACTTAAATTCCTAGTTACACATTTTTCTTACTAGAAGAACTGTAACTAAATCTTGAAAATTGCTTTTCATGCATTTTACTAAGAATCTCACATTCTGTCAAAATAAGATGGTTTTATTTATATGAACCAGTTTAAACTTATCTTTGTTTGCAGATACAATATGGGAACCCTCTCATTTATGTGACAGAGAATGGAGTTTCTGAAAAGGTACAGTGCACTCAACTGTGTGATGAATGGCGGATAGAGTATCTGAAAGGATATATTAATGAAATACTGAAAGGTAACTTTAAAAACATCTTTTTAGTGCATGAGCTTTCTGAGCATTTTCACCTTTCTGATTATTTTTTACTGTTGCAATTTACATCATAGAGAAATAAATACTCACGGATAAAATGGACAGCAAACAAGACTGATTAATTTTCACAAAACCAACTCTAGCCAAACGTAGTGATGCTAATAAATATAATAAACTACAAGGGATTTAATACTGTAACAGATCATCAGTTTCCACTTTTAGAACGGATAAATTGCTCCTAATTACCACTCTTATAGAGCTTTAGTACTTCTAAGCTAAAGATAACATTTTCAGAGAATCTAAATTACTTTATACCTTGCCATTTGTCTGTCTTCCTCCCCTGCTCCCTATCTCTTGCTCGTATAAAACAGAACATCTACAGAACCATACTTTAAGGATGACAAACATAGGCAATAATTTTAATAGAATAACTTCTATTCTGTTTACAGCTCTAAACGATGGTGTTAATGTCAAAGGTTATACTGCCTGGTCACTGCTGGATAAGTTTGAATGGAACAAAGGCTTCTCTGAAAGATTTGGATTTTATCACGTTGATTTTAAAAATGAGAACAAAACACGAATCCCAAAGGCATCTGTTGTCTATTATAAAAAGATTATCAGTGCAAATGGATTCCCAAATCCAAGAGAGGTGATGTCAACTGCTAATTTTATTCTTTTCTCTTTTTCTTTTTTCCTTCAATACGCATGCAAATATCACATTGAATCTCATGAAACAACTTGCACAAGTGCGGTACCTGAAACCTGACACTTCCATTTCATAAATTAGGGAAGTGTTAAACACACAGGCCTCCAGAGGCAGAGAAAGAGGAAACAGCCTCAGTGACTGTTTCTAAAGCATTTCACAAACTCTAATTGGACTTACTGATGTGATCAGAAATTCTAAACCATGAGTTACCAGTGCTCTGTCAGATTTCTAGGCAGAATACTACATGTACCTGCTACCTCATTGAAAAATAATATGGAATATATTATGTGCTTTTTAAAATGTTATTACACAATTAATTATTAGAAAGATATTGCTATAAAAAATAAATCACAAAAATACAAATAAACTTTCAGAAAATCATGCGTTGACAGAATAAAACAGTTTCAAGTCAATTGCAGTGAACAAATGTTCAGGGACAGAGAATAGGATGCTCTGAATGAGACAGAATATTAGAGTCTAACAGAATTGTTGCATGTCAACCTTCTCAGGTGGAAAATTGGCATCGGAAGGCCTTGGACACCTGCTCTATCATACACCAACTCCTTGCTGCAGGTAATTATGTGTCTTCTGCTTTGTTTTATAAAAGCATATTACATAACATTCAAATTTTGTATTTCTCTGAGAGTACTATTATTAGCTGGTCCCTAAAAGCAATTTTCTCCCTGAAAGCACAGCAGCTTTCAAACACAACAAGCCTCTAAGGAAAAATGTCTGTCTTTAGTCTCTCCAGCTAAAATCACTGTAGCTAAACGGATCAACTTTGGACATTAATAGCATACACAAACTGTAAGAGATACTTTTCAAAATTAAGGGTAGGGATGACAGTATTCTCCTTAAAATAATAGAAATGCTAAATGCTCTTTCGAACATAAAACAAACCCAGACAAATCAAAACAACCACGCAGACAGAAAAATCTCTAAAAATGTTTGACTTCTACATACAATGAAACTATTAGAACAAACAGGCTAAGCACCAGCCTAAGGTAGTGATAAGCCACGTTTCTGCTCTTTCATGCTCCTGGTAACAAAGCTAACAGCAGCTGCATAAGAAGACATAAATACAGCAGAATTTGCCTGCAATTTCCACAGTGCCAGGCTAATCCACTTAAGACCTTCCCAGTATAATTCATGACTTTTCATAATTCCTGAACTAAAAGTATAGTCTACTGTAGTGGATTTGTAAAACTTTTAAGAAAGATTAAATAAGTATTATGAAGTCTCATAAGAAGGATGAGATAAATTCCACATGGTAGAAAACATTAAAACTGTCATTCTAAGTTTATACTACTCAGCCTCAACTGCTCTATGTGAATTAACTGTGTTTACTGAACACTTTGAGGCTTATCTGTGGAGTAAAATTCTACAAAATAAAACCCATTTAATTTTTCAAAGTGCTGCAAAACAATCATGAAAAGGCTCAAGCACTTCCCAAGGCTTTCTCTTCGACAACTTCATTTTCTACCCTTCCCTGTGGGGTGGGGCAGGATAAAAGTCAAAGGAACAATTGAATACTGCTAATGCACTGAAGCTAATTCACAATAAGCACAATTGCTGCAGCCCTTTGAGCAGTGACATATCTTCAAAAATCTACCCCAGAAAGAAAAAAGGAGAGGGAAAAGTGACATGGATCTACTGCAGCTTTTGCAGACTTACGAATTTGTTTGGTTTGTTTGCTCTTTATGCCAATGTCAACATTTAACAAAATAAATTTAGCCATGAATGTTCAAGAAATCCTTAATCTGTGTTAACTCTAAGTTAACGAATAGTATACTCGAGAAGATTAAATTTCTCACATATTACTCATTTCTCAAATTTTAGATTCCCTGATTACTTACATGGAAACGTTGACAGAGGTTGTTCTTCCTACAGTATTCACACTTGGCGTACTCATCAGTGTTGTCCTACTAATATTCTACCTTCGAAATCATAGTTAAGATTGCATGCTTACACACAACTTCACTTTGCATAATAAATAAAAATGCAACTGTTTTATTATATTGGTTAAAGTTTACCACAGATGCCTCTTTTTATACCACTGTAAAGAAATATTAATTTACCTATCCACCTAGTGCTTTCGTAATTTTCCCAAAACATAACTTATTTTTATCAAAACCCAAAGTATGTTTTATTGCTGCATTACTTTCTACTAATTTTAAGTGGCAGATGTTATGTCTCTTATTATTTTGGAAATTACTACACATTTTGTTGACCAGAAAAATAGTTAGCTAAGATTAAAGTGATTCAGATCTTGCCGGTACAGATTTCAAGTGATTCAAAGCTGTTTGCAACTTCTGATTTCAGTCTGTTCATCAACAGACTTTTAATTAGCATGTAACTGCTATGTGAAGAGACAGACACATGATTTTAAAATAGAAAAGGATTTAAATATTCCAAGAGCACTGCTTATATAACATAAAGTAATTTTTATAAGTTATAACAATAACTTATAAACATTAACTTATTATTCATGCCTAAAAGTTAGGATAATACATGTCTTACTATTTAGGTGTGGAGAAGAATTATTTGAAGTGATTAATCAAAGATGACAACTACTGAGTCAGATTAAACCAAGGACTCATCTCTCTAGTTTTGTTCCAGAGAACTAGGTTTCCTCATATGACTTTATAATACACCAAAATGTATATTCTAAGTAATCCAAGCACTTCCAGTATGTAATATTCCACCTTAAATTAATTTCTACTGCAGGTAGGAACAAGCTAAGTACATTATTACAAGAAATTTGTTCCAAGATATGGCCCTGTGGCTATATTTGTCCTCCTGATTGCTTGAAATTATTCCTCTAAAGCAAAGCAACAAAGAAGTTTCCTATCCAGCTTGCACTGTAGCCTCAATACTGCATGCACATACACTGAATGTGGAGTAGCAGTACAAAAATCCAGAAAAGGACCTTGTTCTTAGCTTCTCTTCAAAGGCTTTATTAAACTCATAGTTATTAAAATGTAATATTAGGAAAAAAATAAGAAATAATATTTACTGAGGAGAAACCAGAAACAATACAAATTTGTAGCTTTTAAAAAGCATGAATACTTGGGTTTTCCTTATTCTCGCTTATCAATAGTTAGAATTTTGTTTTATGCAAGATGTTTGTCTCAAATTAGCTAATCAGCATATACTACACTATGTAATTGTTTAAAATTGCACTGCCAAAATGTTACATACACTATCTAATCAATGTAAGAACATATGCAACTGTCATCCCAAGATATTTAAATGATTATGCCCAGCCAATTATACTGAAAATTTTTTTCAGAAAATTATGCAAAAGTATACAAGACAACACTGTTAAAATAATTCACTTTGCATTGAGGGAAAAAATGAATTCGAAGAGGAGAAAGAAGTATATGCAAGTATATTCCAAAATATAAACACAGGGACAAAGAAAATCGAACTGCCAGAAGTTCACAATCCCTGGACGAAGAGCTTTCCAAATACGGATGATGAAATGTCCCTTGACACCAGGAAAACATGACACTATTGCTTGTTCTGTTGGGTTAAGATAATTCATACCTTGAACAGTGCCTGATTGCACTCTTAATGAAGAAAAATAAAATTTAAAACCCCAAAGTGTAGAACTTTATTGAATGTTTGTAAATATAAGAACAAAAATCTCTACTATATTTTCAAAATAATTATACTGTACATTCATAATTGCACAACATTATAAACAACCTAGATGGGTACAGATGAACTATGGCTGTGTATGTCAAACGGGAAGCATACCAAAGCAAATAACTCAGTAAGATGTATGTGTTTTCAAATTAAAGTGTTTCTAAATCTGTTGGGACACAGGTAATACTGAACTTTCCCCCTTTACTGTACCTTTCAAGTGCCTGCCTGAAGAGTAACATACACTTATATGAAATGCACCTGACTGCACTTAGCCATTGAAAGAAAATACATTCTTTCTTCACTGCTTCCATTAACTGTGGAATCGGAAAAGAGACCTGCATAGACAAAAGGAAAAGATGTGATTAGCCACTATTCCGAGACGGAGGAATCGCAGAGATTATTTCATATAGCAGCTTCAAGAGCTGGTTTCAAAACTTCAGCCTCAGTACAACTTTCAAAGCCCTTTCAGTAAAAGGAGCACTTCATGGAATGACAAGAAAGCTTTACCAAAGCACTGCCCCGTATCAAACCTCACCCCAAAATGGCCAATTATTTCTGTACCAGTCTATATCCTAAATTCTTCCCCATTCTCATGCTTTTTCACTTGTTCTACATTTGGTTGCTGTAAGGCATGTCTTCTGTCCTCAGCATCTGCTTGCTTCTCTGACCAGAGACCAGCAGTCAATAACAGGTAAATCTCTCTTCAAACCCATTCTCAGATCCACTGGCAAAGATTTTAGAAATAAATTACACGACATTATGTAGAATATTTAACAATTCTGTCGTATTTGGAACTATTCTGTCATTTTAACTCTAAAAACGTAGGCAAGAAGGCAGAAAGTCACCACTTTATGAAAATCTTTTACATTCTGTAATTACCAACCCAGCCTTTTATTAAAAGATACAACATCATTTTGCTTTTGCTGACAGAGTTCAGATCCACTGAACCTAGTTTAAAAATGCAATTTGAAATGTGTACTTCCATTATGTCCTTTCACCACAAACATTCCATACCTTCCTTGTTTGGTATCATATGTTCAACTGGAGGATCAGTACTAACTTGCCATGTTGTTTTCACCTCCTTCTGTCCATGCCCACTACTTATGTCCACCTTCCATATTTCTGGCTGATCACTGACAGAAAAATCAAGAAATGTCAAAATTCAGCCAGGTGTTCAGTCACATCTAAATTGTAACGCTGCAAAGACTGAAGTTTCTCTTACTTTTGATAGAACTTCTTGACAAGTGCTGGTCTGATGGGCAGTTGAAACACATGCTTCTCATTTAGGGGGTTTTCCTTGTAATACTTCATACAAATTCTACAACAGGAATCAACTAGTTACTGACTTGCTTTGGAGAAAATCTTGCGCAACACTGCATAAACATTGTGCAAAATTAACTATACTCTCAGGTTTTGTGATTTCCTTTGTTTTAGCCACAAAGCAAAATTGAACAGGAAGATCCAACTTTACTTCTGTAGTCTCATAATCATCAACATTAAGTAGAGTTTGGGGTTTTTTTTGAGTTTCTTTACAGCTTTTGGATAGAGTCTGTTAGTTAGTGTCATTTAAAGACCAAGAAGTAAAAATGAAATAATTACTGTGTCAAAGGGAAGAGGTTCTCATGTTTAAACTGCAGTAAGACTGTACAGCTGACCATTATTTCCAGCATATGGTGAAGCTTTTGAACACGATGAACTTGCTCTTGCAGATCTACTGATGTGGAAATGAAGTAATCCTGGAACAGCAAACAGCTTCTGCTCTTAACTGGACACTGAATTTCTACAGACACACAATGCATCCTCACTACACTAAAATAATTTTCCTGCTTCTTTTGCGAAGTCAAAATTTTAAGAATGGCCCAGCATAGTCAGAACAAAGTTCCATGCTAAAGTATGAACAAAGGTTCACTGTCCTGCCTGACAGTGACCCATAGTAGAAAATAATATATGAATAAGGAAACAATGTAATGACATTTCTGCAGTGTATTGTCCCACCCTCATGATTTGCAACTCAGTTGCTCAGCTTGTAGGAATGCTATGACTGGCATCCTAGCATCAGCTAAGTGTGCTCTACTTTATGCTGCTTCCAGAATTTTAGAAAGAAAAAAACAGGCATCTCACCAAGTAGGTTAATGTTGCAAGTTCCTGGCCTGCAAAACAAACAAGGGAGGGGGGAGGAAATTAACATCTACTACATAGTGTCAGATAAAATATAAGCAACATTCAGGTCATCAAACAGAGAATTCTACCAAAGAAAAAGTGCAAAGTCACTAGGACTGCGATGTTATTTATTGGCATGATTGACATGATTCAAAACAAGAAAACCCCTGTAAAGTGGCGTGGTAGAGGCATTATCTTATTTACCACCATGGCTGCACAAGGAAGAAGCCTACCACGTCCTTCGATACAATCACCAACCTTGGGACAGATGGGTTTACAAATAACGAAAATAAAAAAGCAAATGAAACAAAGAATGAAAACAGGATGACAAAGCAAAAAAGAAATCAAGACATGTAGAGAGGAGGGAAAAGGAAGAGGGTAACGACAATGGTAAAACACAACCCACCTCCCACAGATTCAGAAAAAAGCCTAAAGCTGTAATACTGAAAACAAAGCCACAACGTTTTCAAGAAAAAATGTACTCTACAAAAATATTTTCACTTTTGTTTCCAATATAATATATACATAAGAGTAATCAGAAATATCCTTCTAAATACTACAGACTGTACAAACACAGCTAATATATAAATACCCCTGCCTGGTTTCCCTCTAACCCATGTAGACCATAAAGGAAAAGACAGAAAGAACACGAGGGTCTTATTTCTTCACCAACAGCAAACAGATAAGAAAACAAAACAGTCCACAGTTATATAAGTCTAGTATTTAAATTGAAGTTCAACCTAGATGTTTTTTTTCAAATTGAAAAAGAAATACACAGTTCTGCGAGCTATAGTTATCTTGAAACAAGTTCATTTTTAAATTGTGAAACCATATACAACTGAAAAGTACAATCACTGAGGAGGCTAGAAAGAGCACATCAGCAGATGGGAGCAAAAGTGAGATCAAGGTAATAAAAAATTTATTGATTTCTACCTTTTATCTTCAATTTCTTATCATGTTAACAGGTATCAGGCTTACCTATGAAAAAACTGACATAATCCTTCTTCATCTTATCCAAACCAATCTCCAAGAGCATTTGAATTGAAGTCATGCCACTGAGGGGAACTACCTCTATCTTTCCATGATAAGACTGTTGAATCAGCTTACTTAGCAAACTGCTACTCCCTTGATGAATCTAAAAATTAGAAAGGTTTTCTTGTGATGTAACTGTTTACAAAACACCATAAATATTGTTTAGAAGCACGATACCATGGAAACAGGCAAACTGTGACATGTGATAGTAATTTAAAAACTATAAATTTAAACAATATAACACAGAAACGAGGAGCAGTTAAGTGACAAGAACCATGTTCTACTTCACAGAACTCAAAATTACCAGTTTTATTGTGAAATACAAATACATACCCATGGCTGTATCTCACCATGTTCTAAGGATTTTATGACCAGTGTGAAACACTGTATCAACTCCTGATAGGAAGTGACACCTTAGGAAAAAAAAAAGATATAGTATTTTATTTATCAATCCAGGCTCCCTCCTTGGCATATTGTTATTGGCTTAGCAGCTAACACATACTTGCAAGAGGAAAACTCCTCACTTAAAGAATGACAGCTGAAATGACAGACTGCACTGCTTTTCACCAAGTTGGTTATATTATGACTTTCAAAAGGGTTACTTTAAAGAAACAACTATCAAAAGAGCCCGCTGAGCCACATATGACTGTCAGCAAACAGCACATGGCAGAAGCAGACTGTCATATAACAAGTGTTTGCTACATTATTTCTATACACATTGCAGCTCAAGGTATTTTATAAATTTAACTCAGCAGCATCCATCTACAATACAAACTATCAGTATCCATTTATCCAACCAACCGCTTCCTAAACAAGAAACAAACCTGCACATGTTGTGCAGCTGACACTGCCCTTAAGCAGGACCCAGCTCACTCATCATAGCACATTTCAGTAGTTTCGAATCAAACACAACAGTGGCACTAATAGAAATGAAATGGATTTAAAAGTTACACGTTCCTTCCCTCAAACAGAAAGGAGTTGTTAGAGTCTCTGGAACAACTTAGCAAAAGTCAATTAGTAATCTGATAATAATAAATAAATATTTTACTGAAGGATTGAGTGGCATTACAAGAATGGTAAGGTTTGCGTGCAGCTTTATCAACTTAACAATTGTCCTTCAGGTCTAGAAAGACAACAATTTTCTAAAGTTTTCAGTTTTAGAGCAGATGAGTAATGCCTATTGTTTAGTACCTTTTGCTGTCAAATAAAATGAAATATAATATCTCCTGCTAGATGTTGGTCTACCTTTATGTGTTGTAAGAAAGTATATCATCTTACGTATCTAAAATTAGCTCTTAGAAAAAGCCTGTTGATAACAATTTTCTGGAGCTGGCCAGTCCTTAAAACTTGGAAGAAATTTATATTCGTGTCACTGAGAAAGCAATACAGTCTGGGAGGTACAGAGAGCAGAAGGATTAAAGGAAAACAGATGGGGCAAAAAACCACAATACACTTACTTCTCATTTTGCACCATAATTGTTCAGCAAAATCCAGGTCTCCTCGCTCACTGAAGATTGATTTTATTGAGCTGTCCACTGCAACTGTGTCACATCTGATTTTCTGAAACAGTTTGTCTTGAATAAGAAAGGACACCTAAGACTCATATGTCTATGTATTTGCATATATACATAAATAATATACAAGACACAGTCAAAATTTGAAGTTATAAGGAAGAGTTATGAAGGAAACAAGATGACAAGCCAATTGGTAGGAAACTGCATGTACCTCTGCTTTGTTACTGTTTCCAGATACACAATATCCATCCAGATTCTCCTTTAAATCTAATAGAGGAGAAAAAAAAATTCACCACTATGAAAAAAATAAAATAATCATCAAACCAATCACCACATCATAATTAAAAAATACATTGACTGGATGGCTAATAGACAAAGCTTATCCAATTTTAAATTGTTTTTACTGGGTCGAGATTTAGTCTGAAAAGATAATTTCTTAGTATTTTTTATTATAAGCTATACATTTTCCCCATATATCTTTGACACAGGCTGTTATCTAAGTCTGTCATCTAAGCATTAACTTGTTAAGTTCTAGTGTGGAAGCAGTAAGGGGTAGCAGGCATTCTAATAAGTGTCTCTGGTTTTCTTCCATGTGTATTTATCAAAGAAAGTTTTTCTCTGTTTTATCTTTTGTCCATGTTTTACCTACAAACTTAAGAAATTCACAGTTGCATTTGAAAACCTCTTAGTGCTTTCCTACATCTCTTTTACATTTGCTTTCTAGTATCTTAAACTCCTGACAAGACACATTTTCACAGCAGTTTTCAGAAGCAATCAGTGGTTTTGGATGCTTCACATTAAGATGACATCAAAGTATTGATTTCCACCACCAAAGGGACACTTAGCAGGTTCAGAAGTTCATGTCCATGCCAGATAACTTGAAAGATGCATCCAGAACTCTCTCAATTGATTTTTAAACATAATCGTGTCAATTTATAGGGAAACAATTATTACTTTTATACAAAATATGAGGACAAAGATAAATGAAATGACAGCTATGTACTGGCTAACCTACTTAACTACTTTGTGCACAGAAATTAACACCTCTAATTCTAATACATTAAAAATTGTATGTGGAATTTCCTTTTAGTTCTGTGAAAAGTGACATCCCCCTCCCCATATAACAAGCAGTAATTACCAGTCAGAAGTTTCTGGACCAGTTCAACAGCTGATTCAGACTCCACGGGCTCAGGCCACTCGGTCACACCTGTCTTCAAACCTTCAGCCAAAGCCTAAAGGCAGCATCAAAAATCAAAACAGCATGAATCAGTTCTTGTTTGAGGTTCTGCATGTGTCATACTTCAAAATTTGGTTGCCTTCTCCAAGAATCATACATCTCTCTGTACAGCTAACCAAGAATTTAGAAACTTCTTGAATTTCCTGGCTTTGGTGTTCCTCTTTGTATTTAAGATTCTTAAAACTGAACTCAGAGTTTATTTTAATCTAAAAGGTTAAAGTTACCTTTGACACATTGGATGAAGTTTTAAATAAAGTAAATTACTAACACATAAAATCTCTATTTCATGGAAATCTGAAATTGGAATTTCTTGTATACTTACAAGGAGAAACTGCAGTTCTCTATAGAGCTGATACACAGGGCTCCTGGGGTCCCCAGACTCCAGTGTAATATTCTGAAAGTTCCAGAAATTTATGTCAGTTTCAAACTTTAGAAATCAAATGTCCTAACATTTTCATTAGTGAAATGAATATTAGCATAATTTATCATTTAGGTATTGCTTATATAAGGAATAATAAACACAAATGTCCAGAGTCAAACTTGTTTTCTGTCCTTTACACTACTCATTACATAAGTCATGGAAAGAGTTTGTATTTTTTTGTCTATTCCTTCTTGACTTACCAGTGTAGCAGCTGAAATTAATGGAGGTGTCTCCAGAATCTTATCTACTGTATTCCATGTAATATCAACATATATGTTGCTTCCAGATTCTACAAACGTGTCCTCTATTTCAGCAGCTCGAAGTAGCTCATACCGAGCAAATCCTTTTGTTGTAACCTAGAATGAACAGATTTAAAAAAACAAAACCCATCACCACAACACTGATTGTTTCATACACGTGCAAAATATTTCTAAAAGCATTTCACACACACAACAAACAGGTCTAATATCAGACAAACGCACGACAACACAGGGAGCTCAAACGTTACTATAGAAGATATTGTGATACCATGGAATCTTACAAAGGTGAGTTTCTAAGTAGAATCTATAAAGCTTCCCAAAACCAGCATCATAAATCCAAACCCAGAGTTTTTCAACTTCGATCAGAGCCATGACAGACTGTAAAAACCTACAACAGAGGAATGATGTTTCCTTTTATGTGCCATTTTGAGCTCTTCCAGATTTGCAAAACAGGTTTTATCAGCTGTAGGACCTAGGAAAGGGAAAAAGTAAGAATCAAAAAAAACCCAAAACATGTAACAATTCAAATTTGGCACTTAAAATCAATTCTCAAGTACTCCAAGTACGACTCGTGTTGTCCTTTAGAAAGCAGACATTCTTCTTGCATTTATTCTATTAAGAGCTGGCATTAACATATAAATGTTGAATAAATAAGAAGTTGAATGGTAGCAACTTGTATTTGCTAAGCTATTGCACCTGAGAGGAGGGCCTGAACAGATACTGATGCATTAAGTATATTAAAAAGTTATTTCCTCCGCACATCAATGGATTAAAAACATCTTTTCTCTCTTTTTCTTGTTTTTTAAAACAAGAATTATAGAGCAGTACAAAGCCAACATCACAGAAAGAATAAAAATAGCATAACTACATCAATACTCCCACATTTTTAAGCCTTCCACATTCAATTTTATGTGTAACATTATAACCTTACCATCACATGTAACCATATAAAAATTGATTCCTGTGATTTTGTTTCCAGCTTTGAGAGGCTCAGCTCCAAGCCAACAAGTACGTTCAGGATCAGAACCATCACACCTTATCCAAAGAGGAGGAAGCACAACCAGTTCACTTATCTTCCAGTGGGTCATGTTTGGATTTTGTGCCATTGTATATAAGGAAATCAACTGCCTAGAGATATGATCAGGAAAAAAAATCAGATGCCAGCAAGTATAATTGAATCTCTCTCTTACACAAAACTTCAATCCGCTCGAACCTGCTTCATTAGCAGACATCAAATCATTTTACAAAGAGAATGCAGTATTGTAATCCTCTTTTTACAGGTAGAACAGTGAAGTCACAATGGATGAAGTAAGATATCATAACTGAGAATATGTTTAATATTTTAACATAAAGATTCTAAAATCATAATTGGATTTTACATTTTAAGCATGTTAAAAGAGTAAGTTAGTTAAGCAAACTAGTCACCATGGTTTAGTACCATGCCCTGATAATTTTAATGACAGCCAAAGACCCCAATCAGATTTTTTTTAACAAAAGTCTTACAAAAACAAGCATTTAAGTCTTAGCAAGCTTTCTTGCACACCTACACCCAGACAGTCCCATTAACCTAATGGGACAGCTCACAAGTGCTTTTCCAGCAGCTTGACTTCAGCTACACTTTGTTAGGAATACTTCTAGCCAGGGGAGGCCATGTTGCAGGATGAAAAATGGTCATATCTCTTCACTAAATAATGTAATTTGGGGGGGATCCAAAATACTACAGGTTCTGAATATTAGGAAGAGAGACAAAAGCTGCAAAAGAAAATTACATCAAAAGGAGAGGCAGACCTTTGACACTTACTTTGCTCTTCTGACAGAAAGAGCCACTGGTCCAGAACTCTCCTTTGGTAAAAGCTCAGAGGCATAAACAGCATCATCTGATTTTGATTCTTCCATTGAGTCACTTTTTTCATCGTGTCTCTAGGAGAAATGCATAGGTGAGTCAAAAAATGCAAGGTATGAAGATGTTCAATGGGAATTCAAGTCTGGATTACATTTTTAAAATTAGCAGCATACACACTTACTGCTTTCTGTAAAATATATATTGCACTGTTTCCATTCCAAAATCTCCCAATGGGGCTTTTGCAACTATCACCAAGCAAACAGATCTCTACGTCAGTCTGAAAAAAAAACAAAAAACCCAAAACTTTTTAATACACTACATATAAATGCTCTATTTCAGCAATTTTTTGTATTAAGAAATTGCAAAATTAACTATTCCCACAAACTGTTCTCCAACCCTATTGCAACCATTCATGAATCTAAGGCTTTCTTACTTCAGGAGAACATGGTTACTGCACGCCATAGGTGGAATCAAATCAACTGCAGCAACTTTCAACTATCCAACATGGAAAATTTAATCTCTAACAGGTTGATTCTACAGGAAACTGAAGTTTGGTTCAATGAACCATCTGAGATATGAGGGATCATCATTGTCAAGCAGGAACTGCAGTCACCAGATATCCTTCACATGGAGAACACTCATTTAAAGGAACATTAAACATCAGTTGATCACTTGACTGAATGTCTCCTGAGAGCTCTAAACACCCTTTGGAGACATTAAATAACTCCAGAATGAAAGAATATAAATCCTTACTTCAGCTTCTCCATACACACAGAGATGTATTGCTTGATGCTTCCCAGCTAGTCTGTTTTCCACATTACTGGATATTTAAACAATCACCTGGTTTTACTCAAACTATTATCAAACTTACCTAAATCCCAAGATTAATAAAACTAAATCAATACAACAAAAAATAATACAACAAAAGCATTAGAGATTTTGGAGCCACCCCTGTGTTCCAAAAGGCAGCAGAAGCAATTGCCATTTTCATACTTATATCCCAATCCCTACAAATTCCTTTGTGCCACCTGAAGCTGTGAGTTTGCAACATGGAAACAGTGCTGAGGGCAGCTGGGGCAGCTCTCTCCTCCCCTCCCAGCAGACCCACACCTGTGCTCGATCCTTACAACCGTTTTACACAAGGTAACTGCTAACAGGTGAAAAAAACCAGGGGGGAGGCAGGACCCAAGCAAAGGCCGGCGGTGGCCCCGGGTCCTCTCCTCTGCCCTGAGGCAGCTCTGAGCAGCTACTGCTGAGGTAAACTTCCCTTTTTAGTGACATCCCCGCTCAGATCTCGGCTGGTGATCAACAGCTGAACATTTTAAACACACGGGCTGTGTTTTCATAGATATTTACCTCAAAGAGACACGGGTTTTCAGGGGTACTTTCCCCCCCTTCTTCATAGAGTCTGAAAGAAAGGAAACGTTGATATGTGCAGGGTTTTTTCCCTCAGCGTTCCTCATTAAACAGTGATTTAACTAGTCAGTTAATTAGTTTAATAAGTTAAACTAAAGCGACGCAGCTCTACAGGCAGCACCTCGGCAGCCCCCCCACAGGACGACGTCTCGGCACTCCCACTCCCCCCCCAGCCGAG
>VZRW01007566.1:1827897-1857644 GCA_013398125.1 Aegotheles bennettii | reverse complement strand
GGGGGCCCGGGCGCGGCTCCCGAGGGTTCCGGTTCGCTCCCGAGGGTTCCGGTTCGCTCCGGTTCCTCCCCGCCCTTCAATGCCCGCTCCGCACGGACGGAGCCACCCGGGGGGGTCAGGGGGGGCCTCTGAGGTCCGGCCCCGGTTACCCCGCACCGCGGAGCCGGTGACGGCTGCAGAGGCCGCCGTGTGCCCGCCCGCAGGTGGAGGAGCTGGCGCTGCGCTCCATGATCCGCTCCGGGGACGAGAACGCGGCCGCCTCTTCATCAGCCACCGCCGAGGGGACTCCCCAGGTGAGGGCCGGGGCCCGGGGGGGCCGCGGGGCCGGGCCGGGTTCCGAGGTTGCGGGGGTTCCCATGGGGGTTTCCCTCTGCAGCTCCCAGGATTGACCCTGTCCCTGCTGCTCCCGAACCGAGAGGCCCGGCTGTGGAACCGGCCCGGTTTGGTGCCGGTTTGTTCCCGGGGTGCTGCCGTTCCCGGTCCCTGGAAGCAGCGTGGTGGCCTTTCCAGGGGGTGGGAAATGGCTTTTCCATATTGGTGTAGCTGCAGTTCCCTGTCCATGGATCAGTGTCCAACACTCTGAATCGTGATGTGTTGGTTTGGCCAACTGCTGGTAGGGTGTGAACACAGGGATCCCCTGACCATTCACTGAATACCTGCTCAGCCAGAGTCGGAGCTCTGCTATGGAGAAGAATAATAAGAATTTTTATGGAATCACAGAATCATTCTGGTTGGAAGGGACCTCCAGGGGCATCAAGTCCAACCTTTATCCCATCATATTCCTGACCATTAGACCATCAGACCATGGCCTCAAGTGCCTCATCAACCCGTTTTTTGAACACCCCCAGGGACGGTGACTCCACCACCTCCCTGGGCAGCCCATTCCAGTGCCCAACCACCCTCCCAGTAAAGAACTTCTTCCTAATCTCCAACCTAAACTTCCCCTGAGGGAACTTGAGGCCATTTCCAATCACTTTTAATAGTGATTTGAGAAGTGTTCGGTGTCACTGCTGGTCCTGGTAACTATCAAGTTAAACTCTTTTACTGTGACAGACTCTTGGGCAGATGGACAACGAGGATGCTATCAACCAAACTGAATTACACCTCAGTCTTCAAGATCAGGAAGAGGAGGAGGAAGAAGAGGAGGAATCAGATTGAAAGGAAAAGAAAAATCAGAGATGGTTTTTGATACAGACTCAGGAATTTCTTCTTCATTCATATAAGATGCAGCAACTGGCTTTCATTTTGTCCTAGATATGGATATGAACTCTATGATGTGCAAGACTCTTGGAGTTCAGGGAAGTTGCACTTGAACACATGAATGTCACAATTGACACATCTTGACTTAGATGTTAAAAGAATGAAAATTTGCTGCAGAAATAGGTAGGATTTAAAACCTAATGTAGCTTTCTCCATCTTTGTATGTGGATGGGAGAAGTCCTCGGTCAGGTCAGACCAATTTAATGTGTGCTAAGAGCAATAATTTGCTCTGATTTCCCCGTGGAGGCTGGTTGCTGAACCAGTGATTACATTGTAACCTCATTTGCTTAAACTGGGAGTTTTAAGATACCTGGTGAGAAAAGACGTGTCCGGGATTGCCTCCAGGCTTCCTGTTGCTGTTTTCTCAGTTCCATGGAGACCTGGACTTTGGTTTCCTGTCCATGTGCTAGAGATGTGGGTGTTCATACGTTGGGGGATGCAGATACTGTGCTGCTGACTGAATTCTGGGTGTGGGCATGAGGTGGCCTCTTTTTGTACCTCCTGGTGCTCTTCTCAAGTGCTGTCAGGCTGACTGGAACAGTGTTTTACACTTCTCTTTCAGAGTAGCAGCCACTCAGCCTTTCATTTCTCCACAAATTCTATGGTAAGAATTGGTCTGGTATTTGTAATAAGGAACTAATATTTTTAAATTAGTGTTATTTTCTTTTTTGCCCCAAAGTAACATCATAAGTCAGTGCACGTCCACCTTCTGCTTTCAAGTGATCTCCAGGGAGAAGTGTGAAGAGTTCAAGAGCTTAGTTATAAAATGGAAAATGATATGAAGTCCCCTCTACAATTTCTTTAATGGTGCAGTAACAACCTTGTGCTGCTCTCAGCGACAGCGTGTTCTTTCTCCTTGGGGAGTGCAGCCACTGTGTGCTGCAGCTGGTTATTTTGTCAACTCTTCAAGACTGGTTTAAATTGCAGAAACACAAACTCTGTTGATTAAAAACAATAAAAGTAAAATTCTAAGCCACTTTGCCAGTTGTCTTAGTAGGGAAACATTTGTATCCAGGGTTGTTTCATTGCACAAGTATCTAAAGGTGCTGTTGCTGTCTCTGGCATCACTCAAGAGAAATTATAAATCTTCTGAAGTTTGTTTTTAAGAGCAGGAAAGGCACTTGGAAAGGTGTCCTGGATATGATCAGAACACACACTTCTACCTCCACTGAGTTCCTGCCACTGTTTGAGAAGAGATGATTGTTTATTTGGCTTGTAGAGATAGAAACTGAATGCTGGAATGTAAATGTAGCTTCAGCCTGTACTGAACACTAACTGGGTTTTGAAAACCTTGGCTGTCTTAAAGAGCAAGCTTATGATAACATGAGTGCAGATGGTTCAACAAAGCCTTCCCAAGACTCATGGGTAAAAAAAACAGCCTAAAAAGTCTGAATAGAAAGTGTTACAGATTGGAGTGTCAAATAATTCTTTGAAGGTTTGAGCATGCTTCTTTTACCAAATAGTAAAAAGTACTGGTGGAGTTTTTCACACATAAAGCCAAGGACAGATTTTTAAGTTAAATTCTACAGCACCTCATCACTACTACCAACAGTCACAGTCAAGTGAGGACAAGCTGAGGGGAGCCTTGGATGTGTCAGTGAGTCATTTCCTACTGCTTATGGGTTGAGGGCTATTCTATCCCTCTCTGATACTCAATACTGTCAGCCAAGGGGAAGTTCGTGTCTAGAATGACTTGGATTCCTCGTGGAAAGGAACTTCAGCCATTTCTTTCAAGGAGCTAAACCTTTTATAGTGCTGCTCAGCCTGGCTGTGAGGAGAGCACGACCTTGTGCTGAGGACACATCACTGTCCACTGCTTCCTGAGCAGCTGACAGAAACTAAACTTCCCAAGAAAAACAACCTGAAGAAATGAATGAAGTACAATCACTCTGGGTTAATGACAGATGCAGGCAAGCAGGTCTTCCCTCTACTGGGTGGATCACAACATTCCTGGGTTTTGTGCCACAAGGCTGGCTCACCCTCAGAAAACACCTCACACAGCTCCCAGGGGGTTCCAGCACTGGACAAAACCTCTGCAGTCAGGCTTCCCTCACACACACCCCAGAAACCCAGTAATGAGGGTGTTAACACCCTCCAATGGCAACAGACTCCAGCCCTGTTTCACACTTTGCTAATGTAAAGTGACAAAGTTGTACCTCTTGGTACTAAGGATGTTGTGTGGTTGTGGAAAAATACACAGAAAGAGTGTGTAATGCAGCAATGACTCAATGAAAGCCTTAATCCTGAGTCTGAGTTCTAAAAAAAGCTTCAAGAAGTTATTTGATGATGTATTTATTAAGAGAATCCATTGCTAAACATCTGAGAGAATAAAACAATAGAGGATCTTCATACACTTTAGACACTAAACACAGTTGTCATGGATTTTTAGGTTAAAAGAAAGCAAATTGCCTGGATCTTCACCTTGATTCTGTAGGACACTTCCACGAACCGACTTTTAAAAATCAATTAGAAAGACATGACATTACTAAATCCAAGTGTGATGATACATTTTAAAAATAAATATAGAAATATGAACAAGTCTACAATTAGAATATTGCCCCGGACATCCTGAGGAATGCAGAGCTCTTGCCTTCTTTACCTGGAAAAGAGAGATCTCTAAACAACAGCAACATCAGAACCATTAGGCCTAACTTTCAGACACAGCTTGGCAGCAGAAGCATGCTCGACAGATACAGTTTCAGAGCATCCCTAACCCTTCTCGCAGGGGCGAGCAGGGAAGCATGATTGAAGTACCAACGATTTACAAAGAATCTTGATAAAGTTCAAACAAGCTGGGGGGGGGGGGGGGGGGAATAGGGGAAATACCCCCCAGTGATATTTTCATTAAGAAAGAATATCCATGATCACTTAAAACCAGCAAGCACTGTAGCTTAAACATCTTAATGTTTTGGTCAGTAAACAAATGTCATCCAATACAATACCAAGTAGTTTGTGACAAAGTTTAAAACCATTTGGCACATGCTATAAAGACATTCTTCCTTAAGAGGTGAAATACATGTTTGAACAGGTAC
The DNA here is from genome assembly GCA_013398125.1 of Aegotheles bennettii. Taxonomy (NCBI): domain Eukaryota; kingdom Metazoa; phylum Chordata; class Aves; order Caprimulgiformes; family Aegothelidae; genus Aegotheles; species Aegotheles bennettii. Next base: position 1,853,352 of record VZRW01007566.1, on the reverse strand, counting down.
AAGCTGAGGAAATAGGACCAAAGTAGCATTGTTGTTAACAGATGTACAGTACAGGATTTGCTCCTCCATACTCAGACTCCAGCAGCATGCGTGGGTGTGCTCGGTTGGTTAAGGCCTATGGTTGAACAAAGCCACCCAGCAAAATCCACCTCCTCCGCTTCAGATCTCTTAATGAAAGCGTGAATCTGAGCAGAGGAGAAGAACATTATTATTCACGCACTCCATCCACTAAATAACAATTTTTAATAACGTGTACTACAATAAATCCAGTTTACTTCTCAGTATTCAAGCTGGCTATAAAACCTGGCAAGCCACGGGCAGTGACCAGGAGAGCTTTTCTGCAGGATCACTGAAATAACCAGCGTATGAAAGGCACACATTGCCAAGTATTCCAGAGGAATACTGCCTACACACTGCTTGTTGCAGAATACCTACACCGCAGCAAGTGATAAGGATGTGACTAAGCCAATTGAGATAATACCCTGGAAAATCTCTGCCTCTGCACAGAAAGGCTTTTGTAATAGCAAGAGTCTGACTGCATTCTGCACCCTTATTGTACAGAAGGATCAGGGCAGGGAAAACTTGATCTGCTGCAGCAGAACTTATGTCCTAGCATTACATTTCAGACCATGAAAAGATCCACTGAAACTGATACAGTCATTTCATGCAGAAAAAAGATGCAGGATTTGTTTGTGTCTAGTAGTTCTGCAGATTTTGCAAGACAAAGCTGATGAAAAAGAGAGGCAAATCTCGTGTTTCACAACAGATGAAAAAACATTTAATTAGTCCATAAGGTATGTGGAATTTGGCTCTTTCATCCTCTTAAAAGTAATAATCTGTATACTTTATTATTGACTAATCAACCCAAGAAAGAGAGAATTCCTTTGCTAATTAATTTAATAGCATTAGGTCATATACTCATTGCAATTATCAAATGGCAGGCTACAAAATCCACCAGTTTTGGTCTCCTTGACAGTCCCTGTTCTAGAAGTGTGTGAAAGCCTGCAGCCCTTGATCTCTGGATCAGAAAAGTAACACACACACACACCCCCCTCAAACTGGATCAGCTGCTTGTGTCAAGGGCCAAACTGCACTCTGGGCTGTAGCTCTGATCCTGATTTCAGGCCAGCTGAGGAACTCAATCTGCATGGAAGACTGCTCTTAGTTCCACTTACCATCAGCTGCTTCAAATCAGCTCTCTCAGCAGGATTTTTAATTAAACTAGGAAAACAGAAAGTGTTACACAAGTTATACACTATTATCTTTTCAAATAAAGATAAGTTATATCACATTGGTGTAACTGCCTTGGTCTGAAGAAGATACCACTCTAGATAAAAGCACCAGATAATGCAGTGTCTCTCCAACACAGATCAGGGTCTGTAAGCAATTCCCTCCTGCAGGGAATCACAGGTACAGTTTTAGGTTTGAAATCCCGATTTGTCTGACACTGTTCAGGCAGGACCTAGTGTCTATAACCATGCTAGAGAGATCAAATTCCCATTTAAACAAAAACTCAACAATATGAATCACTTCATCCCTCAAGTTTCTTTTACCCAAGCCTTTCCAAGCTCAGTATCAGGTATAGCTACTGCATTACTGTTCTTCCTTTTGGAAACAGCAAATACATATATATAGCTTTTAATAAGCAAACTAACTTTCCAAACTAATGAGCTGCTGCCCTTTGCACTGAATACACTGGTTCAGTATCACTGGAGTACAACTGGAAAAGCAAAGAGATGGGAGAATCACTGGTGTGATAAAGGTGTTGGAAGGTCTGGAAAAGCAAAAAGCATCTGGAGCCTGCAAGGCTTCTACATCATATGAAACAGTCACTGCAGAATGTTGTGAAGGTTACCCTTAAGAGTAAGAACCCTCCTCCAGAAGTGTGCTATATGATCAAGAGTCCCTAAGCATTATAGTGTCTTCAGTGCTGAGAAAGTACTAATCTAAATTGCACACAGAAGCAGAAACTGAGAAGAACATCTCTCAGCTTTGGGTTTCTCTTTGGATGCATACTCTGTCAAGGTGGTGCCTGTAGAAGGAGCTTTAGGCACACTAACAGTCAGAGAAAGAGGATTATGCTAATCAAAATGACTTCACATTTGCCATGGCCTGCAAGCAGGGAATCTGACTGCCAAGGCAGAGCTTATCCCAAATGTGTTCCTTTCCAACTCAGCCACAGAGAAAATACTCACCATTTGTTAACAAAATCTTGAAATTCAGAACCAAAAACACCATTGGGCAGTTTGGGAGGTGGCTAAAAATAAAGAAAAATGAACAGTCATTCAGGGTAATACATGAGGATACACAACCTACCCAGAGATTTACCAATTACATGTCCTGTACCTGGGTAAAGCTGTAAAGCCCCAGCACTACCCAGGTCTTCTTTCAAAGCTGAGCTCTGAAACAAGTGTCAGACTGACTTCAGCTTCCACACATGTGAATAAAGGCTGTGCTGTTGTACGATTTATAGAAAGTAAAGAGTTTATCACTGGCTAATTTTGGTTATTACTCTCACAGCTGCTGGATTTTAGGTATTTCAGTGATAAATCAGACCAGAGACAGTTTCTGTGGTGGGGGTGGGTTTTGTTGGGTTCTGGTTTGGGGTTTTCTCCCTGTACACACACCTGAATGGAGTTAACACAGCCTTGAGCTGTCACTGGAGAAGGCTCAGAGCAGCTGGCAGTAATGAGCACGGTGTTATTCTCCTCACTGCTAATCTCCAGTTTGGGAACAGAAGATGCCCTGCACATCATTAGTTCCATAATCCTTTTGATCTGAATATTCTGTCCCAGGAAATGAGTTTGCCCAGGTTGTGAATTCAAAAAGAATTCTGACAAGGAAAGAAGAGGTGCTGTATAAACCTGCATATATCATCATGTTCTCCACGATGCTTGCTCTAGGTGTAAGAATGGAAGCTTAACTGGGATCCGTGGGTGCTGCAAGCACTTACACTTGGGTTACTTGTAAGTACAGAGTTGTAGCCTGCACTCAGTTACACACTGGTGTACAGACTTTGCTGGATGCAGCAGCTCATGCTGAAGATTGCTTGTGCTACTGCAGAGGTGGCAGAAGATAATCCTGCCAAATTCTCAATTATTGCAGCTTTTCAGCTTAAACTGACCTCCTCAGGGAGGCTACAAGAGCAGGACCACAGTATCTTAAGCAATCCAATGCTAACTCTATTCCAAGAGTTTGTGGTGCCACACTGAAGTGTTATATAATATGCAGAATAGGTTTGTAATGTGAGAGGAGAATCGTGCATGCAGACAAGGAACAGAAGCAATTTATCAGTGTGTGCAGCATGAGCAACACCAGTACCTAGACACCAACTGTGCTTTTTAAACAGGCGTGTCAGATACTTTTCTGTAATTCATTCATGTGGAACAATCCTGTTACCCAGCTGCTACAATGACAGCCAACATGAGCATGCTTCCTTTTTTTCTTTTGGAAAGACACAAGCAGTGGAGTCGTGTGGGTTTCAGTAGCACTTGTGAAGATACTGGAAACAGACCATCAGTTCTGGAATGCAAGTATCTATAACTAGCCTTGTGGTTTAGCTGTTCGAAAGATTCAGATTATAAATTAGGTTGTTCATAAAACAAATTAAATAAAAAACAACCAGTTTTGTGTATGCTTGATCGTACTGTTTGCTATTAGCCGTCCTAACAGGTTGCATGATCCAGGCTGGAAAACACATCAACCTACTTAAATGATGCATAGAAAGGAACTAAAATTTTCCTAGGAATAATCTAAAATCAAGTCAACACTCTTAACAAGGATGTCTCTCATACTGCAGCAATAAAATATCAGAAGACTTGGCTTATCCTAACACGAACCCCACACCTCCTCCAATTCTGGAATGTTTAAAAAATTGACAATTGTATTAGTACAAGTGCAAACAGCTGATTACCTCATTGACAATGTAATCAAGAAGTTCAAAGATTGCCATCGGGGGTCTGCTGTCTGGTCCATAGGCTGAAAAGAAATTGTAGAAGTGGAAAAACACAGCGTTACCCTCCTTCCATGGCAGGGGTGTTTTAAGAAGTCAAGTCATACACTGTTCTTACATGGCATCCAGTAGATTTACAGGGAAACAGAAGTGTAACAGCAACAGGGTATTACTTTCATGCAAGGAAACGTTTTCAGGTCCTGATCCAAACCATTAACTTCACTGGGAACTGTCCTACTGTACGCTGTGATCCACATTGCATCTTAGAGAGATGAACCGCAACAAGAGACCAGGACCTTAATGGTGCTTGTGAACAGCTTCAGTTATTAACAAAAGGATCCCAGACACCTCCCTCACAGTGAGGCTGAGCCAGGGGCCCAATACAACCCTGATGTCTTTGCAGTTTAAAGCCACACTATGCAGACCAGTAGCAGGTAAGGAAGACCTTTAAGCTGACAGAGAAGGGTATTAGAAAAGAATTTAACAGATAGTTGTAACTTACAGCTCACCGGTCGACCGGGTGTTCTTTGCCTGGGTGAGGTCTCAGTGACTGGAGAATCTCCCTCCACTGGGCAGCCAAACATTAATTCAAGCTCCTTAGAGTCAGGAGGAGGAATGGGGTACCTGCCAATCGCCATCTCTACCAGTGACAGCCCCATACTCCATATATCTGACTGCACTGAATAATGAGTTCCCTGTAGTCTTTCCGGCTATTAACAAAAAAATAGAGAGGAAGAGTGAATAAGAAAAACAGTAACAGTTATACAAAAATAATTAAAACCTAGAAAATATGTTCAAGTTAAACACTGCTGATTGTACACACCTTCATATGGTAGAACAGGATGGTGTTTGGCATGTAAAAATTCCATAGCTGTTATTTGAAAAACTATGCTAGGGGAGATACTGCAAGTGAAGGTACTTCAGACACTCTCAAAAAGAATAAATCCCCAACATGGCTTGGTCTGTGCCATATGCTGACAGAGAGCAAAGCCAAATCTCAGTCTGTAAAAACAATAAATTGAAGAAAAGGGAAAGTAGACACCACTTTGCTCTCATTCCTTGTACTAGAATAAAAAGGGAAAGCCATTAGTATGTCAAGGACCCAGAAGAAATAGAGCTGTGATTTTTTTTTTGCTAATTAGCAACAGCCCCTAGATGTTTCTGGAAACATAAACCATGGCTTTATTTCCACTATGCTACCAGTATTAAATGACAAAAAAGAGAATGCTGCCTTTGATGCTAAAATGCAGGTCCCATGCTGAGCAGAAACAGCACTATTATGCTTTTTTCCTTTAAGTTTAAGCCCACGCAGTTTCAATCCTACACCAGGATCTCTGAACACCGACTGCACGAGTTAAGTGGTTGTATGCTGAACAAGGTGTGTACATTAGAATAAAAGAGACCTCTTATTTCCATTAACTGTGACTTTCACATCATGCAAGGAGTTCATCTGAAAAGCAAGTTTCAAAGTATTCCTCACACACAGGAATAAAGAACACCCTTTCTAGTCTCAGATTAGCTGCTGTGGCCTTGTCCACATTAGCTACTCCCATATTTTCTCTTGTTGCTGCAGCTGCATTGGGTTCCCTGGAGCAGACACAACAGGATCACCAATGAGGCAGCAGCTTGCCTACATAAGTGACCACAGCAAAATGCTGGAATGGAAAGAGAACCAACATTTAACAAAAAAAGCAAACTACAATCACCAGGCTTCTTTGGAGACACACATCTACAAAACCCAAATGCATTAACTGATTGGATTCTGCAATGCAGAGGCAACTGCATCTCTTTTGTAGCATTATAAAATATTCCAAGTTGCTTGGCTTTTCTTGCAGCAGTTCTTCCCCCACACACCCAGTCTGAGATGATACTGGAATATTCCTGGAATGCAGGAAATGCTAAACTACAAACAGCAGCAGCAATGGCAACAGTTGGTTCCTTGTTTGATTACTGAAATTGGTGTAACTCCACCATAATGCACAGTAAACTCAAAGGTGTAAAATCTGTACTTACAGACATGTAGGAGCGTGTGCCAACAAATGAGTTTGCCATAGAATCTATCAGTTGTCCACTGACACCAAAATCACAAAGCTTGATTTCACCTCTAGAGTTTACCAAAATGTTAGATGGTTTAACATCTGGGAAAAAAAATGAATTTATAATAGATAAAATGGGAAATTTAACAATGAAAGTAACCTGAAAGGTGAGAACTACCATATGTCTCCCTTTGTTTCCCTTCTAACTATGACACAATTCCTTCTCCAGGAACACTCAGAGAAGAGATTTAGTTCCCTAGCCAGGCCCATTTCACAGGCACTCTAAATATAGATAAAATAAAATTAAACTACAGGTGCAAAAAGGCTGTTAGATTTCATGCACACAGCATGAAAACTGAGCAGAAAAGAAACAAAAATCACAATTTGTACATGGAATTTGATACTGTGAATTTCACACTGCAGTGCACATTCAATCCAGTAACATCAGAAGCAATGTAGGAGAGGAACTCTGGTTGGTCCATGCATTTTAAGTGTGATCTCTGATGTAGTCAATACTGTGAAGTTAAGCTGCATTTAAACAAGATCAGAAGGGCTTTATTTTGGATTTATCAGATTTACAGATTGTAAAACTGAAAAAATAAATAAATTGCTGTCTCAGCAGTCAACTGAGCAAGAACCACCTAAAAAAACCACAAGCAGCCAACATGGTAAAAACCAATGCTGTAGCTCAACTGAGAACTACAAGATGCAAGTCACTCTTCTAGCATGCCCTGAAGTAAGATGATCTCTTTTCCCAGGAGTGTCCCTTATGCTCTGAATACAGACAATGATCTTGCAACTACAACCAGAAACCTTTATTAGAGTCTACCTCCAGCCTCTTCTCCAGAAGAGAGCAATATTTGATTGTTTAAAAAAAAAACCAAAGCAGAAGTGTGTAATAAAAACTCCAGGAGCGTAGAAGTGACACTTATTTTACATAACTTCACAGGTTTTTAAAATAGTTTAAGTTTTAAAAAGAGATGCAATTCTGCATGATAGATGTCTATAAACAGCATGTGAATATAAGACAGCTGGTAGAAGTAGTAACCTTCTGAATCTAAGTCATATTGAAACATGAAGAACCAGTAGTATAAAAAGCACATATTTTAACTTGAATAAAAGTGATACTCAAGAAAAGTTACAATGTAAAATCTTATGGTCTCACCTCTGTGCATGATTTTATGCTTTTCTCTCAGATATGTGAGTCCTTTTATTACCTGAAAACAAGAAAAAAATTTAATTTATGAAACATAAGACATGCTTTGTCTGAACAAGAATTCCAATGGAACACAGCATAACAGAAATCCCAAAATGTAAACACTGCAAATCAATCTCGTTTTAATTTGTACCTCCAGCTCAGACTAGAAAAAACAGTCCACCAGTCTCTTAAATGGAAGTTCTGCATGTAGAGCTTGTTGCACAATAGATATGAAGAGGTAATATTAAAAAATTTTTAATGAGACATTAATACTTTCTCATACAGAGGCAGAAAATAAAACCAAACACAGTAGAAGGTGTTACTCACTCCAATGCCCTGAGCTACCAAATAACCACAGGTACAAATGCTGCTTTTCAAAAGAAAACAACACACTTAAACATCTGGTAAAATTTCTCCCTCCCACATCCTTCAGTCCTGAAGTGGACCTGGCACTGCCACCCAAGACACAAATGTACCCACTTCCAGCCTTTGAGAGCAATGAACACACTTACTGCAATGCTAACTTTGCCCAGTATCTGCTCTGGAATCCTTCCAGCCTTTTTCAGTACTTGATCCAAGGAGCCGCCATCCTAACAAAAAATGTTTGAATAGTCAAAGCTTTAATCAAATTACTCTAAAACATTTGAAAGAAGATTGTAGTCTGACATCTAAATTTGGTGAGAAAAATAAAGTGCTGCTTTTCATGTTTGATTTAGCATTGTTATGGTGCATATCTGAAAAAAATAAATCATTCCCCAGTAGGAATTAGTCAGTTTTGTGTTTATTTTAAACAAACATTTGGCCAGTAACAACATCCACTCAAATAAACACTTCACACAATGATCTTCCATAGGAGCATTGCTGTGGCTTGGCTCTTGTTAAGGAAGCACTGTCCACAAATAGCTGCTGACCAAGCATTAGAAATTTTACAGGTTTCTCTAACTTTCAGTCCAAGGCAATAACAAGTGTTTTTTTTCTTGTCACAGCCATCCCATGATACTCTCTCCCCCTCCAGAGTGAGGAGGATGAAGCAGCATAGAAGACACTATGATTCTGATTATGAAGATGAAAATTTATCACACTGGAAAACAGAGTTCTCTTCTTGAATACAACGTGTGCTCGTGGCACCACACACCCTCAGCAAAGTCAGATCTATTCCACTGTTGCTAAGAGCTTTTGAGGAGGAAAACTGTATAAAAATGCTATTTATATTTAGCAACTGATTCAACAATAGGTTTGTGCATAAACTCTAGATTCTCTAGAACAGAGAATATACAATCAAAGAAGAAATTAGAAAGTTATTTCTCCAATTAAAGAGAAATTGTTGTCTGGATCCAAATAAAGATCCTGTTGTCTGGATCAGCATTTGATAATTCCCAGTACTCAAGACAAAAATCCACCTTGAGAAAGTAGTTACCTTCTGCCTTAACCTCTCCTTTGGAAATTTCCCTCACAATTTGTACATGTAAAGAGAAAAGTTTTATTATTTGAGGACTAAAAATTCAAAACTCTTGTGAGAAGTATATAAATAGTTATTTGATCATGTATTTTTGTAAAAAACACACCCACATACACCACGCTTGGTTAAAAATATGCCAAAAGAAAAAAATTGTCTATATAAGTATCTTGTATAACCAGTGTGCATTTCTGGATAGCTGTCTCTGCTGAGACACCAGTATATTTACAAAGATTTCATATAGAAAAAAACATTTTTTTCCCCTCCCTGAGGACTCCCTCCAATCCTAGAAGAGGCTGAATACAATTCAATTGCCCAGCCTTGGCTGCAACCTTCAGTGTCTTTCAGAACCAGACTTGAATCCTTTTGCCTGTTAAATTTCTGCTGCTAAGCAAAGTTATGCATTGATTTTGAATTTCTGTACCTAAAAATAATCACTCAAATCTTCAAGTTCTATGCCTTTCCCACCTCCAACTTTTTGTTCATATTCATACTTACATTTTGTAACTCACTGCTAAAAATAAGAATTTTGACTGATTGAAAGAAAGATGTGTACAAAAAGAAAATGGAGATTCTCATCTAATCTTTTATCCAGGAGACCAAAAGCTTCCACCTAACGATCCGTGTTAAGCCGACAGCTTAATGGCTTAATTAAGACTACAGTTTAAATAATCCACCTTCCCTTTCTATTTCATATCTTATTGATCAATTGTTCCATGTGTAAAGTCTTGTATCCAGTCTGACTTAGATCAGATTCAGCAGCAAAGCTCCAGATTTCATGCTGTCTTCTCTTAAAATTGATGTCTCCTGTCAGATACATCATTCCCTGCTTAAGAACTTACAAGCCCTGATTCCTCCTGTTAATTTACTCATTAATAAACAGAGATTCTTTAGGCCTTTTATTTCTACTTGTCATTATACACTATCATCCATCCTTCAGCATCTGTCAACATGCTCACTATTACAGCAACTGCAGATGGGCACATCTGTGACATTTAACAATATATTCTGGAACAATGTCCAGACAGTCATTTTTAACATCTATTTTCTTCCTATTTATTGTTTTCAATTTTGAGAAACTAACTTATTTATAATTCCCAATAGTTATTTGTATTTTGGGGTATGCACACCTTCTATTCTGCTAGCACATGCTTAAAAACTGGATCATGATCACTCGTTCCTAGGCAACCATCGATTTCTTCTGAAAATTTCCGTAAGAGAAGACCAGAGAAGCATTAAAACAGTCACATGTACCTTCTAGAAAAAAAAGATTTCTCTCCAAAGAATCAGTTTTTTCAGGGAAAAAATAAAAAGGTCTTCAGATTTATTGTATTTCATGTTGTTAAAAACATCCTCTACTAAGCAAGTGAGGCAGAAAATTTGATTGACCTTTAATTACAGAAAATTTACTTTTAGTGTTTGGCTCCATATGGTTAGAGAAAGGCAAACAGATGTCGAGAAGAATGTGTACTTTTCTATTAAAATGAAACACAGTTAAAAATATTTTTTTAATATTAAAAAAGTTGTAGAAGATCCTTCTGGACTTGTTTGCTTCCTGTGTACTATTCTTTATGGTTTCATTTTCTGTAAAATTTGAAAAAAAGGAGACAAAGTACGGATTCAGCTAAATAAGACTAAACTAGATTCTCATTATCATAGCTACTAAGGACCACACAGCTGTAGTATCAGAGTGATCTGGTCCATTCTGTATAAAACCAAAACTAAATCCCAATCAAAACAAGTGTCTAGGTAGCAGAACTGGGTGTTTTTAAATAAAAACAAGACAAAAAGGACCACGGATAAAGCAATTGGGAGGCTACATTTGTACAGCTTGGACTTCTACAGAAGAGCAGATACAGGAGAAAGGGATAAAATGGATTGTTATCAATCCCAGTCTCAGATTTGCAGAGTAAATCTGAAATACAGTATTTGATTCTTTCATACAGAAAGGTCTGCTTTAACTTTAGTCCCGTGGACACTCAGGTTTTGCATTAATGGTCTGTTAATGACTCCAGGCTAACACAGATTTACTCACACTTACCATATGTTCCATGCAAATGCTGATTTCTCCATCACTGTAAAAAGCCCCATAGAAGCCCACTATGTATGGAGAGTTGCACTCATGTAGAACTTGCAGCTCACGAATGATCTGGTTTCGAATTGCTGGCTTGATCTCTAGATGAATTAACTGTAAAATAATACACTCTCATTATTTGCTTAGTAGCAAAGTGCCATTCAGAAGGAACAGGTTGTTCAGTGTGGTTTTCAGTACCTAGCTGGATAAGGCCCTGAGCAGCCTGCTCTACCTCGTAGCTGACTCAGCTTTGATCAGGAGGTTGGGCTACAGGGCCTCCCAAGGCCCCTTCCAATCAGAATTATTCCGACTTAACTGTAAAATAATCCATTCTTATTTTCTCAGTGGCCAAGGGAAAAGAAAACACTACAATACAGCACAGGAAAGCTGAAACATCAGCACCCATGAAAAGGCAAGATTTCCATCTCTTCTTTTCACAAATACTTCTCTATCAGAAGCTCTTTGTTCTGGCACATTTTCTACTTACCTGGGGTTTTTTTTATGGATAGTTCAGAAGCTGAAGCTCTTTATGTTGAAGAAAAGCCCTGAACAAATGTCTAAAGGAAATGTGTCAGAGCCATACTGACTCACAAGCAGCTGCTGAAAAATATCAGCACAGGTGCTTGTAAAGCATTGGTGGAAGGAATGAGCTGAACCAAATTAAAAACTCTCCAAACCAAATCTAAATGGGAGATTACATAAACAGTCCAGTGGAACAAAGTATTTTCTTTCATACAATATAAGAAGCCTATTTCTTTTGTGAAAGGGGAGATCCAGAGACACTGTGGAAATCTAATTTTAGCCAATATATGAAAGAAAAATTGCAGTTCAGTAAACATTTCAGTTGCATAAAATATTAATGGAGTAAAATTTCCTGTTAAATCCACAGTAGGTGAAAAAAATCAATTATATTGATGCAGGTCAAGAAACACTCAGTGATTTGTACATTACTTAATTCTCACATCTCGGAAGTGTGTATTTTTCTTTGCTTCTCTCCAAACTGTCAGTGTACTGGACATAGTTTGTTCTTCAAGTCAGTACATGCACGTTTTTCTTTAGTTTTGCGAAGACAACAGTGTACTCTTTCTAAAAAAAGGAAGTAGCTGAAGTCTTTCAACCTCTCAATTTAAAAAAATGGAAGTTTTCAGTGTGGCATAACAACAGGATCTGGTATTGTAGCATGATCTGTGTTTTATCCTTTTCAAAGGCTGGTTTATGTTCCCCATGAACCACAGCAGCCTGCCTGCCATCTCACCCACTGCATACCATGGTGTATGTTCTAACACAGCCTCGGAACATGCGTCACCTGTGCAAAGAACTTCACTCCTGGAAGGAAGAAGCACGAGGTACCCAGACAAAAATAATCCAGCACTATCAGAGATGCATTTCCCTTACTGTTACTTGGTTCCCAGGGATACTGGGAGAGAGTGAAAGCTCCCCACGTAAACAAAATGAGAATTAAGTCATCAAGCTATTTTAGTTAAAGTAAAAAAAATAAATCTCAGTTCTCTTACAAACTAGGTCACAATTGGTTGTAAAGCTTAAAGCTGAAAAACACTCTTGCCAGAAGGACGAGTACCTTTTTGCACAGGAGCCACCTGTACTCTGTGATGAAACTATAAAACTGGAGACATGACTGCACTCCAATGTATTCCCTCATCTCAGTTTTTTTGAGTCCTCATTTTTTCCAGTATCATCCAGAGGCCTTGTTCTGGTCTGCAGCTGTGAAGGAAGATCTTAGGCCCAGTGATACCTCTTCTGTTCCTCTAAACTCATGATCCAGAATGCAGGTTATTGTCACTTTTCCCTAACTGAGACCTTTCAATAACTTCTTTTAGGCCTTCTACTCACTAGTGAGTCTAGCATATTTTCTTTGAAAGATACATATCCAGTTGAAAAGATCATACTCGTCAAGATGAGAAAAAAAAATACAGGGGGAATGCATGCCTATCCTTTCATTACTACCATATGAGACACTATTTTTAGAAAACTGGGAAGTTGAGGATAAGCGAGCGCAACTTCTCCTTTCTGAAACACATTGACCTCTCTGAAAGTTGGCATTAAATATCTTTTTTTGTGTCTCAACACTTCTCTAAATAAAGTCACTGTATTTCAGAAACAACCTCCTTAATAAAAGTCAGCCCTAAGTTCCTATTTTTGAGGCACTCACCTTTCTTGCCATTATGAGACCAGAAGGCTTGTGAGATACTTTGAAGACCACACCGCCATTTCCTGCTCCCAGCTCACTGATCTTCTCAAAGTCATCATCCTTCAGCTCTCCAACTTTTTGTTTCTGGGTAAGGAAAGCTTCAAGACGCTTCCGTTGCTGTTCATCCAATTCTAGTTCTTCCAGCTTCTTCTGAAGTGCTTCCAAATTAGTTCTGTACAACAGAGAAAGAACAGATGATTATTAAGCTGTTTGAGCTTACCCAGCAGTGTTGCATGAGGAAGAGCAACAGAGCATTGAGGTCAGATATTAAATCCACTACATTTTTGCACCTATATGCATTATCTAGATGTACAGTCATCCCCATGAGAGACATATTATTGGAATTCTGATTTAAGTAAATGGTATTTTATTCCAGATAAAACAATGACAAACACCAACCGATGATACCCTGCTTCCTCATCTTTGAGGCTCTGTCCAAATTCACACACGTTAAGTTTCACTACCTACAGGAGTGGCTTAATGACTCAGCAGTTCTGATCAGAAATCTCATGAATCACAGCACATCACTCCACACTATTTTTAGTTTCACATTTTCAAGGATTGTGTTGTCATTTCCTATGGAGTTTGTCTAAATGTTTTATCTCGAGCAATACAAAATAGAAATATGAAGCTTTAAACAGCAGTCAAATTTAGAATTACAGACAGAAGTTTTTGATAACTTCAGATCCCATGAAAACACTTCATTCCAGTAACATGACAGCTTAAAAGTTCATCTAAAACCTCCCGCTTCCAAATGCAACAGTAAGTTGCTGCAAGAGTAAATATTTAACAGTAAATATCTGTTTTGATTAGCCAAATGTAATGCAATTTTCCAAGGGAATACACTGTCACTAGGATGAAAGATCTGAGTAACAGAATCTACTTCGGAGCCTAAACCACCTCCCATTAACAACAACAAAAAAAGATTCCACCAATAATCAAGAAACCCATTTCTATTCATCACTTCATAAAACATCCACTTTCAAAACATGTCGTACAAAGACATTTTCTGAATGCCCAGCAAGCTGCTGGTCAGTTGAGAAGATAAAAGGTTGATTTTCCAAGAAGCAAGGACAAACAGCCCCAGATTCCACAGAAAAACAGAATTATAGGATGAAACCCTCAACTCCTTCACTAGAGAGCCCGCACTTCCCAGCAGGATCACAATCTTGGTTTGACTGCATGCAAGATCTAATCAAGGCAAACAAAAATAATTTATTCACAGCTCTGGCTTATTACACAACCACTATGAAAGTTTCAGCGATAACACACTCCTACTTCATTTATCAGTTTGAATACATGAGACGGGATGTGATTGCCAAGCTAACTTCAGAACTGATAATGCTCAGAAGAGTTAAACAGAGGAAACAGGATGAGACCTTGGATGGAAAGGGCAGCTCTGTCCAGGCTGTTATTTTGACATTTTAACAATCCGAGCATAAGATTACCAGGCAACACTTGTAAGCAAGTTTCAAAAAACACTGGGCAAATGTAATTTGGCAATGCTGCTCAGAGCCAGAACAGCCTCACGCAGTAAATTTCTATGTATATATTCTACTGTAGTTATACTACCATCAGTGTCTCTATCTTAGTATGAAAATAATTTCATTCTGGTGCACACACTTCATCTTCAGGCTGTCCTACAGAGAGAAACATACTCCTCTTTCTGTCCTTGTACCATGCTCTATGCCAGTGTAAACATACAACAAATATCCTAGAGCATCCACTACGAGCAATTTCCCTGTGTAGATAAGAATGGTTTACAGGAACATTCAAGTTAATCTGACTCACGGACTCTGCTTTAAAGATGAACCATTAAGAGACACATGTTTGAAATCCAATTTGTAAAATGCAAAACAGAAAGCAAATTAATCAGTGGATTATTTTTTTCCCTCAAGTCTGCCCAATAAAGCAAACAAATCCCAGTATGAAGTCAAGGTAATGCATGTCTTTTCTGGAACACAGCTGAACTAGCTCTTCTTAAACCATGATGCCAAGATAAAAACTGGAGCAAATTTAAGCATCTCATACTTTGCTACAGTAAACTCTAGAACAATAAATGCTGGACACAAACTATTTTTTAACACAGATGATCACTGTCAGATTTTTTTCATTATGGTTGTTTGCTCGAAGCACTAAGTATTAATCAATTTCAAATGTAAATAGATATATTTTTAAAAAGTATTTCTGTCATTAAAATGGTTGGTGGTAATCACTGTCAGTATTTCTAGGAGGCCAGGATTTCTGTAGTTTCAGTTCAAAACTGAAACTACTCTGAGAATACTATACCCTGGTCAGTAACTATGACTGTTATCTGAACCCTCACATACAGAAACAGGCAGATAAGTAAATCATTGCATATGAGGTCTTACAGATGAAACCAAACCAAGACATACAAAATATAGAAGATATAGAAGAAGGAATACTTAAATCAGTTCATCACTAGGACACCACGAAAATGTTAAGGAAGCTTTGGTGGCCAAAAGTGGCAGCATGTCAGTGTGCCAATGTCTGCGTCCAGAAGGAGCACTGGTAGTTACTTGATCTTATATAAAGTTTTTATTCAGAGACAAAGATTCCTATTAAAATTCATCACCATTACCTGCTGCAGTCTTGGAGTTGTTTTTTTTCACTGTCAAAGCACTACGCCTTTGCCAGAGTTCCCTCAAAGCAGGAAATCAAACCACCTCATTGCTTCCCTATTCCAAAGCACCAAAGCAACAGGTTATAATTTAATTTATTGCTATCAGTTTTAAGGCCAAGCACATACTAAACATACTGCACTGGGGAAAGAGTCCAGCTTTCATAATGTGATCATCTGAATGAAGCCGCAGGGAGGTCAGGGCTGATTTCTCTATGCTTTAAAGAAAGAGTGTGATTTCACAGAATGCTGTCAATAAATATATTCTTACTCAGCTGGCAGAAATGGATAAATATGCTGTACAACTAGCAGACAGTATCACTGTAGAAAGTGTAGTGTCTTAACCACTGGACTTCAGATACAATTACTGCAAGATCTCTCTTCCAGACCAAATAGAAAGTTAAGAGAGATACAGGGCAAGTTTTTGGGGGAGTTATTTGTTTGTTCCTCCCCAGTTCCAGGTGCTCTAGAGAAGGAATTATCACCACCCTTAATACAAGTAGGATTCTTCCTATTAACATTGCTTCTTCCTTTCTGCCGTCCAGGAACTATGCTGACAGTGCAGTGTCCTCCTCCTAGTCACGTGGAACTTCTGTAACTTCAAGAGTTTAAAAAGAATGCAGAACAGAAGTTAGAGTACAGTCTCCTATCAAACACACAGCACCACGTCCCACCTCCCCACAGAACAACAACCCTCCAATGCGTGCCGAGATATTTCACCTTCATTACTGCCAATTCACACTCTGCTAAATCCCCATTTTAGGGGCCAGAAGACCACTGCAATCTGACAGCCTGACATCCATCCCTTCTGCAGCCAGCCTGTAGAGTACCACAGAGGTGAGACAGGTTTTCCTGAGGAAAATCACATCACCGGGTATTGGGAGCTTTTCAGACTCTGTGCCACCTCATCCAAGACCTTCAGAGCCATCTCACCTACCCCAGGATCTCACTCCTGACAATGGCCAAAAGTGGATGCTTAAAAAAATACCAGGGGGCAACAACAAAAAGTGCACAGCAACACCTCTAGCCACGGCTGGACTAAATGTTCTGTCCTCTGCTTCCCAGAGATGCACATGGTCTTATCCACCAGCTCCTGAATGGACAAGGTATGTCCCACATACCACCACTTCACCAGGTTACCAAGTCACTTTTTGAGCCTATCCTACTGTTCCCTTAAGGTTTAGTTGTAGGTTTTTTTCATACTAACTTTTTAAACGTCAAAACCCCCATGTTTTATAACCACTGTAAACATGCACATATCACACACAGGTGGGCACCACAGGTACCTAGAGTGAGTTGGGGGATACTGAGCAAACCTGTATTTCCTACCCACAGGCTGAGCAGGGAGGAACTGGATTCTGCAGAGTGCTCTCACCCTATACACAAAGGTGGGCAGAAGGCAAGAAAAGACTTCTCAGTTCCCGATTTTGGGAGCAGCCACCCCAGCAGTGAAGAAAGCAGTCCTGGAAGAGATGCATCAACATTTTAGAGTATACTTGCTCTTTGAATCAGTAACAAGAAGAGAAATACTGCCTTTAGCCTGCTAGTACATAATATCCTAACAAAACCAGAGAATAAATCCTTATTCTCAATTCATACTAATAATACTCAAAATCCTTGAGAATGTTTTCAATTCACATTAGTGATAAGTTAATCATATACTCAACCCTAAAGGCTACATTAAAGCTGTACTCAACCCTGAAGTCTACTTGAGAGAGAGAAGAAAAAATGTGGCAGAGGAAAAAAAAAGCCTGACATAGCCTTTAACAGTAATTTGTCAAATAGTTGTTCAAAGTTATTACTACCAGTTTTGCAAGCGGAACAATTAGTATGAGTGAAAGCATAAAGTACATTTACTTTCAGATCTACTGTCACACAAGGATACAGGCTTGGGGGTTGTTTTGCAGAACAGTGACAGTAATGCTTTCCCCAAGCCTACACAACTGTCAAGTTAGAGAAGAAAGTAGGCAGTTCACTACATCATTTCCATTAACAACCTCAATCAGGGAGCCGAAATAAAGTATTAGGAACATGAAGACATTCTGCAGTTTTGAAAAGACAGACTACTATTTTGCATGACTGTGCCAAACCCGGGCAATAAGACAAGTTTTTATTTAATTTTTCCTTTAACAAAGAACAGTGCACAGAATAACATGGAAGATAAAAGGGATTACAGCAGGCTCACAGCTTATGGCACAGGTAAGTATCTGGGCTAACTCCAGCGCAGCCTCATAAAACTTGCAGTTAAAAGAACAAATAAAAAGATCTAAACTTGCTGTAAGTGGAAAGGAGTCTTGTTTTGGAAAAATACACTATTTTTCAATCCCTGCAACGTGTTAGAGATCCTTCATAAATTACCTTTACCTTTAGGTGGGGTATATGATTGCCCAATATATCTGCTCATTCCTAGCATTAATTTTAACATCTGAAAATACCGTTCCACTTTCACAGTGCAACAGACATGGCAGGGCATATTTTGAGGTTTAATACTGCCAGAAAAAAACAATGCCAGTAAGAATAAGAGGCAAACAATTTGATTAAAATAATTTTCTTAGTAAAAGGTATGTAAAAGAAAATTCTAAAAGTATTGTTCTGTCCAAAAAAGTATCCAGCTAGACTAGTTCAGTGTAAGAACTCTCATTTTTCAAGCTGAAAGGCATATATTTTAAGGAAGAAACTATGTGATACAACTTCAAGTCTCCTGTTGAGTCTCCAACCAGTAGGACAGCTTTCAAAAACTCTGTGTAGGCTGAGTTCTTGGGTAGGTATCTTTACCTTCCTCCCTCTTTTGCTTCAGCCTAACCACTACGCCATTAAACACTTCATACTGTTTCTTCTTAAATAAGCAGAAGCATGCCAAATAGTATCTTTGAATTGAAGACTGAGTTCACCAAAGAGAATAAAGCCACAGATGGGAGCAGTGGCACAGATGGACAGACATCAGACTTATGCCCTGGGTGTCTCTTCCTATCAGATTTTCTTGCAGCTGTTCCAAGCCACTACTTGGACTCACAGTCCTTCATCCCGGGGGGCAGCAGCAGCTGCCAGCAAGGCTCAGGCACCCCCTTCACAGATCTAACTCTGTGGCTAAACAATGCAACTGGGTTGTTTGAATTTAACAGTATGGTAAGCCCTGAGGAAGCCTTTTAACTGAGACAAAAAATCCAAACTCTGCCAGAACCAGAAACCCAAGTTCTCTGCCTCCATTTCACAAATATCTGCACACTTACCACTGGTTTCTCCTAGCCAGCACTGCACACAGCCAGAGCAAAAGAACCACAGGCAAACAACACTTTCAGAAAAAGGAACTTCTTTAGCAAGTATTTAAAACAACGAAAAGGATAAATAGAAGCTATAAAATTCTGATCATCAGCCAACATTTGTATTTACACAAGTCCTGCTTTTCCATTGTTTTCTCTCTGAACTATAAGTTAGTGATAAAAACAAGGGATAAATAGGTGCAATAGTAATGGTAACAGTACCTTCACAACTCCCTTGTGTGGCAGACACACAGCCTCTGAGGGACACTACAATAATAAAAGAGATGAAGTTACAGTACCCGTTTACAAGACCCATGAAGAACCAGAGTTAGAATTCTGACATCTTTTGTTCAAGGAGCTCAGAAGCACAAACTTCATTAAAAGCTGCAGTTAACACATCAGGGGCTGGGAAAGAAATTGTCAGAATGTGCAGGTGAAAACATAAAAAACCAAAACCCCTAACTGGGATTCAGAGATGGAAGGTTTAGATCTTTGCCTATATTTGAAATTGATGGATTGCAAACCAAAGAACATTTGCCAGTATGGCCATTTAGTGGAAGAAATCAGTAAGTTTTACTTAGTATATGCACAGGCTGTACCAATCCATACAGAAATATTCACATACACACACATATCTGTACCCAGACAGAATATTCTTCCCCTAAAAAATGCATTCTGTGATTGTTCTATTTGCTACACCAGATGTGCTGACTCATCTTCACACCACACTGGAAAAAAGTTCTAGAAAGGCACAGAACAATGCTGAGCTGTAAAAAACACTGAAAGGAGGAAGAGTTGCCAAGAAGTTTCAATCCTTTGTTTTAAAAATCCTTGTAAGTAGATTTTTAAGAAGATACTTGTTCATCCAAAGAATCACACGCTGCTGGAATATCTCCCACCTAGTTCTCAGCCTGTGAAGTAAAATAATCTGCTTCCACTCTTACTCCTTTTGCATGTGTCACCCAGTCACAGGCACCACTGGTTACTTCCCTCTGCCGGATGTCTGTGAGGCCACTAAATCCAGGCAAAAGGCAACTTACTCAGCTGTCAGGAGGTAGAAATTCTGCAGGAATTCACCCTCCTCTTGTTCAGGCAAGACTCAGGATGACAACAGCTTCTCAACAGATGTTTGCAGAAAGATACCGAGCAGCGAATTAGCCTTTCCCAGTTGTTCAGTTCCTGCGGGCACTGACTGGCAGGGAACCTTGCATATTCATTCCAAATATAATCAATATTTTGTCTAAGTAATATTGAATAGGAAATAATCTGATTGCTAATTTCTAGCAACACATTAGTAAATCCTCAGAAAAAGAATTTCATCGCCTCCCTAAAAAAAATATTAAAAGAAATCCTTGGAATAACGAATACACTCCCCAAAAATTCAGCAAGCTAGAAATGAATGTTGCCAACATTGCTTCCTCAAAGAGACATTTTTGTTGTTTTGGCAGTGGAATCTGTACATTTTATAAAGCCCAGTCAATCCCCAGGGCAATGATGGGAAAACAAATGCAGCTGTAAAGAGGGTAACACAGGCAGTAAGCCGGGGAGAGCTTTTTCACTGGAAAATCTAGAACTTCACAATTTAAAGGGAACATCTATATTTACCATATGTCAAAGAAAACTCCTTCCCCAATTTATTGCAGAATGTTTCTCCTGAATACATTGAAATATTTAGTCAATATCCACTCAAATCACTGGCTGATGTATTTCCTGTGTCATGTAAATTCCCCATAATTTTCATGTTGGTTTTGTTTGTTTTTTTAAACCAGACCCTTTGCACAGATTAAAAACAGTGGCACCCTTGTTACACCAAATAAATAATTCAGCTATATATTGGGTTTACATAGTCCCTTTCAATCCTTTTTATTTTTCTAAGCCTTCTTTGACTACTAGATAACACTGGAAGTATATTGTCACTTAATCCTGCTCTTGCCAAAGGAGGTGGCTCTGCCTCATTCTGCCCCTAGCCATACCCTAAGTAACCAACTCAGATAAACAGATCCATTTAAAAATTAACCAAAAAATACTGCAAATTTTCAGCCAGATTACTTCCCTGACTAAGCTCACCATGTGGCTACATCAATGTTGCTACAAGCACAAGAGACAGCTCTCCAAAACCAATCTGGGCTTCTTTGGTGGGCAAATTCTCGGCCAGATCAGCAGATCAGCATGCACACCTTGGTGTAAGAGCTGATATGAGAAAAGAAGCATCAGGAAGACACAGGCACAGCAAGGAGAGGACTTCTTCAGAAGGAGCAGGATCTTGCACATGCTTAACTGTGAAATCACACCTTTGTAACCATCTACAGAACTGATGCTGTAAGGGACAGGAAAGGAGAAGCAGCTGGATCCATATTCACAGCCTGCACTTTCCCTACCTTTCATCTCATTAGAATGCAATAACATTTATTTTCACACCCAACTTTTATTTAACTCTCCTAAACTGATCCATACTTTTTGAACAAAGACATCATAATAACTAAAGGATGCCTTCATTACTGTCATTCTGCCTAAATATAAGTACATAAGATTTGGTACTTACTGCTACCTCAGTATTAAGCATCTTAAAAAAAACCCAATCTTTCCTACATCCATAATTGTAAACTAAAAGCTGCTATCAAGTAACAGCAGCACAAGTCAACTTGCCACTTGTGTTAATTTCTATACTAGTCATGTACACTTAGCTGTCAATTTTTTTAGCACACACATCCAGAAATAATATAAGAAGGTAGTAAGTTGATACAGGATCTTACTTTCCACTATTTTCTTATAACATCACCTGTTCTATTAGCTTCTTAAGTATTATTAAAATGCAGTTTAATTCAGTGAAGGACTATGCACAGGTTCACATTTAAAGAGAATGCTTTGTGTATGTTTTTAATCTAAATTTGGAAGGTTTAGTGAATAACAAAAGGCTCAGTTTTCTCAGAACTATCTAGCACTTATTACTGCCTGCCTAAAACACATCCTCTCACACCACACGTATTTGTAAGCTTGGTTAATCCTTCAGTAGTAGGAGATGAAAAAAAATGAAAAATTTCTGAAGAGGTATTTACAAGTTTGCAGTCATTCCAAATACACCTTCAATGCAACTGCAAGCCAGTCAGATCAGTCAAAAAAATTCCAGGACCTAATCTTCTAGAACACTACACACACACCAAGCTCCTCTGAAGTCAAAGGAACTCCATAGAGGGCCTGCCCCTCCTCAGACTTTATGATTTTAAAAACAAAGAAAAAAATGCCCCCAAAACAAAGGCAGAGGTGACCCAGCAAGCATTAAAATTAACAATTATGAAAATCCTCCTTCCATTTCCTCTAAACTCACACCCAAGAAAACAGACAAAAAAATTATTCCATAGAGTGCAAATGCCCTCGGAACAAGGTCCCCTGGGAAACAGCCCACTGGTCCTGCTGCTCCCCTCACACAACTCCGTTTTATGAGGCAAACAAAGACCAAAAACCTCAAAGTTCGAAAGGAACAGAAAGTGGAGATTTTGTTCTTGTTTTGTAAACTATCCCAGCACATTCAGTCAAAAGAAAAACATTCATTTTATTCATTTTCTTTCAGGTTTGTCAATTTTTTCCCCATTTTTTCTGCAAATTCTCTGCACGAGTATAACTGCAGCTCCAAAAGTACCAGAATTAAATTAAACCTGCAGCTGGCCAGTGTCATCTTGGTTTCATTCTGATGAGCTGAAGCAACACAAAGCTCAAGAACAGGAGCACAGGTGCAACTCCCTCTGCGCAACTGCTCCTCAGCAGGAAGTGTCAAAAACAGAAGTGAAGCCCTCAGCACAGGAAAATCTTTCATTAAGTTGTCTCTACTGTCCAGCAGGGTAGCTAGGAATTTGGATGGCCCCAGAGAGAACCACAACATCCTGTACAAATAACTAAAAGCAATCACTAGAAATAACAAAAACTGCTGCCAAACATTGTGAAATTTTTCATTAAAATATTCAGTATACACATATTGCAATTGCAAGTACCCTAATTCTTCTTTACTCCTTGCCAAGAAAAAAAGAAGGAAGAAAAAAAAGAAGAGTCCTACAGGTGGGACTCAGGCCTCACCTACACACTTCTCAAAGCCCTACAGCTCACATTAAAAGCTTTTTCTTATCCTAGTCAGTGAGTTCCCATTGCCAAATAAGGATGAAGACAGAGGACAAGACAGGAATGGAAAGCAGGACATCCTGAATCACCCAGTCCCTTCTTCTTTCATTTCCTCCCTTTCCCCTTCCTTTCTGCCAAGTCAAAGTATCATATGCACTCAAAGTATTAAGCTTCAATATTTTAAAACTAGCAAGAGATCCTAGGGGTCAAACAGCTGTCAGGGTGTTTTAAAGAACCTTCCACCTCTGACAGCCAGAAAGTTTCCGAATTCCAACTTCTGATGGCTGATCTATATCGGTTTGATTTTGTGCCAACATTGCCTTTGGGCTTAAATAACTTCCTTCCTCCTGGCTGCTTAGGTCTTTCACAGAGTTACAGGCAGCATGGTATCACCTCACTCCAAATCTTCATTTTACACAGTAATTCGAGCTCTTTTCATTCTCTCGACAGGTTCTCTTCTCTGAAAAAGAACAGCGAAGCACGCAAGATCATTTGCAAAGTGACAAGTTTGTATATGGCCAACAAAGCAAAGGAGTAGCTGGAGGCTCACATAGCCAGAATTCCATCATACCAGGAACAGAGCTCCAGAAAGTGTTAATGTGTCAGGGCCACAGATGCACAGCGTACTTGAAACACTGGGTAACGCACGCAGGCTGACAAACACCTCTACTGTTGATTTCAAGCAGTAACCAAAGACAGAAAAGAAACCCCACAGAGCAAGAGAGGGAAAAAAACCCAATTCTACAGATGGAAGGAAAAAACAACCAAATAAACAACAGTTTTCAATTTCATTTCAAAAACATTTCTAAATTCCAACGCAACTACTCTTTGCTATTTGAAGTCTTTCACAATGAGGATTTAATATTAGCAGGATGAGAGGATATTTCCATGATTAATTAATTCTGGCTGTTTACAGGACACCAGGTTGCTGGAATTACTTTCACCGAGCTGCTACTTTTAAAAATACCCCACACATCTCTAAGCCTGGCAAAAGCTGGGTATAAGATACCATATATGACAAAGAACAGAAGTCTAGGAGACACATATACCAGACAAATTAATGCACAAAAGAGAAAATTAAGCAAGATAGTTCATTGGTATAAACAAGACTCAATGCTCCCACCAGCCTCCAAAGGTTTTCAATGAGTAAATCAGTATCAGATGTGTAAAAGCAATTTAAAATTAATTATTTTTCTTAAGTGAAATGGTATGTAATATATTGCACTTTTGGAAAAATAACTTTAGATACTAAAAATCAGCAAGTGATAGGTGTATCAGATGTGCAACAGGAATCCTGGAAGACTAAATCAACATATCCACAACTGCCCTGAAGAAAATCAACTGAAAAGTGCTATATAAGCAAATATAAAAGAAAATATTTTCCCCTTATCAATCCAGATCAAAAACTGCACAATGTTCGAATCACAGTGCTTAGATACAATCAGTAACTCCTGCCAAAGAATAGTTTTTCAACAGCTCATCTCTCAGTTCACCATCAAAAGAGTTTGCTAGAAGTGTCACAGCAGGAGCTGCTGGATGCTGGGGTTTTATTTTTTTTATTGAGATGCTGGGGTGGTTAAATGCACTCTAAGCCTGTCTGAAAATGTGGCAACAGTGATACATGTGGAACACTTTAAAGCCCGAGACTTGTTCCTCTCACATACCCTCTGTCAGGGTGGCACATAAGCACATCAGAGCTCAGTTTACATATCCAGGAGAAGACTGAACTGACCATACAGGGACAGGAATCTGTTCTTCCAAGACATCTCTTTGTTTCCAGGCTCAGTGAAGAGCTAGTCCATCACCTTAGTGTAAAATTTAAGCAGTGAACAGACCTGTTAGCCTCAAAGAAAACCCTTTAGCAACACTTCACTCCTTCAGGGTGCAGTCACCGTACCTGTGTCACTGAAGATCACCCAGATCAGAGGCTCAGAAGCTTCAGCAGCAGCAGGTAGCAATGAATGTCCCATCCTTGCCCCCCAGGTTAGCTCAGACCCACCTGCCCCACACTGAGTGTCTGCTCACAGAGAGCTCGGGAGCCTGTTCTTCACACACACTGCCTGATGTACCCGCTGTTACGTGCTAAACCAAAAACAGATTAACTGAACTAGCGTTAGTGTGGGTTCAAGTCGAGGAGGAGGAGAAATCAAACACCTTTCCTATGGATCCGGGACGTTCGCCGTGATTTCTCACACACATTTATACGATTGGCAATCTACAATTCGGCATGTACTAGGCAATTATATAATCCAAGAACCCAGCAGATACCACCACGGGCTACGAGAAGAGAGTTACACAAGTTTTCCTCGATTTTCCCCCAGTTTATTTACCTGACAGTTTTGTTTTTATCGCCGCAGACACCACCGGCTCCTCTCGGCACCCCCACGGAGGGCTCACACGCCCCGGGAATCAATAATTTTGATTTTTTTCCCTGGAAACCAGGCCGTGCCGGTGTGAAGCAGGAGGATTTAAGGACAAATCCAGCGGGCAGGGCCGGTGCCGGCCGGGACGGGTCCCCC
>VZRW01007566.1:1799504-1827744 GCA_013398125.1 Aegotheles bennettii | reverse complement strand
CTGCCCTCCCTCGCCGCCGGTGCCCCCGCGAGCAGGGGGCAGGCTCCTCAGCAGGCGGGTACCTGCGGCGGCACCGCCAGACTCCGACCGCACCGCCCCTCCCTGCCGCCCAGCGCCGGCCTCCACCGGCGGAGCAGCGCCGAGCCCTCTCCCGGCAGCTCCCGACGGGGAAACACTGCCCGGGCTCAAAATGTGCCCTTCCTTGGCACCGCGCATGCGCGCACCGCCCCGGCCCGCCCGCTGCGCAGCCGCGGAGCGCGGGCGCATGAGCGCTGAGGGCGGAGAAGCCGCGCTGAAGCTTTGCCCTCACCGCGCCTTGCCCGCAGCTCCTCTCAGTGCCCCGGGACCGCCGGGACCCGCCGCCGCCCTCCGCCTCACGCAGCTGGGGACTCGATCTTAAAGTTCCTGGGTTGGGTTTGTTTTCTGAGTCTCCTCACGGTGATTTATTGAAGCAGCTGCTCGCCAGAAGCCCCCGTTAAAGCCTGGAGGAGCAGCCTCTGCTTCCCTCCTACCCCGATGTGGAAACTGCCGTGTTTATAATTAAAACCCAAGCTTCAGCTCGGGTACTAGCGGCTGCTAAATGTTTCCCGTAGTAAAAGCCCGAGTTGGGAATGGAAAGGGCGAATTACAGTCACGAAACTGTGATTTATGGATAAATGAGCACGGAAATGAATCGCTCGGGCTGCAGCGCTCAGGTTTGGCCACATTTATCCCTCACGTTAATGTCCTGATATGTGTTTACATTTCTCCGAGCCCTGACTTGCATTGCTATTTAATTTTGGGGCTTTCTAAGTTTTTGACATTATTTTAATGAACCTAAAAATACAGCCAAGAAAATTTTATTTTTCAGGAGCTCTCCGTCGTGGTTTGGCTTAAAAAAGCAAGAATATGGCTGAGAAAGTATGATTTATAAAGTAAATTTAAAAAGCTATGTTGTATGTGGGGATTGTGCTTTATGAACCTGCATCTTTAACAGTTTAAAGGTTAGACACAGAAGCCCTGAACTATTAGAGAGCAAGGAAAGAACAGTGCTGCTTTTATACCGATTATTATCCTCGCTCCAGTCCAGTGGTGGGCTCTTCTGGGACAGGCAAAATGGTTTTAACAGTAATATATATCCTTTTTCTTCCATCAGTAGTGACTGTTCCTCCACACCAGTTCTCCTTCTGCGAGGGAGAATTTAAACATAAAGATTTCTGTTATTTAGTGGTAGATCTTAGGAGGGGAAAATGGAATATTAGAGCACTGGCAATGGCCTTATTTGGATTGACAAAGCTGATCTGGATATTACACATCCAGTGCTTAAAACTGTGACATTCATATGCTGATCATCTTAAGATTCAGGAGATAAAAGGAGTTACACGTGTTTGATTCTAATCCTGCCTCTACTACAGCCATACACAATTTTGGTAAAGCCTGTGCTTCTTTGGCAGATTCATTTCTGATGGTCTGAATTCCGCAGAAGTCGGATGAAAACTCTTTTAAGGCCTGTGCTTGAGAAGTTACCCGTTAAGAAAGGCTTGCAGATTCCTTCTGACACAGCTGAGAAGTCCTCCCCATTGCTGCTGTAAGGTTTTGTACTGTGCAGTGCTCTACCTGCCAACAAATGTGACACATCTAGAAGGAAAGACTCTACGCTTACTCGGGAATTCGCTGAAGTGGTAAACGAAATCTCCCACAAACACACGTGAGCCAAGAACTGAAGTAGCACCAAATGACATGGTGTAAGGTGGTGGTTAATGTCTTGCTACTGGGCAGGAAGGTAAAACATCAGTTTCTATGGCAGTTCCAACACTGACCACTGTAACTGGTGTTGTATTTCTGTGCTTTATGTCTTCTGCCTGAGAACAGGAAAAGATCAATGCCTAGAAACGCCTTTCTTCTCCGTGAGGCAGCTGCTCAGGCGGCAGCTTCAGAACAGTTTGTGTGTCTCTGGGTGAGGAGTGGGAACTGTTCACGAGCTTCTGCTGCACCCAGCGCCTGTCACGAGCACCACACACCTGGTTTCGGTGCCAGGGCAGTGACCTCCATCTTGTGAAGCCGTTCTCATTCACATGCTCTTTATCACCCGTTTCATAAAACAGATTTCTTGCTGAGATTCCCTGACTTTTGAAGCACTATGATCTTTTTCATATACAATGCAGACATAAGAACACATTGCGCAGTAACTTCTTTACAGCTGTGGGCAGGCTTTATACTCCAATGAGTTGATTCAGCCATAAATTAAAATATAATCAGGATTTATATTGTTATTTGAGGATTTTTAATTATGTGCTGTTTTCCTTTCTTTTTTGCCACAAGATTAAGACACTATAGTAGAACTGAATGACTACCACGTACAGTAACTCGTGCAATATCGAGTCTTTCTATGCTACAATCAGACTTTCTTTCTGAAGAAGACTTTGAGCTGCAGCCGAGGTTGTTCTTCTCTTCACGCAACTGTGTGCAGGGAAACGCAAGGACTCCTTTGTCTGAAAGACTGAACTCCTTTGCAGAGAACATGTGAATTTTGGACAGGTATTGAATGCACAATTACTATATAGGCCCCATCTAACTGCAGTTGCTCTATGCCATAATTGTCCACATGAGTTATGCAGCTGTACTTATTCTACTATGTTGCAAAGTTTGGCCTCTTTTTCTCTGAAAAGATTATTTCAAGGAAGTTTTTATTTTCTTTTAAATATTTGGACTGAGCAAAGAGGAATGTTAGTTGTGAATTTTCATCTAGAGCTTGAATTCTTTTTCTCCTCGTAATATTGTTTTTCTCCATCAGAAAAACAGCCTACACAAACAGATGAGTGACTGGACATATCTACTGAAAGCAGAGGTTTGGGTATGCAGAATTTTTGAAACACAGCAATAAAAAATGTGAATCACATTGATTGACTCAGCTGACAGTGAAAGTGCAGAGTAAATTCGATAACAAAACTTCTATTGTAAATACTTTGTATACAGAACCACTCTGAATGCCATGTTTTAATTTTCTGTGGTCTGCAAAAGTAAAATAAAAGTATCCATTAATGCATTTTTTTTAGAAACTGAAATTATTAACAAACTTCCTTATATATTATGCAAAAATGCTATACTGTTCCTAACATCTTACCTATTTCTGTAGTAGAAAAGATGAAATTGTTATTAACAGCTCTACCGTCCAGACACGCTCCCTCCAGCAAATTCCAGCTATTAAGAGAGAGCTCCCTCCTATGGAGCACTTCATACTCGCACTGCAAACAGGTGGAATCTGAAAAATAACTGAACTCAACTGTTTTAAAGGCCCTTTGACCTACAGCATGAAAACAAAGGTCTGAACACAGAGATAAAGTCACTGGCGTATGGATTGATGCCACCGCAGGAATAATTTCTGTGTAACTGCTGCTGCCACCACCAAGTTCCTCTGGCACTACTGTACCCCTGGAAACTTAGAGGGACCCAAACGCCGCGTGGCCTCTGGCCTTTGCTCAAAGCCTCCTAAGACACCTTACTTGGGTTTTCTTGTGTTGTTGATTTTCCATAATGGCTGTCACACCGATCTGTATCTGCCTGCTGAGTGACCAGTTTTCTTTCACATGATTATATAGCACATTTGAAAAGCTTCTAGATTGCCTTAGGTTGTTTTGAACCCCTGTAAAACAAACAGGTTCAACTTTGGTGTGTTTGCAGCTGAAAATTAAGCGTATTTCTCCAGGCAAAACAAAACACTTCTTTTGGGAATTTGAGTATTCTCCATGGAAAGGACTGCATTTTGCTTTACGAACAGGTGGATCACAGAGGAAAAGATGAAGGAAAAATGTAAGGTAGTACAATCTCTGTGAAAGCCTTCTGAGCAGGGTGGGTTTCTGATTGATTGATTCCACCACTTGGAAAAAGAGAACAAAAATATGTCTCTGCAGATAGAAATGGAACAAAGAAACTTGTCTAGATTACCATTTGTTTCTTATCGAGTTTCTTGAATGAAAAGGAAAACATGATTCCTAGATACATTAATTGCATTACTAAATTAGCCCAACTTTTAAAACTTGATTGCCACATAAAGCTGCGTATTTTCCTGCCAAAACATGTGCACACAAAATTTTATTTGTAGCATTTAATGCTTCTTAATCTGTTCAGGGTTTAAAAGAGCAATTTAAGGAAATAATTATTACCATAAGCAATGGAATTTAAGAAGCCTGATTCAAATTTGATTGAAATTGGCCAACAGGATCAAAAATGATTAAAAGGGAGCTGACAGACAAACTGACTTTCAAGCAGCCAGAGATCCCAAGCTTTCTTGCACGTGTTGTTTTCCTCAAGAAGCAGGGATTGAAAAGAGCACTGTGGACCAGAATGCAATCTTAACTGTTTAGTAATATACTAAAAACTTAGAAATTAATGTTTAAGGTGACTGTAAAATGTAAAATTTAGATTAGATTAGATAGGAAAGGTATAAATCACAAATAGCTGGTTTGCTCAGTCCCTAAGATGTGATCTCCCACTGACACAGCTACAATGGTGCCAGTTTTGCCTGGTATTGCATGAGCAGCTTTGCCAGCATAATACTTAGTGAGGCTCTGGAGGACAAGTATTACTCCCATGGAAGCAAAACCCTTCAAATGTAGCAGCAGGCAATTATCCATTTTACAGATTTTCTTTGCCATGTATTACATGTAACATAAAACAGGAGACTGAAATATAAAATAAGGTGCTAATTTTCTGCCTTTTTTTCTAATGAAATGACACTATTCAATACAGAAACAAACAAGTAATATCTCCATTTCACATCAACTAGAAACCAGAAGTGTTTTCTAGAATAGAGGCAAGCTATGGGTTTGTTTGTTTTTTCCCTGACTTATTATTTTATCAGCATGTGGCTGGTTATTCATTTCCTGAGGAAAAAAACAATAATCAATGCCTGCAGCAAATGCTTTTCGTTTAACTAGGAACACAGGACTGGAAAGAACCACCTAGGTCATCAAGCCCAGTCTCCAATTAAACACTCTTCAAAAATATTGATTAACCAATTGCATAAATATGGTAGGTTTTATAACACTGTACTCCTCTGCAGAGACTAAATGATCTTCTGCTTTAAACTTTGTGGTGTTTTTTATACCTTTCCAGCACTTTCTTTCCATATCTGTTATTTGTATTTACACAGGACAGAGTTCTACTTATGCAAACCTGGGTATATGGATTCTGGTCAGCCACGTAAATTAATACTCCCTTCTCTCTGTCTTTGCTGTCAGAGAACCCTACCTTGCTGTTTCTCTTCTACTTACCAGATGATTTTGGAGAAAACACACAGGGAGTTAAGGGAATGTGGAAAGCTTGAGCTCTCTAGTAATTAGATTGACATTAGCCAAGTATTTAAAATGCAAAAAAAAAAAAAAAGGCATTAAATATTAAGGAAAACATTTAAAATAAAAGCTATATTGCACTAATAGTTATGAATCAGATAGTCAGGCTATAGCCAAAACCTAACTGATTTTTTGGTAAAGATTTTTTCATATTAAGAGTGGCTATTATTTTCAATGCAAAGAGCACAACATACAGACACATTCTCCTTGTATTTTATCTATTCTTGACTATTAAAAACGCTGCTGCATTTGGGAATGCACATTTTAAACGTTAACTGTTACAATAATTTTGACTAAAAGATAGTACGTTTATTTTTTTAACTGGAAAGTAACAGCAATTGATTTTTTTTGTCAGAATAGAAGGAATGCATTAAATGACAAGAAACACTATGTCAAATTTTAAGTTACAGATAAATAAGGGAAACCAAATTCACATAATGTATTAATATTTGATGTTATTTTTGCACATTTTGCTTAAATGAAGCATCTATCATTTAAGTCAGGTATGGACAGACCTATAAAAACAGGAAAACCTCATTTTTCAGATGGAACAGCACTGGAGGCCTCGGCCTGGGGCTCCTCTCCAGTTGCTCCAAGCCCTTCAGTGGCGTTTTGTGTGCACTCTCAGAGGGTTCGTGTATTTATTACAACCGCAAACTGTTCAGGTTTAACCAAAAGGCTTTTCCTGACACCTGTGTGGAGGAAAGCGCGGGGCCGCTCCCTGTCCTGCAGAGCTTTACCTCAGAGGCAGGGAACCGTGACAGGGCTCCACACACGGTACTTTAAACCCCATTTACGGGGCTGATTCATTGCGGGGCCCAGTAACCTTGGATGCTTGGAATACAACTCTCATCCCCGCCACCTTCTCCCTGAGGAGGCGACACCGCAGGGCTCCGGGAGAGCGGTGAAGAGAACGGGAGAACAGTGTCCGCCCCCCTCGCCTCAGCAGCGCCGCTCCCGCCCATCGCTTTTTGGCGCCAAAAGCGCCGCCGCGGCGCATGCGCTCTGGGTGCAGCCGCTGCCCCCGGCCGCTCCCCTCAGCCCGGCCCGCCCGGCCGCTCGCGAGACCCGGGGCTCTCGCGGCGCTTCCTCAGCGCGCTGCCCGCCCGCACCCGGCTCCCCTCAGAGAGAGCGGGCGGGGAGGCAGAGCTCTCCCCCTCACGTCCCGCCGGTGGGACGGGGAAAGCCCCCGCTCAGTGCCTGCGCGCCTCGGGGCTGCTCTGGCAGCTGCTCTGTGAGCGGGAGACCCGAGCGAGCTCCTTCGCTGCCCCCCCGCTCGGGCTCCCTCAGCCTTCGGCTCCGCGGGAGCTCGGCAGCGCGGAGATAGGGAGCTCGGCCCCGGAGGTCGGTGTGGACGGAGCTGCTCGGGGAGCCCTCTCATTACTAAAACCGTCTGAGGGGCGGCTTTTCCCTCAGGAAAGAGCTTTGGGAGCGCAGCCGTGGTGAGGCCGGGTCATCCTGAATCCGGCTGTGCTAAGGCGCGGGAGTCTCTGGAGTTGGCTCGGCCTGAGGAGCCGGGCAAGGGGAATCCTCCAGACCGCGTGGGCGAGCAGTAAATCGGAGGAATTACCCCCGCACCCCCCATAGTGTCTGATAATCGAGGAGGTGAGTGGGATACAGCTGTCTGGGTAGAAATCACTTTCGTTTGTTGTGTTCCCGAATAGCTCTGGTGAGTTGGAACACGACAGACCCGTGTTTCATTCTGCCTGCTGAGGCTGGGCTGTGTCACCTGCCTCTGGTATCTGCTGCTTCATCTGTATCACGCTGTTTTGCTTCTTTTTCTAGAAAAGCTGTAGGCAAGCTGATGTTCAGCTGCTTCCACAGCAGCTTTCCCCTCTCCTCTAACTGCATTTGGTGTTTCCCGCAGGAAAGTTCCTCTGTGGCGATGGTAGATCCTTTAGAGAACAACTTGTTTGATCTTCCTGATTACGAGAATACAGAGGATGAAACGTTCCCACCTCTTCCACCTCCCACCTCTCCAGGAGGAGATGATGCTGAGTGGGCTCAACCTAACAGAGGTGAACCCCCGTGACCCCCAAAAAGATCCCATTTTGCAATATAGACAATGAAATGCTGTGAAATCAATGTTATTGGTGGTGAACTTCACTACCTCGAGCTTACTGTATAAAAATAGTCTTGTGTGGTTAAGAAGGCAATTCATAAATGCTGGTGGTTTAGGTCTGTCTTTTAGATCTCTCCATGGAAATTTTGACACACTTATCAAATTATGTTTACTAATAATTTGAGCTTCTTAACTTTTAAAAGCAGCATCTACTCTCAATACATTGCTCATCAGAAATAAAATATATAAGTTCTAAAATAAGGAAATTTCCCTTTCAAGGAATCTGCTTTGTTAGAAAAGTGGATTCTTCAGTATGTTTTGAAGAGATGAATTAATAAATTCCAATCTGTCTTGTGGAGGAAGCAAGGTGAAATCTGCAGACGTTTGTTTGGAATACTGTACCTAGAATGGAATACTTGTGACACTGCCTCCTTGATAGGATAGAAACTTAAAATTTACATGATAGAATTCTAGCTGATGTCATTTGGATTTTATGCTTAAGGTCTGTTATTTTCTTTATTAGAACCAGAAGGAAACCAGCAGTCACAAGCAAAGGATTCTGCTGTGGCTCCACGGAAAGCAGTTAAAAGACCAATGCCTAAACTAGATGCCCAGAGGTAATTTTTCACAGAATATTTCTTTCTGTGATGAATTTGGTACATGGCTGTGGGGGGAATGAGATTAAAGTTACTGTGATTCCTGCTTGGTCATAGCAAAGTCAAAGATCAAGGGTTTTGGAGATGAAAGTGCTTCTTACATGCTGTATCTCAACCTTTTTATTCCCAGGCTACCTGTGTAATACTATTACTATTCTAACTTTCTTGAGGTCTCTTTGGGACTTAGTACATGACTAATAATTTAAGAGATACATCTTATTCATACACAGGACTGTTCCAGGTGGATCTTCCTTATTTTGCTTCAAATGTAGTGCTGTAGTTTTCTTTAATTAAAGCATGCTTCAAAATAAAACCTCAATATAATGGTGACTGTAAGGTACTACTTAAAGTACACTTATACCTGACTTGGGTACAAGCTGGATATACTCCGTGTAAAGATACAGGATTTTAATATTTTCTTTGCTGTTTCCACTAAAACTGGTTCAGGTTCTTTATAAGCAATGGGAAGAAATCTGAGTTTTTAGTTTCTTCCATTTTAAATATACTGATAAAGGCAGTGTCATCGCAGGTGGATGCTCTGGTCACACATCTAACTGGTTTTATTTGGCCAGTATAGACCCTAAAACTGACTGTTCAATTTTCTTTGCGTGTAATCAAAATCAAGAAGCTCCTTGGACTAGGAATATATGTATGGTGAATTAAAAAAAAAACAAAAACAAGATGTTTTGGGTCTTACAGCAGTCTTTATACAGTTTTCTGTGTTTTCTCAACGACTCTTAATTCTGTACTCTTTCAAACTGAGCTCTGTAGCTTTAGGGTATTTAAAGAGGGTTTCAAGTAGATTTGTCCATTTCCTTTTAACAGACTAATTTCAGAAAGAGGACTTCCAGCCCTAAGACACTTGTTTGACAATGTAAAGTTCAAGGGTAAGGGGCACGAGGTAAGACGTGGTGAGCTTTTGGTTTTGTTTCCTGGGAGGTTAATCTAGATTTAGTAGATTGTCATCCATCTGGTATGTAGAGGATTGATATTAAATTCTGGTTAGCCAGCTTTCTGACAGTTTTTGAATGTACCTGATGGAGGTTCATAGTTGCAAATTAAAAAAACCCAAACAAAACAAAAAAACCCCGAACAAACATAGCATTTTAACGAAATCCATGTTTTGATCTTAAAACTGGTTTCCTCTACTCTGAAGCTAGAACATCTTGTCTGTGACTCTGTTTTGTCCATAGAAAGAGGTTTTTTGAAATTGGAACAGGCTTATAAGACTGTCTGCTTTGTCTGGAATGCCTTTACCATCTCTCTTCATGATCAGTTACGTCTGTTAGTTGAAATCTCCAGGCCTTTGTTGACACCTCTATCCCAAAGATTTTAATATTGAAAAAAGCTGGGCATACCATTTAAGCAAAGAGAGAGCCCTGTTTTCTCTACAGGCTGTCTCATTGTCTTGGATGCGTTTAAACATACAAAGAGAATTTTTCTGTAAACATTGTAAGACTTGGTACGCTTGAAAGGATGCCTGTGTATCTCTGGTTTACAGAGAACATTCATGGTATAAATTTTCTCTCTACAGCTAGAAGCGCAAAGAAACTTGGCAATATTGCTGATCTGAGCAAAAGTCTTTACTAGATGAGGTTATTTAGATGTATGTTTAGATGTATGTATGGCAAAAAAATGCCAGCTGTGCCCCAGTAGATTTATGGGGTTTTTTTGCCTGGGTTCAGATCTGAGTTGCCTAAGGGCAACTTCTCAGAAGCCTGTGGAATGTTTTACCCTGTATGCAAATACTGTTCCTGAACTCAAATTGCTGTTCTTCTCATAGCTTGAAATTTCACTTACCAACTTGTGGGAGGAAAGGCTGTGCGTGCACTCGTAATACTTAAATTTCCAAGTGTCTTCTAAGCTGCAGATACTTAATGTTTTCAGAAATGTTACTGTGATGTTTCCCTCTGCAGTCTGTTAACTTGGTGAACTTTTTCTAGCTGGATATCTTGTTTTATCTAGGCAGAGGACCTGAAGACACTCATACGACATATGGAACACTGGGCTCACAGACTGTTTCCAAAATTGCAATTTGAGGATTTTATTGAGAGAGTCGAGTCTTTGGGAAACAAAAAGGAAGTTCAAGTGTGTATTGTTCCTGTCAGTTTCTTTTCATTCAGTACTGAGTAGCGCAAGAGGTGGGTTTAGGAGAGCAATTATGCATCAAAAGAAGGCTTAAGTTATGTATACTGGTAAGGACTATAGTGTTATTTAAATTATTTTCTCTCTTTTTAAAAAAAACCCTCGATTTCCAGTGTTTGAAGTATTTACATTTAGATATAACCTTTCTCTGTTTGAATTGGTACTTCTGAGAATTGGCTTCAGCTCTTTCAGGACATCTTTAACTAAAGTAATTTGCTTAAGAGTGCTGGAACTGGTTGTTGTTTGAGTAGTTTTTGTTTGTTTTCTTAACATTTGAACCTGCAAAAGAAGACGCATGAAGAATGCTGCTTGATCTGGTTAGGTGTGATAGGTGAAGGACTAGGAAGATGATTCACAGCATTAAAAGGTGTGGGTCAAATAAACATGTAGTGAAAGGAGTATTTTTTTCGAGAGTAATAAATGTGAAGATGGATTGGGAGCGGTATGAAAAACATAGCAGTGTTGCACAAAAAAATTTGTTACAGGTGAAATATCAGTGTTTTAATCTTTTATTTGCAGACCTGCCTAAAGCGGATTAGGCTTGATCTTCCTATTTTACATGAAGACTTTGCAACTAACGAAGGTATGCTCAGTGCTGTTTGTTCAGTAGTCTGATGCTTAAAATTACTGAACTTCCCCTCCTGCTGACCAGAAGTGAATAATCATCATATGTTTTTCTAATGTAAAAGAAATAGTGTAGAGTGGTGCTCTGTTTAAAATTGGGCTTCTGTGAGATTTATGATTACAAAACTGAACTGGTATTTAGACTAAAATGCTACATATATATAAAAATAGATAAAAGTGCATGGTATACTGAAAGGAAATGGAAAATGGGCATCATTACTGGCATTGTTAGAGCCTCAGCCTCCAGACAAGGCAGTGCTTGGAAAAGGGGTTCTGGTGTATGAGTTAACTGATGGTAAAACCTTGCCTTACCTGTGGCTGTCTTTGCTGTTGGCTGCATTTATTAGAAATGGAATGCAGCCCTAAGCAGCCACAAACATAAAGCAAATGGTTCCTGCCGACAGTGTCTGTAGAGTTATCAGATTTTTCTGTGCGATGGTTCCATACATTTGTATTTAAATGCAGTGCTGATCTGTTGTTGAACCGTGTTAGCGAGTGTACTGCTACAACTGATCAGTCTTCAGTTGAAAAACTTGAGTAGGTGTCTCACAGTTTTGAAACAGAAACTGCAGCTAGAGTATTGTGTTGAAAACCAAAACCTTGTTGTCAGCTAACTTCTCTATCCACAGGCTTAAAGTGGTGCAGAGGCACAAGCACACTTGGCCTTAAGCACTCTTGACGAGTGCTCTGCTTCTGTGTTGGTGGGTGAAATTTGTCTAACGGAGTTGGACTGCCCCCATTTTGCATGTTTTAATGTTGGCAGATGAATCAGTGTTCCATAACTAGCACGCAGAATGCAAAACTGACTCCTCAGTGTGTGTTCCAACCCCTGATGTCTGTAACTAGTCCTGCCACTTCCCAGAGGACAGTGTTGTATTAGGGGTGGGAAGAAAATTATTTGGCCTTTCAGTAAGGATTGCCTGAATTTACTGTCTCCTTTTAACCTTCAAGCACAGCTCATCACTGCTAGCTTAGTACACAGAGCTGTGCCTCTCTGCATTCAGGTATTTGTTGATGTTGTTTGTTTGGGATTTCTGTTGAGCATTTGTTGTGTATTTTGAGTATCAGGTATGTGGACCTAGGCAGAAAATTGCCCATTAAAACTAAATTATGGAATGACTTTCAGCTGTCAATACAACTTTAAAATGTAGAACATAAAAATGCTTTTAAAATGTTCTCAACAGATATTTAGCAGTAGATCTCTCTTGGTTTGAAGTGTTGATTTCTGCCCCTTTCCCCTCCCACCCCCTCATTTTTAACCAGATGGTGCAGGCGAAAGGAACGGACTGGATGCAGCCACTGAGGATTTACGTTCCTACTCTGGAAACGCAGAAGAACTCAATCCTGTGTCTGGTACAAGTCTCACGGAAGAGCAACAACAGCGAATCAAGAAGAACAGGCAGCTGGCCTTGGAACGGAGACAGGCAAAGCTGCAGTGTAACAGCCAGTCGCAACACAATGGTAACCAGCTCTAACTTAAGTGTTAAAGTTAAGGTCAGTAGCATGAGGTCTGTACAACTGAGCTGCTGAGTCAGCTGAAGGAAAGGGTGATGATTGCTTTATTAGTAAGTAGCAAAATGTGTAACTTGAATTTAAACCGTGCTCCTGTAGTTAGACTCCTCCAAAGCTAAGTCAAAACTACCTGCCCTAGTTGCTATGACAAGCTGTGCTGGCTTTGATGCAGTGGACCTCAAGCTTGCTGGTTCTCTCTGGAGTTGGCTTTCCTCCAGACTGTGATTCTGGTGATAGAAACTGCAGTAAACACACAGCCACAGTGTGTTCTCATGGTAGGAAATTGTTTGTTTTCCAACAGAGCTCTCCTCTCATTACTCAGAAGAGGAGTATCATACCCCAGGTGCTCAGGATCCCACTGACTTCATCGAAGACACTCAAGTTACCACCACCAAGGTTGCTGTTACAGAAGCTGGAGGTTTAGAATGGGAACGTGCCAGTGAAACGCAGTAACCCTTGCCCATACTTTGAATTACTCTTGACCAAAAGACCCCAATGTTTTAAGTACTATCATTATATTGAAATGTTGGTGGCTCTTTGTTCTTTGACTCCAGAAACTTCATGGAATTCTTCGCCATGACATCTGTACTGCTGGACAGAATCTCTTCTCTTGAAACTGCAGATGAGCAACTCCATACACCCGAAAAAAACATGTGAAAACAGCACAAAGGTCTCCATCTTCATTTAAGACATCTCCCCTCTCCCACCCTCCCTGACATTCTTTAGCAAATACCGAGTTTTTTGACCTACTTTGAATTTTGTTTACAACTGATGTCAAATTGAATTATCTGGGCTATTGCCAGACGAAGTTTCTATTAAAGATGTTTATTTTTAATAGAGGGTGTATGTGATAGCACATCTGAATGTGTGCTCTGGATTTCTAACTTGCTTACCAAATACCTCTATCTTTTTCTTATAAAATGGAAGCTATTAAATTTCAGAAGTCAAACCTGAAATTCTTGTATGACATTGTTAAACTAGCGGCCCTCCAGACTTCAGCATTTCTTGTGCTAGTCAAACATCTCTTCACAGACAAGTACATCCCCTGAGGGGAACATGCTTTGGCTTTGACCAGATTAGTTTTCTTCCTTTGGCTGATTCTGCTCTCTGGCTTGAGGCTGTTTCATCCTATTCTTACAGTTTTGTTTCTCCTTCTTGCATAATAGTTCTGATCTTTTGTGGAATGAACAAGAACCACCATAATGGTTAAGCCCTGAGCCTGCCTTCACTAATAGCACAGGGTAGACTTGTTCATAACAAACTGAATTAAGAGCAGCATTTGGAGCAGATGAAGTCAGTTCCTGCCAACAGGTGTTAGTGTATGGAGGATTTCAGTAAACAAAGAGTGTGTTCTAGATCAGTGTGAAGGAGTAGGTCTTTCATATCCTTGTAGCTACGAGTTAAACACAACTATAGTGGAAGATAGCAACAGGTGTAGGAAATACTTAGGTTTTAAGAACTAATTTACAGATAAAGTGTGAAGTTAGCTTTCTGAATGATAGTTAAAAGAATTCACTACACTCTTTAGTCTGAAAGATGAGATTTATCATGTATAAAATCTCTTAAAAAGTCATACATGATCATAATGTGAAAAATAATTCTTATTTAAAATAGACATTCAGTTTCTTATTAAAAGGACTCTTGAATATTTAAATAGACTGCTTTTTTAAAAAACCCAACAACTTAATCATACAAGATGAACAGAAGCAGAACATTGACAAGCAGCTCTTGCTCAGTTACAGTTCAAGTTCTCACATCAGCTGAAACATCTAACAGAGCCAAGTCCCGGATCTCCTCCAGCAGCTGGTACAGGCTGGCTCCCTTGGTCTGGCAGTACTCCTGATAATCCTCATCCATTACTTCAACTCTTGCTTTTTCTTGGGCCTGCTGAGCTGCTTCTGCAGACTGACTAACTTCTTTTACTAAGTCGGATTTCACCACATGAAAATTCTTCTGGGAAACCTCCGTCTCTGAAGTCTTGTACGGTGCGTTCTTGATTATTTCAAGCTTGATCGTGTCGGCATGGCAGCGGGAAGTCTGCACAAGTATTTTCACCTTAAAAGCAATACACAAATTGTTTTATTTCTGATGGTGCTATTTCCTTTTATTTCCTTCAGATTAAATACTCACTGTAACATGATCAAAGAGGCTTAATGTCATTGAATCTCCCGTGGTTGTAGTGGAAGTAATTTTGTTCTGAAAGCGATTAAGTGATCCAGGTTTCCACTCACAGCTCCCATCACCTTGACAAGAGATGACTAAGCCTTCTTTGTTTTTCATATATGCAGCACCTTTGATTCCATATCTACAAAAAACCACATGATCAGACAGAAGCTGTTCTAACAATTTTCACCCTTATCAGTTCTCTTAATTTTGAAACCAACAGGTGCCTAGCTGGGGTTATATAAAAACAATGTAGAAGGACAAACACTGTAACATCATAATCCTTCAAGGACAACAATGTGCATTGTTAAAGAACCCCTAGTGTATGAAAACAGCATGAAGACAGTGACTGAAGGGTTTTGAAACCAGAGAAGCAAAACTAAAATAATGGGTGATCATTTATCGGCTTTTGTGTTGGGTGGAGCCTGGAACGGCCCAATAATGGCAGCAGAGCAGCATTACAGGTTATTCGAGACAGCACAGTGAGGAAACATTCTCCATTAAAAAAAGTTAAAGACCAGAAGCGTGTTTGCACAGGGTTCTCTGGAAGGAGCCTTTCAGGGCTGGGTGGGTTTCTGCCTCTTCATCCCCACACCCAAGCCAAGCTAGCTGGAACGATTGTGCTGTGCAGGCAACAGGCTCACAGCACACTGGTTTATATCCAAGCTCAACTGGTGGCCAGGATCAAGCAGCCCCTGGCTGCATTCATACAAGGCCAGGCCATTCATGTCATGGTTTGCTTTACTCAACACTCCTGTAGAATGATTTTTGGGTTTTGTTTCCTTTTTTTTTAAAAAAAGGAGAGTTCTATGCCTGCATTTCTCATACCTGTTAGCTTCCTAGGTAGACAGTGTTGCTTCCAGCAATGCACAAACACAAAGACCATTAAATAATCCAAAATGTCCAGAGCCCATAAAGGAGAGGAAAGGTGGTTCTCCTCCCAGGTTGAAGAGCTGGCCAAGTCTTATGAGAGGCATTGCTCTAGTTCTATGGTGACCAGTTCCTTCTTGCATCATTCACTGCTTAGTTTATAACATAAGCAGAACACTTTAAATACAGATTTAAAAGCTCAGAAATTAAGATGTAACATTAGCTTCACGCAAAGAGTTAATTTCTACTTGGATAAAGAGGCTGAGCTAACAGGCACTTGTAAGCCTCGCTGCTATAAACAGCACCGTGTAAACATTTCTTCTGCGCATCCCTGCTGCCTACGAGGAGCAGCTGTGCAAAAGGTGCTGCCAGCCTGCACAAACTGCAGCCCATAGGGAAGGAAAAGAATGGAGAGGAATGCATGGCACTGTGATTTGGCAAATCACTTTCTATCACTTAAAAAAAATACGAAAAAAACCCCAAACAACTAGGGGCAAGGAGGAAATATTCCAGTCATTGTTCTGCCCTAGCAGCTTCTTGGGCAAAAAAATGGCCTTTTAATGTTTTGAAATATCTAAGTACTGTGCAGCATAGTCTCACCATGTCCTCATAGGAACTCCTCTTCAGAGCCAACACACAGAAAAGCACTGCTTATGATTTACAACAAAATCCAAACCGCAGTCATTGGTCAACACCAGGCCACGCTATAAGCACTTTCTCAAGGAGCAGAGGTGTCCTCACAGCATTCTAGGAACACTCAGGTCTTATCTTTATTCTCAGTCCAAGCTTGAATCAGAACTCACCTTGGTACAAAAACAAGCACGCCATTTGTTCGAATTGAGTAAATGACACCATCTGCTATGCAGCGCTCGTCTGTTTCTGGGGTTTTGTCTTTGAAGTACATGCACTGGAAGAGTTCAGTAGACTGCTTCTGAGCACGCTGGGCTGCCTGCAAGCACCGCCCCAAAAAAACAGAAGACAAAACCACCTAAATAAACATTTCAATGAGCCAGTTTGGCTTTGATACCCACAGTTTCTTTTTGCCCATTTACTTGTCCCCTAGAAAAATTGCATCTAAAAGGAAATCCTACATGTAGTACAAGTGAAGTATGAAGTCACGTTTACTACCACTCTCAGAAGAAAACTGGTATTTAAGTAAAAAAACCCCTAAAAGTATTGTAAATAAAAATGAAGTGATACTATGTCACTGTGGTACCCAAAAGCCACAACCAGGCCTGGCATCCTGCTCCACTGGGCAGCACACAAACACAGACACACATAGACCATCCTACCCGGTTTCTGTTATTAATGTGTCTGCAGAATTCCTGAAGATCCTTATTACTGAATACATAATCCTTGACGTCTCCTTTAGTGTCCTTCAGAGTCGCTGCCATCAAGAGTCTGTGGACAACAATATCAGCGTATCTTCTAATTGGGGAAGTGAAATGTGTGTACTTTTCTAAGGCAAGTCCTACAAATGAAACGGGAAGCGGTGTTAAGCAGTCAAAGCAATCGACTGCCTCCCCCCCAACAGCTCAGAAATAAAAACAGGAATAGCATAAAAATGAAGTGACAAGATACCATAATGATGAAACTCTTCCTCAGGGCAAGAGCCAGTTGAGAAGTACAGTGCATTAGACATCGCGTGAGTGGCCATAGATCGAAGCAGTTTATTTACAATTGGGTCCAATGGGTCATTTGCTTTATCCAGAGACTCAGCCAGTGCTTTGTTAGACCTGTCAAGAAAGTGTTAGTTCTGAAGAAAATTATTTTATCCCTGATCATTATAGTTAAAAACAGCATACAAAGGCAAATAAAAACTGCTTAATAGTTATATAGTGCTTTGTGATGATAACATAGCCAAATAGTAAGTTGCTTAACTTTAATTGAAGTGTTTAAGTAATAAAAGATACCGTGTGTCTATTGTGAAACCTTTGGCACTGGCACATTCTCGAAGTTCAGTAAAAAATTCCTGTCTTGGTGGAGGGTGTTGGCGCAACAAAGCTTGATGGGGAAAGTTTTCAGAAATCTTTTTTGCCACCCAGTGGTTGGCAAGAATCATACATTCCGCCACAGTCTCGTGCACCTCCAGCGGCTGCTTGGGGATGAGATCATGGATATTATTTTTATCATCCAGCTGCACTCGGATTTCCACCCCTTCTAGTTCCAGAGCACCGCAGCTGTCCCGCTTAGCTCTAACATGCCGTGCTATATCGGTGAGTTTTGATATTGCCCAGACCAGTTCAGCCAATTTCTTCTGTCTTGTTCCTTCATCCAAGTCTTTCAGTTCCAGGATATCACCAACAACACTTGTGTCTCCATCTAACAATCCCTGCGCTGCCTCGTAAACCAGCTTGTACGCAGAGCGAATGATGGTTCTGTTGTAGCAGACTCTCAGCGTTTCATAGGACTCTTTTTCTAGTTCCCACAAGACACTTACAGCATACCTTAAAGATAAGATCACAATTCTAGAAATAGTTCTGGTTGACTCAGACTATCATTTCAAGCACATCCAACTGTTAAAAATCTATAGGTTTTGTTCTGTTGTTTTTTGTTGTTTTTTTTTTTACTGGAAGCATCTTTTTCTTCATAAAACAAACCAGTGCTCAGCAATGCCACTAATTAATGCACTTGCCTTTCAGTCTCCTGTATCACAACTTATAAATGAGGACCATCTATATCAGCAGTAATTTCAATCCACCGCCTGAGGCAGAATACCCCTAAGATAGAAGGCTACATCTATTTTAAAGCACAGATACACTGCAATAGTTATTTTTACTAATTTTTATTTTATTAGTCAGGTGTATCTACAATGGACATACCTACACCCTGCATATCTTCCATGCCAGCCAGACAGCTAACCCCGGGAATTGTAATAAAATGGCGTAACGGCATGTTTGAGGA
This sequence comes from Aegotheles bennettii, assembly GCA_013398125.1. Classification (NCBI taxonomy): domain Eukaryota; kingdom Metazoa; phylum Chordata; class Aves; order Caprimulgiformes; family Aegothelidae; genus Aegotheles; species Aegotheles bennettii. The sequence continues at coordinate 1,809,478 of VZRW01007566.1, read as the reverse complement.
GTAGGACAATAGTAAAGAACATGGAGCACACGAACTCCAGACTGAAAAAACAAGCGAATAACACAGATTCCTTCATCTTTAGGTTGCTGTTTAAATACAAAGCAAATTGCTAAGGGTACAGGTAAACATTAATGGAGGACCAGATAGTCATTGTGTAATAGTGTATTTCAGCTTTCTGGGACTCCCTACTACTTCACTTACAAATAGTAGCAAAAAATTCAGAAGAGCAAGCGCATAAGCAGTTACTACACAGAATCTTACCTATCAACTCCACTAAGAAGAGAGCATATGTCAGCACTCAGGACAGAGGGCAGCATGTCATAATGACGATCCGCTAAGTAGTAAGTTGTTGCCCTGAGGAATACAATACAGTTACTATGCTTGTCACAAGGACTCATTGCTCATTGTGTGACCCAAGCAGTTTGTGGTATTAGCATAACTTCAGCAAAACAAGACACATGGCAGGATTTTAAAAGGTTATTCTTGCAGAATCCACACGTGCAATACCAAAGTCAAATTACTTAAGTAACTATTTGTATAGTACAAGCCTACTTTTGCCTTCTTCGGTGTCTTCAGATGCCATTAAGGCCAGAACTAGGGTTGTAAAACATATGCTCAACTAAGAAGAGATCATTTAATGGCTATACCAAGCACCTCTGCTGACTATACAGTTTCCATTTCTTTGCATCTACAAAAAATACATTTCATAAAGTGATTCAGCGGTTTAAGTTCAAAGCAGTGGCAATAATAGAAAAAAAAGAAAGGAATATTTGGCATATTAAAACACCAAATCGAATATTAAAACATAAGCCTGCCAAATACTTCTGGAGTTAAATTAATGTAAAACTTAGTTCCCTTTTGTGGGTCTTCTGTGTGAAGATTCACCCCCCTTGGAACGCAAAGAAGTGGTTTGTATATACTTCACAAATGTTAAAAGTAGACTGTGAAGCAAACAGTAGTGATTAGGAAAAGATACACCATAACTCTGTGGAAAAGAGCAATTTCATAGTAAAAGGGTGAAGCAGTAGGTCAGAATCCAGTTTCTTCCCCAGCAGGTCCATTTTATCCAAATAAAAGTAGAACACCATTAGTTACAAGTTTTAGTAAGCTGTTTCCATGACGTGAAGGCAGATAGAATGTTTCCTTCCTCCCAGTGTTTCTCAGTGTTTCCTCATGGTAGCATCACAAACTTCTTATCTCCATAAATATTCTAATTTATAGGAAATCATTTACCTTGCTCTGGCCTCAACATCAGTGTAAGAATTTGCTGCCACAAAATGGGTTACATCTGCAATGTGGACACCCAACTCCAGGTTCCCATTAGGCAGAGTTCTAACGGAGAGTGCGTCATCCACATCCTCGCAGCCTTTCGGGTCAATGCTGAATATCAAGTGTGTGTCTCTCAAGTCAAGACGTTTTTTTTCCTCCTCTGGATTCACTTTCCATGGATTCTTTGAAGAGCTCACAGGCATTTCACTCATCTGTACATTCAGATGATGGATGAACATACAATTACATATTTTCTACAAAAAAAAGCCAACAAATTAGATTTAATTAGCTTTTCCTTTTCTACTCTGTTGTTTTGTGTATGTTTTCATCCTAAACAAAATGTACTTTCCCTGCATTTTCCAAGTCAGTCTATTACCTTTACTTCACAGAAAGTATGAAACAGAATTGAAAAGTTTGCTACACGTATTATTAACAACTTATATTATTGTGGTGATACTGCAGCTCTGGCAAACACCACTGTATATTGTTTTTTTACATTCTTTTTCTTTCAATTAATTGTATAATCCAAATACTTATATATGAGAGCTGATTCCTCTCCTAGCTGACAAAAGGATTTAAGACAATGATTTCGGTAGGTCCAGGCCTTTACGACCAGTACTACAAACATATTAAAAGACAGTAGTATCTTAAAAGTCTCAAATTAGAATCAAGAGTTTGCAATCTTCTCCTCATGGCAAATATAATGTCTTAAAATCAACCTTGACTTGAAAATTCGTAGTATCTACAGAATCACTGATCTAGAAGTATTTCCAGAAAAATAGTAATAGTTTTCAGCTTTCAAAAACCTGTTGGCAACTAAAACATCCAGCTCCAAGAGTCACACTCTTTGAGAAACAAGAAATCAACAGAAAAGAACGTATCTAATCACAAAGACTAACCTGGATTTCTGAGAAAGGGGCAACACAGATACTGTTCTCCACCAGAATAGCTGCAATTTCCCCCTCAAGATCTCCAGTTCTTCCTAGAACTCTCACAAAGTGTCCGTTTGGATATACAGAAGTTGATTCCCAAGAATCAATACGCACCACAACTCTGTAGTCCTGCAGCAAGACAATTCTGTTAGAACAGCAATCTGCTCCTGACAAGCAGTCAATATAAATACTCCTTCAGGGGCTACCCAAAGAGACTGGCAACTCTAAAAACTTTATAGAAAAGAAAATAAACCTACAGTGAGAAGCATCCAAACAAATATTGAAAATTATATTTATTTCCTAATCAAAGACCCATTCGGGGTCATTGTATAGAGAATCCCTATCTTAAAGTATAAAAAATAAAAGCAAAACTGAGATAAACACAAATATTCTTATACCACAAAAGACAAAACTGGAATTTACTTCTTGTCTGTGAAGAAGTATTTAGCACTACGAAGTAAACGTGGCCGGGAATGAACAGAATCATGTTTCTTCTTCCTATAGCAACTGCAGACTAATCATCACAGTTCATTATTTGTTGAAAACCTTTCCTTACTGCTTTCCTCACGGTTATATATAGTCATAGATCCAATAAAGCCACATGGGCTATTACAATTTATACCCCTAATACAAACCTTAATTTAGCAGAAAAAAGCAAAGCAAGTACTATATAAACACTTAGGGTACCTGGACTGTGGCCCAAATTCACAACTCAAGTGAGCTTTATTACCTCAAGGTGATGCAGTTTTGACAGAAACTGAACACATTCCTTCGAGGCAGAACTTGAACTGCTCTCACAGACTTAACTTTATTAATAGCTTAACCCGTCCTTTTGCCAAGGAAAACATCATTAAAGCATGTGGAACACAGAATAGAGAAACACTTCTGTCTAATTACCTGCAATGCTTCAGCTTGGTGGGTGCTGATCCGGATTTTGGGAATGCGGTAGTCCCAAGGTGTAACGAGGATTTTCTGAGGGTTTCGGCCCTGGGATGGGCTCTCTTCTTTAGAGGGAAAAGTGACCACGTAATCCCTCCAGTTCTTTTGAATGATTCCAACCACTTTACCTTTAAGTAAGGAACATTGTTGGCTGTACATTAACAAGTTAAACAGGAACATGAAAACAAGTATGTGGGAGGTATGGAAGATTGATTGCTTTGTAATATGAACTAACGTGTCCACAAATCTGTACTACAATTGCTAACACCATATGGTAAGCAGACAACAATGTAAGCTTGTCATAAATTATCATTGGCACAGCCAGATTTTAATGAGCTTGCATCTATGTGGAGATTAACTCATTGCATAGATTTCAATTGATACAGTACATAAATTACTCAGAGAGGTTCCCACTACTGCTGAAATATGGCCAATTCTAGTAAAAACTACAGAAAAAACTGAATAGCAAAGATCAAAATTAAACAGCATTTTCCTGCAGAAAGACTATTAACCTCCTAAATCTTTTAACTCTGACCTCAGCAGACTTTTAAGATGTAGCTATACCTGCAGAGTAATATTTTCAAGTAAGACTAAGTTCCCATGGTACATAGGCATGTCCCATTGTAATGGGAGCCGAATACTTCTTCACCTAACAAAAAAAATTCCCATTTTGAACATCATTTGTCATCAAGGACTTAGAAGGATGCTGGTTTTTTTCTGTATTATCAACAGTGATAGTGGAGAACTTAAGTGCACGCTCTGGCAAACTGGTCTGTATTAAAATGGCAGTTTGTGTCTCAGAGCTGTGAAGAGTGACAGCATGTGTTTGGGTAGCAAAGTATTCCAAACTCAGTATTTTAGGAAGCTAATTACAGTAATTCAGCTATTTCTGTGAATGAAATTAAAGAGAGAAAAAAAAAAAGGGAGTTCTCATATAGAAAGAATCTAGTGGCTGCCTGGTTGAGATATGTTAGAATTCTGTAATTTGGGATAATCACATCAAATTTACTATGGTGCAAAAAATGTGACAATCACAGAAATGGAGGGAAGGGATTACGTAATGAGAGTACAACAATACATTGTATCACACTATCTACTTTACCTGTGGGCATCGGGTCACCAGTGGTGTCTGCAGGGGCTTTATCCTCGGTCTCATTTTCACAAAGCGCAACAGTCCTTCCCTTCCATTCATGCAAAGGTAGTAACTCAACAGCTACCACATCGCCATGGATCGCGCGATTTCGAGCTCTGGCCCCATAGATAAGGATGTCGCTTTGAAGTTCTAAATTCAAAATAAAAAGAAACAGAACCATAAACTGCTAAAAATTCAAGCCCTCCACTCTTAGCAGCATTCTGCTGAAATAACAGAAAATGACATTTGCAATGTGGTTTCTTCCAAAAAGGACTATTGGCAAGTAATTAATACTGCAAGAAGATTAAAACTTTTCCATCATTTATTTTTGGGTTTTTTTGTTTGGTTGGTTGGTTTTGGGTTTGTTTTCTTTTGAGTTTTTGGTTGTTTGTGGGGTTTTTTTTTGAAAGCAGATACTAAGCAATTCTGTAAGTGAACTCTTGGATGAAAAGCAGCATAGGTTAGATGAGTTAAGTGTTCTTAGGCAGCAGCTTTAAAAACACACAACACAGTTAAGTTGTGGAAACAACTGAAACAGGACCAGGGCAGGGTCCAGAATAAAACAGGTTTCAGTGAAAGGATTAGTGTATTCAACACTGATTATGACTGCAGAGACTGTCACAGGAACATCTAAAAGCACTTACTAGTGAAAGCTGGGACAATGTATCTGTGCAAGCATAACGGGCTGTTCCTTCAAAGGTTATTTATTACTAACTCATTCCAGAAAGACAATACTGGCGTTCCAATCTGATCCAAAAGGCATTTTTCCTACCGTATTCATAATGACCAGCTTCCTAATCCTGCCAACACCTACACAAACAGTTATTTCAGTCAAATGAGTGGTCATCCGAAGTTCAACTTTCTGGCCCATGAAAATAACCCAAGGATTGGAGAACTCTGCTTTCATCTTGCTTGATAACTGAACAGCTACACACATATGGCTACACAGCTTCCTGTAAAAAGCTAGACGGTGTCAAAAAGGCATTGAGTAAATCTTCTCATTGTCTTTTCACCTGTTTCTTTGCTGCCAAATCCCTGAAGTCGAACAAAAGCTTCCAGTTGTGCTCTGTGCTTATTGACATTCAGTGTACCCTAAAAGAAAACAATAAACTGATAAGCAGAATGAAACAATCACACCTCTAAATAGCCAACTTTGAAGTATAAAATTTTGGGGTTTACAATAAGTAAATTCAATAAATTAGTATTTTTGATTGATACGTAGGTTATTTTGAACATAGCTGTTCTCTTTATAGGGGGAGAATGTACAATGCAGAACTTTTAAGTACTCACTTCTGGTAAGTTCTCATTTTAATTATAAGATGGTAAAGATCCTCTTACTCAAAGCACAGGCAGTGTAAAATTACTTTTGCTGCCTGCCTTAATATGGAATCTGGAGTTATTCCTACAAGAAATAAAAACCTCAGTCTTTCTGTTCATATTCTATTCTCGCCTTGCTGATGAAATTGTCAGGAAAGGAACAAATTACGACCTCTAATTCTTTCAATTATTTTGAAGATAAGGACACTTGTCCACCAACAATCCATATTAAAGCCCTGAACAGCCATAAAACCGTAAATTGATTTCAATGACTGAGAGATCTCTGTGCAAATGAAGCAAGAAATGCTGCCCTTGTGCAGCATTATTTATATTTAAAAATGAGATCTAGCTGCTTCGTATCACACCTAACTTCCCAATTTACAGGTATATCACTTACCAACCTGAAGAAAAATCCATAGCAAATTTAAGATCCTCAATAACAAATTCTTATTTTTCCTTCTCTGGGAGAAAAAAATCCACATGTTCACAAGATCAAGTAGTGAAAATATTTTAAGGCTCTCGATCCCTTCCATCCTCTTACTCTTGCCTTTTTGTTTTCTTACTGTATCAGTATTTCTTTATCTAATCAGTCTAATTCAGGCAACTAAAGGGAACAAGCACAAGACTGTATCATTCTGTGTATCCTTTCTATGCAGCAAATTACCTGTATGTATCTCCCAGATTTGATCCCAGCCTCCAGTATTTCCACAGGTAAGTGTTCAGCATATTCTTTTCCATTGTTTTCCTGACTTTCACTCTCCCGTTCACGCCGAGCTTGAAGTATAGAGTCAAAGAGTTCATGGGCAGCCTTTAAGTCAGGCCAAAAGTTATCCAAGTAATTCTGTATGCACATATACAAACAAACATGGAAGCATTTAGAGGCCTCTGTTCTTTTAATGATGCATTTGGAAGGCCCATAGCGGGCAGGAGCTGTCTCGTGCTATACTCAAATAGCACTTCTGAGTGGTAATGACCTGTCTGCTCTGAACACCACAGATTTCAACCTAAATAATTATCTAAATACAACCCAGGGGACATGACTGTTAAGGTGATATCCTAGACTAGAAATTCACAAACTTTTACTGATATACCCCAGCCAGGCTACATTTTTCTCGTAAAGTGCCATAGAAGAATCATCAAACTGGCAACCCACTATTATTTTTTCACCTTTTATACTATTTTGTATGCTACATTTGGACCACTTTCCATTGCCTCATAGCAATTAAACCAAGCATCATCATTTTTATATAACTTTAAGGTAAATGTTTGGTCCTGTTTTCACTCAACATCCTTTCACAGCTAACAAACCTCCCACCCACATACCTGAATAGAAGTGGTATCAGAGATCAAGAGCTAAATAAAAAATGAAGTATCTCCTCATGCATCACTGCATCCTAGGTAGGCAAGGCTAAAGTAAACTGGCAGAATAATGCTGATGGATATTTAGGCTGCAGCTGTTTATGGACTGCTTGCACTTCAGATTTAGACAGCTGGCTGAGGGAACTGATCATTGTTCATCAATGCCAAATTCTTTAAAAACAATGAAAACAGCTCATAAGAAAGATGACCTCCATCTTTAGAACTGCTGTTTTTCTTTTCAGCTCTCTGGTTTGCTCACTGCCACCATTTTTTATTACATTCCCATGACTGACATCTTTGCTTTCTCTGATAAATGAAGACATGAGTTAGCATCGTTTTCTTAAATGTAAACTCTGAAATGATTTGCACTATATACTGGGCTTTAACGTACTTGCTTCATCATTTTGATGAAGCATAAAGGAAACTTTCTTCTATTTTTCTGGCATGTTACCTTGAAGGAAATCACAAACACTCCTTCTGTTTCATTTCCGAACTGCCTAATAGCATCTTCATCTTCTGTTACCATAACAACTGGCATCTGACCCATGCAGTGATTATAATACCAGACTGATGCATTGTAAATACTCCTAGAAAAATAAAGTTTGAAGTAAGATTTCTGGCATATCTCACTTGAGACTTGCAAGACATTTCCAGGCTTTGTATAGATGAGATTTTGGGCTAACACGCATACTTCTGGGATATATACACCAAGCTACATAAACCTTCTGTCTACAAAAATTTTTATGTGCCATACATAAGCACCGAGAGAACAGAGGAAAATAAAACGTTTCCTCCCCAACACATCCACCTGTGCCCCAGCTGCAACGTAACATATTGTTCCTCTGAGTGCAAGTTCATAAAAAGCCAGTCGGAACTGCGAGGACTGCGATGCTCTGGGGTTTGCATCTAACAGTCCAATAACGTGCGCGTGATCTATTTATTATGCTACAGCATTCTTTCAAATGGTTGTGTAACTTTAAAACAACCCAGCTTTTTTTTAGCATTATTGCATCTAAGTACATTTTTGCCTGTTTTCCTAAGAAAACAATGCTGGCATTTTCTTAATCACAAAAGCACAATGTAGACTTTCAGTTATTGTGAATTGTTCCAGAGCAAAGCAGAGCAAGAGTATGAACTCTTACATATCAAATGCACGCTGATATTCCTAAATACAATGTCATGATGTCCAGCATAGTACTGTGTAAGGCAAAACAAACCTGGTCTGCCATTTCTCTATGGGTTCTCCCTTCTCTCTTGGCAAATAAGAATGCTGGTGGAATTCATTAGCAAACACAGTACAGTCATGACGGGCATCCTTCACCAGATTTCGTAACTTGTTGTACTGTCTGGAATATGAAGAAGATAAACACAGTCTTGTGCTTTCTTTTGATAATGCTATTTTAATTCCAGATGAAAACACAGCTGAAAAAACTCAAGGAAAAGTACTGTCACACACAAAGAAATACATTCATTAAATTACACTGTCGATGATAAAACCTAAAACATCATCTGTAAGCAAGCTTTTCTATTTTTCATTCTGAATGCTTGTGACATTTAAACATATGTTATAGCAATACATAGGTTAATGTCTAGTACCATATAATAGTATTAATTGCTTCCCAAAGACAAGTGTTCAACCTTTAATACAGCAAAACAAAACCACGTCTGTAAACTAGTTATGGCCTATGGTAAACTGTTACTGCAAAGTCTCCTTAATTCCTGAAAACTCTGACAAGCATTGATGCCCATGGATCACAAAGGATCACACCTCTTTCCCATCTGTAAAATTACATTAAGACACTTGAAAGACCTAAAAATTAAGCGCAGTGTATTTGCTGACTTCGGGTTGCTGTATTTTAGCATACATTTTACAAAGTTAGTATCTTTACTTCAATCTAAATTAAAAGTCAATTATTATAGGATAAATACCTGCGTCCTTTTTGATGCTGCACAGCTTGACATGCTGTTTGCATGAAAATGATACCTTTCAGCTCTGGGAACTCAAGGATCTCAAGGTAATCTTGGACAACTTTGCAGTCAGGGACAACGTAATGTGTAACATCATCTGATAACAGTTTGCCATCTAAAATATAAAATTCAGAGTTTAAAGGTTTAAACTTTCAGTTGCAACAGTGAAAATGCTTTCAGATGTCAGGAAATGAGAGTTGTGTGTCCTCAAAGGTTTACACATCTCTTTTTGTGATGAACAGAACTATGACTCCTGTGGCACAATCTCTAACGTTTGTGACAGACCCCTTTTGCATCCACTGATGCCAAAATTCAGTGCAAATCCTATCCAAATGAGTGATATCATGTCAGTTATTTGCCAGTCTGTTTCCTGCACCAAATAAATTGTGCTATTTAACATGAACAAAAAAAACCCCTGAAATACCAACCAAGGTCACATGCTGACCTATGATGCACATAATAGCACCACAGTACGTAAAAACAACAACAAATCTAGACATGACAGGGGCTGGCAGTCCTCCTGTGTCTGAGAGGGACAGATATAAGGCAGGCAATTACATTTAATTACTTAACAGAAGTACCGGCTGATGCAGAATTGCAATCGCTTCAAGGTAATGGCCTGGCCCCGCTGTAAGGAGACTTAACAGGTATGTACAGAATTTAATTCATGCCATAAGCCACCACCCTGCAGAAATTAGTGCATTTTTATGCATTTTTTATGCATTTTAATGCATTTTTATGCATTAATGCATAAACGATATTTAAAAAAAAAATAGTAAGCGTGAGGCTTGCATTATCCCTTAGTCCGTAAACCCTTCGCAGTTAAACACTGTCACAATCAACTCTCAGTTTCGCTTTCCTTAACACCCCCTTTATTTCTGAGCGGTTTTGCTGCCAGGAGCGCTTTTGCCGTGCCTGTGATTTGGTACCGGTTGGGTTCCACTCGCTGCTGCCCGCTCGGGAGGGGAGAGCTCCGGCCCCCAGCTCCCCCCCAGCTCCCTCCCCTCGGGATCTCTCTTTTATTCACCCCTTGTCCCCCCCTGCGCTGCTCTCCGCAC